>VZTU01000765.1:0-298502 GCA_013400835.1 Zapornia atra
TCCGAGCGGCGGCTCCGGCCGGCGGTTCGGCGCCCGCAGTCCCCACCGGCGCTGCCCTCGCTCAGCAGCGGGAAACCGAGCGCCAGCAATGGCGGCTCGGACTAGGAGCCGCTGCGCGCCGCTCCTACGCTCGCCTGGGCAGCCGCTGGTCTAGGAGGGGAAGAGCGGAGCTCGCAGGGGGGCTGGTTTCCGGCGGGTTATTTATTTCTTCCCTCTCGCTTAAGTTCCTAGCGGAACGGGCTGGCCGGCACCTGCGCCCCCCACCTGCTTCCCGGAGGGTGAAAGGTGTGGGGAGGCCATGGAGAGCCCAGCGGAGAACCCCAGCAAGGCAGCGGAGTACCTGAAGGAGCTGAACAAGATTATTGAGACACAGCAGGAGCTGCTGGAGAAGCAGAAGCGGAGGATAGACGAGCTGGAGCAGCAAGTGGCCAAGTTGTACCACGAAAACGCTTGCCTCCAGGACGAGCATCACCGGCACCTGGCCACATGCAGGCTCCAGCAGGGCGTCCCCCCCGCGTACCCGGGGGTGCTGAGCGCCATCCAGGAAAACGCGAAGCACGAAAAGTAAGCGCTGCCCGGGGTTGTTTGCCCGTTTTCGAGGAGGGTGTATCTGTAGCGGGGTTCTCCTTCCCTTTCGTCTCCCGTCTCTGGCTTCCTAAAGCCACCCCGCGTACGAGCCCCGAGAAGCGGCGGAGCTCCCTGCAGCCTGTGCCCGGGAGGGAGCTCCGTCTGCTCGGTGGGTAGCTCGCCACGAAAGGGGGACTCTCACTGAGCAGTGGTGGAGGGCGGCCTCAGCCCCTGCACCCCTCACTTGTCTGGTTGTAGGCATCTCATCAGTTCTCTAGCTGGGATCCCGCGAGTGGTGGGCCCTGGGGGGTCCGAGCAGCGACAGCGCGACCGGGGGATGCTCTGGGCGGGCTCCTCCGTCCTCCTGCCGCGCTCTGCACCGCCGGGGCCCCGGCAGCCCCCTGCGCTCGGGGGTACCCGGGGCACGCCGCCTTCCCGGCGGAGAGATGCTAACGGGATGCCGGGGTTGGGGAGGGGAACGGGGCGAGTTCAGCATGTCTACCCGCGGCGCGTTCGCTGCCGGTTTGAGTGCCGTGGGCACCCTGGGAAGCCGCTTGTCCCTCGGGGGGCGCGGGGTGAGGCCCCACGGGAGACGTTTCCCGCGGGGGCGGCCTGTGCTCCCCGCCGGCCGTGCCCGGCGAGCGGCGGAGCTTGGGAGGACCCTTGGCGCGGAGAGCCGCTAACGAAAGTGACCCGAAGCGGGGTCAGTAAACATTGGCAGCTCGCCGCCGGCCCGGCTCCCTCCGGCCAGCGGGAGCTCTCCCGGTTCGGAGACGCGTTCGCTCCCGGCCTTTGCGTCTGTTGCCAGCCGCTATAATCTGTAATTAATCGTGTGCCGCTTTACAGCATGCAGAAAGCTGCTTAATTGCGCGCGATTCTTAAGTAACAGGAATTCAGGAATAGCGATAGCTGCAGTGGCGGCGCTTACCCGACGGGTTTCTACTTATAGGAAAGTATTTCAGACTTAGTTCTACTTGGCTGGAGTGGGCAGCGCACGCATCGGGCTGAGCTCGTGTCCGTGCTCCGGTCCAGCCCGGCGACCTGTCTGTAGCCCAGGGCCATTCCCCGTGTTTCTGAACAGCACCCGGCTCTGGGCGGCCGCTTTCCCCTGCACCGAGCCGCCGCAGCCCGCCTCGTCCGCCACCGGCCCCGCGGGAGAGCCGTGCGCGCCCGGTTGCATAAGGAACCGCCCACCGCCTCTCGCCGCCCCGGGCAAGCGGGCCGGGACAGCTCCCGGCCAGCCTGAGCCCGGGGCTGCCGCGGCGCTCGTCCCGCCGGGCGCATCCTCTGCGGGAGCCGCCCCTGGCTTAGAGTCTTCCGCCCGGGCTCCGCCTCTGCGTGGGGTAACCGGGCGCTGCCGCTCCCGGGGCGATGCGGGGGCTCCCCCCGGCGCTCGGCCGCGTCTCGCTTCTCTGGGCCGTGACGGCGGCGGGTTCCTGCGGGGAAGGATGCTCCGGGGGAGCCCGGAGGAGCCGCCTCGCTTCTACCGGCCGCGCGTGTGGCCTCGGCGGGACGGCAGCGGCAGGGTACGCTGGGGCCCGGCAGCTGGTGCGCTCCGACAGCGTTTTCTTCGTGTGAAGCTGCTGGGGACGCTGAAGGAGCCGTGGAAAGGGCCCTTGGGCACCCAGGAGAACCCCCTTGCCCGCTGCTGCGCCCCACCTGCCTTGTGGCCGTCCCGTGTCTCAGAGGGGAAGGGGAGCAGCTCTTCCTCCCCGGCTCCCTTCCTGCTGTCGCAGTTAGCAGTCAAGGGTTTGGTTGTTTAGGTTGTTTTTTTTTTTTTGGTTGGTTGGTTTTCTTTGTTTTGGAGGGCTTTTTGGTTGTTTTCTTGTCCTGGTGCTGCTGAGGTAACTGTTTTAGGCTTTTTTTATAAAGAGAGATATCTATGAAAACCAAACAAATAGCTCCTTAAACAGGCTGGAGAGCATATGCTGTCATTTAACAATCAGTCCTCCTGTCGTAAGGAGCAAGAGCTATTTCCAGAAAGCATGGAATATTTACACGGATCCTACCCCAGGCGACTACGTCCAGCACTCGAGGTTTTTTGTGGCTCTGCTTCTAGTACAGCACATCAACTCAGCTATCTTGTCCCATTTGTCTCTTGCAAATGACATTACTAAAAATTGTACAAATGGCTTGCCTCTTTTGATAATATTTCTCTTCTGCAGCCCAGGACTTGCTTGCAGAGCCCTCTTTGGACAGGCTGCTCTAGGGACTTGGAGTCTTTTAAGTCTCTTAAGTGGATTTGATGCTGGGATCAGAATTAATCCAGGATATTTATGGCAGAGTTGTATCGCTTTGAGGCATAGCCTGCAGGGCTTAGTGAGGAGGCTGGGAGACTGGTCTTGGGCTGGGGACTTGGCCCATGTGCATGTCTGGGGGACTCTGTGGGTGTCGGGGGAATACTGCCACCCCTGAATCATCCCTGGCAGTCTATGTCATTGTGCCCTCTGCCCACCTCCCATCGTAAGAGAGCAAGCCTATTCCCTTCTCCAGGAGGATGTGCCACACTGGGGGAGGGGGGGAATGTGTCTTGCCTCTGGGATCTCCAACTGCCCATGGGGTTGGGGCTGCCGAGGCTCCAGCTGCACTTGGGGTTGCAGCAACAGGCCACCCACAGGAATGGTTTATTCACTGGGTGAACACAAATTATGGAGGAAGTCTCCAACCTGGAAGACAAATACCTGTGCTTTGAATCTTTCTCCCAGTCCCACAGTTATCTTGGCTTTCTGAAAATCGAACCCACAGGCTGCAGGTATCTGCAGCTTCTCACTCACAAACTTGGTCTCAGTTTCCCTGAATGAAATGTCACATGTGCCTTGCATGTGTTTGGGTGGGGAGCAAGGATCACTTGTGTGCTGAAGGCTGGTATTGCATGTGGAAGATGCTTGCTTTGGGGTCCCTGGTGGGAGGCTCTGTGCCCAGCTTATCACCTCTTGCCTGTACTGCACAGACCTCTCTGTCATCCTCCTTCTGGAGGCAGCAGAACCACTTCGTGCCTAAGTACCAGCATGATCATTGCTCTTCCTTACCCTTGTACTTTAAAGCTGAATTGACCAAAATCCTACTTAAAGTAATCTGGAATACTTAAAGCAATTGGTACTTTTTGGGAGGCACCTGTAGTGCTTGGACCATAAGACTTTGAATAGTTTTGTCCAACTGCTCAGAGTCCCACCTGTGTGAAGTGGATGTGGATCATGGATGCTGTGGCATCAAGACAACTGCTTTGTGTCACCAGGTGGTGGGTACAAAAGGATACAAAAGGAAGTGTGGCAATGTTATGTAAGACAATATCCTTACTATTAGTTCTTATGCTTAATGAAAGGTATTTAAAAAAGGCAAAGAAACAGAAGGCAAACAAAGCACACAAGTCCCAAAAATTTTCATTTCTCACAATGGGAAGGACATGCAGCTGAAGGCTGCTTAAATAAGTTGAAAAAGCTGGTATACTCATAGAAGTCCTTTAGCTTGATCTCTTGTGGGGCAGTGAACTGTTAATGAGCCCCATAATTGATTTCTGGAAAAAACCAAACCCCACAACAGTCCAGTAAGGTAAAAAAACTTAATTCTGGTTTGTGTCCTTCCAAAACAGGACCAGGCTGCTGTCTGCAGGAGGGAAGGGCAGAGAGGTGCATCAGTAGGTGGAGGTGTGCTTGTTATTTTGCAAGGAGGATATGCCATAAAAGGATGGAGCCGTTTTGCTTAGTCTTGTAGTAATTTGCTGAGTGAGAATCACCCTTAAAATCCACAAGTGGAATTCAGGATAATTAGTTGATTACAAGGCTTTGTTAGATGCAATGAATCAGCATGTTAAAGATAACAACAGGTATTTAACTCATTAAGTTGCATAAGGCTGATTTTTTTTCAGTTAATCCATTTCATTTAACATTTGAGAAAACAGCAACCACTTGTAAAGCTCAGCTCCTGGGTGTAAGTAGGACCTGTTCCTTTGGGTAACTCACGTTTTGTTCATGTAAATATGTAGAAACAGATGTACTGGATCTTCTCAGACCTATCTATACGAGTACAGTTTTTCCAGCTCTGCAGATTCGGTGCTGGCATGTTACCAGCTTGGGGAGCGGTATTTATAGTTAACCTAATCAAGTTAAAAACTGTGCTGCTTTTCCACTGAGAAAGTGCCTGGTAAGAGTTGGAGCAGGAGGTGGAGAGTAATTGTTTGCGAAGATGGAGCAGTCCTGGAGGGCTGTTATTTGCAACACGGTCTAAATTCTGCACCTGGTCTGCCTGATTTATTTTTAAATGAATCTAGGACTGGCTTTGCTCTCTGGGGGTGAGGGGAAATAGTCATAATTCAGAGCTTTAAGAAATCCTGGCTGTGTTTAGAAGGTACTCCTGGTCTCAGCTGAGGTGTACTTAGCGCAATCTAGTAAGTGGAAGTTGTTGCTCTGGTGATAGTCACATGTGGAGGCAGCTTTTTGCCCTACATAAAATGAGCTCCTGGCTTTGCACGTTGCTGTTGGCACCGAGCGCTGCCCTCGTGCACAGCCTCAGCAGGGAACCAAAAATTGCATTAGTGTAGAGACCAGCCTGGCTTCCCCCACCCCCTCCAGACATGTCCTTTCTGAGACAGACTGTTCCTATGACGTAAATCGTGTTTCGTTGCCTGCGCCGCTCTTGAGCAGCAGCTTATTCTTGTTTGCTTCAGTGAAGTGGAGGTATCAGACATCTGTTAAAGTATGCTCGTGCTCGGGCAAGTTTTTGCTTTCTCTGCCTTCTTGTCAGCAAGGATGTATCCAAAGTGCTGTTATGAGGTCTCTTCCTCACTCAGCAGGAAAGGGCAGTGGAGTTTGTGGCCGACAGCCTAGCTGGAAGAAGCCTGGAGCAGAAATGCAGTTACTTCCTCAAGATACCACGCTACCCATTTAGCTTGTTTTGCTCACAAAGAAAAGCGTAGCTCATGTCCAAAAACGACTGCTTTGCTCCCAGGGTGTGCCGCAGCTTCTGCCAGCCCAAGAGCAGGTAGGGGTGGTGTGATGCTGATGTGGGGCAGAATGTCAACCTGCATCCTCAAATCACTTGAAACAATTCCACTTGCTTCGTTTCTGGTATGTAACTGGAACACTATGAATACTGAGCTACGGGAAGAAGGATTTGACACCGAAGGGAACGCTTTTGCTTTTGAAGCACTCATTTCAGCATCATTAATGCGGCTTGTACATCAGCAGATGAGCGAGCATCTCTTCAAGCAGGCGATTGTTGTTCTGGCAGACTGTGGGAAATCGATAGTGGGAAGATGTGCAATAAGACCTGAACTTGCTAACTAAACTCAACTAAATTATTTTGGATCTCTGTTGAAATATTGGTAAATTCTCGTCCTTAGTATCAGCTAAATGATAACACACAAAGACAAATTAATTTGGAAGCTGCTGTGTAACTAAAAAAAACAAGTATAAAAGGGGGAGGCGGGCAAAAAGCACAGCAAGGTCAAAATGGTATGCTGGTATCAGGAAAGGTCCTGGGAAATCAGAGGAGAGGAAAAACATGGTCTGGAAAGAAAACAGCAAAAGGACATCCTATTCTGGGAGGGGAAAACCACACAGCAGAAAGTAACCCATCCTATAAGATGATTGCTTAAAGGTGGCTTCAAAACTTGAAGTAAATCTGTCCCACTTAAAGCAGACTAAGCCTGAAGAATGGCAAGTACTCATTGGATCTGAAATCCTCTTTTCTTCTGTTGACACTGAACACAACTTCTGAGCTTACCAACTCTGGCGTGCTGGTGTTCTGAACTTTAAGAACAAAGTATGTTTTCATGTTGTTTGGTGCTTTGATGTTTGTCCCTATGAATTTGCCGTCAAGGAAATTGAAATGCGCTTCCAAAGATCTGCTTGTGGAAAATATTTGGCAATGTTCATGGATCCTAGGTGAGCAAATAGGAGCTGCTCTAATTGTAATTACTGGGAATCGAGTGTATGCCCAGAGAGCCCCCTCCCTCCCCTTCAAAAAGCTGCACCTAAAACAAGCCTTTGTGTGATGTTCACCAGAGCATTCTGATTGCCTTCTGTTTCTCATGTGAGGGCTGTAATGGAAGACCCCAGTTGCTTCTGGTTGCTACCAGGAGACATAGCTGTGAGTTTGGTGTGGTGGCCTGTGTGAGGTAGAGGCATTCGGGCAGCCATGCCCTTAACCCCTCCTGGAGAATTGCTAAGTTTGGAACAATTGATGACATGTGGGTCAAAAATCAGTGTCATATCAAGTGTAGTAATTCCCACTTGTCAGCTAAGTAAGTTTTTTACATTTTAAAATTATACTAGAGGGATAGCATGGAGCAGCGATGTAGAAACATGGGGCTGGAGGTACAGGAGCAGACCTGTTCTTCACAAGCACCATGCTTGGTGCGTTTGTGAAGAACAGGAAGCTTCTAGCTGAGCTTCCAAACTTTGTCCTTATCCATTTAAAGTAACAAACTTTTGAGAGAATGTGAGGCATAGACATGCATCTCTGAATCTGATTTGCAGTCTCGGTGGCCTGGTTATTTGTGCAGGAGAATAAATCTCTGTCAGTCCTTAGGGAAGGCGGCTCCTGGCAAAAAAGTTGCAGTATTTTTGAAAACTTGAAGCAAAATATGTCACACTCTGAGAAGTGTTTGTAGGAAGACCTTATTCAATAGCAGATCACAGCAGCTCTGAGGAGAAAAGACCAAGCTATTTCAAGGTGTTTTCTTACAGCATACTGATTGGGGGAGTAAATTATTAAAATAGTAAATTATTAAATGCTTCTTGCAAGTAGCATCTCAAAAAGCTTAATTTAGTTTTTTTTATACCCAGCAAGGTGAGGTGGCTTTTGCTCATGTGCTGGTCAGTGATACCAAACTGGAACTGCCATGCTGGATTCAGTGTTACATGCCAGACCACGGCCTTCAGATGCTGAGTTACCACACTGAGTGGTTTTAGAGGTTGATGGGTTCCTCCAGGACATTCTTTTGAGTGTGAGGCTGGTTAGGAACAGTGGTGGTCTCTTCCTCTGTGCTTCTGATTTTGAAGCTATTTAATTTTGTGGGCCCCAGTGCAGTCCAGCTGTGCAGACCTGCACAGCATCGCAGTGTGCCCAACTTCCCCTGAGTTTATGGCTCATCTGTGGCTGCAATCCCTCATCTGGGGGGAGTTGCCAATAAAGCAGGCAGCCTGTACCTGGATGAGGTGAGTGCTTGTTATTTAGAGCCTTGCTCTGTCAGAGGGCTCCTGCCTTCTGTGTGTAGGTGGCAAGGAGGTTATCCCCTGCTATTCACTGAGGGGGTGTGTGGGAAGCCTCTTACCTAAGTGGATTTTGCGGGGCAGAAGTACTTCCTGATACCCTGCCCACACTTGCATTATTCTGATCTGATCCTAGCATTCCTATTCATACCCTCTCTATTATGTTAATTCCACCTTTTTTGTGTTTTGCAGCCTACAGATACTTCTAGGCTCTTCTTGCCAGCACTCCTGTCTTTCATCTCGGCTCGGTGAGCCTGTGAATGAGGCTGTTTTCATTTCATTCTGCCTCTATCCTTGCCTCATTCTCTCTTTTTTTTTTTCCCCCAGCAGAAATGTTGAATTTGAAATCTGGACAATCTGAGCAGGCTTTGGTCTGGCTGATTTGAAGGGCTAGGATGGGATTGTGCGTTCTGCTGGATTTTAGGTCTCCAGTAGCTGTTCCTGATGTGGGTTGCTTCCCCCTCCTGTCAGTCCCCTGTGCTGGGGACTCCTCTGCAGATTCATCACAGCACTTGGAAATGCACTCAGCTGCTGTAGTGGTTACAGAAGAAACGCTGGCTTGTGCTAGGCAGAACTGGGGAGGGATTGCTGCCCTTGTGTGGCCATTCCTGCAGACTTGTGAGGAGGGACAGAAGCAGGAGTTAGCGCTGTTTCTTTAGTCCCATCTGGTGACCTGTTATTTCCCCTTGGCAGAAACTGAGCGCTGATAGAGACTGCTGTTTTACAGACAGCCAGGTCAATGCTAAAGACAGTCATCTCGGAAAAGGTTGCTTGGAGATTTAGGTGAAAAATGATTACATTAAATATCATACTTGAGACAAGCTTTTTTTAAAATCCTGGGTTCCTTTGTGGCTACATACCAACTTGTTTGGTTTTAAAGGTGTTATTTGTACAGTCAGTGTAAGGAAAAACTAACAGTGGTGCTGCAAGGCGGACAAAACATTTCAGTGGGGTGAAGGCTGTAAGCCAGAGCAGCTTCCACAACAGGATCTGAAAACCTGACTCTTTGTTTGTGAAACTGCTGGGAATGCCAGTGTGTCTCTTTGTCATCAAAGATGGTACTCTGGAGGGAGCCCACCCTGCTGGACCCTGGCCTGGCAACACTTGGGTCTCAGACTTCTGCTCCCTTCGTGCTGGCTTCTCTTTGGTCTGCTCACAGCATCCTGCTGCAGGTCCGTAGATACATACCAGCTAGCAGGATGTACATACTGCCTGGTGTCCGCTTCTGCACAGCAATGTCTGTGCTACTTCTGCATCCCTTCAAAGCCTTGGGAATACCACTGTGTGTGTGGCTGAGGGCTTCTCACAAGTTGGTTATTTTTCTTCTAGTGCCTTAAAGTACAGAGGTAAACTTCTGAATGGTATGCTTTCAGAATACCCACCGAAAAGAAAAAGCTCTGCTGCAAGGCATCTGTGTGACTGAAGGAGCTGTGCTGCCAAGCTAGATAAGGAAAACACTCCGACTGAGTAGCTCTCTGTAGCAACTCATTGAAACATAATATACATTATTTGCATGTTAATAAGATTTCTAGTCAGACTTCCATGACGAACATGAGTAGAAACAAAGGCACGTGTGTAATACAGCTTTGCACCGCAGCAATACAGAGTTACTAAGTATTAATGGGGCTTTGTTCTCAACAACTGGACACACAAAGCAGAGGAAGGAAGGTGGGGACACAGTCCTCCTGTCCTCCTTTGAAATTTAAGGTGCAGCTAGGAGTTGGTGTTTGTCAGGGCTTCTCCATCTTTGCTGGATTTCTGCTAGGCGTGAGCAGCTGGGGGGGCGGTACGGAGCCCTCGCAGTCAGAGCTTTCCATTGCTGTCTCTGGGCACTGGGACATGTCATTGTAGGGTGAACAGGCAGAAGCTTCGTTAACAAAGCCAGGCTTGCCAAGCAGTAAGTGATCTTCCTGGGCTGTGGGACCTGGCTGTGCCCATCTCTGCAAGCTACTGACAAGTTGGGCTGTCAGATGGTGCTTGATAATCATGCTTGAAGGAACAGGCTCTGAGCTCGGGGGGATGGGGGGTGTCTTGGCCTCAAAGACCTACGAAAGCCTTTAGGCTAGCGAAGCCCTTCCCTGCAGAATGTGAAAACCACCATCTTATGGTTGTAGTTTCCTTCCTTGAACATACAATGGTATGTTCAAGGAAGAGATGAACTCGACCCTTGAATGTGTCTCTTGGGATTTTTCCTAGCTACCTCTACCAGTTTTCTGTCCAGTTGAGCAACAGTTTCCCTGCTGTGAAGGTGGCTTATTAGTTCTGCAATGTAGTTTCTGCATCTGTGCCTCCTTTTGCTGCCTTTTTATTGTGTATCTAAAGTTTAGACGTAACATTACCTAGCACAAGGTCTACATGTGTTGAAACAAGGTGTTGATCAAGGTGAAATAATGACCCACTTCTTGAACTTTGTGCTACCATGCATTTGGTCTGACACTTGAAACAGTCTACTGAACTGTGTGTTTGGAGTTTGAATTACTGGCAAACTGAGCTGTTTAATATACTTTCTGTTTATTGGGAGCAATGCTAAAACCACTGTGCCACTCTCTTAAGTTCTCCACCTCTAATTTTCAAGCGGTTTGAGTTCTGTGAAATAGATTTTCCACCTTGCTGCCTTATGATCAAATTCCACCTCCTGGGAGGACTTCAGTTTACTCCTATATTTTTCCTCTATGGAGCAGTGAACAGATAGATGTGAACACTGTGGGAGTATTTTGCCTGTGGTGTGGCTCTGAAGGGAATGCCTGCCAATGGGAGCCCAAGGAGCACTTGGTCTGAAGTGCTCTGGATACGGTTGGGTGTCTTCTAGTGTGCCATGGGGATCACTGTGGTGGTCCAACATGTGTGAAAGCTGTTTCATTAAGTTAATTACAGATGACACTTAGCTTGGCAGTAGCTCGATTGGTTTGAAGTTGAATTAGAGAATTGAACAGTGTCTCTGGCTTTGCCTAATCAGCTGGTGACTTGAAAGGCTTCACTGGCTCTTGTGTGCTCTCTAGAAGTTGGGAAAGCAGGAGCTTTCTGCTCCAAATCCAGCTTGGTTCCAGCTTTCAGATCCAGCTTGGGTCTCCTGCATAGTACAAAGATTCTTTAGTCCTTCAGACTATTGCCTCAGTGAATTTACTGATGAAATAGTCTTTAAAATGGACAGCAGGCAGATTTACTCAGCCTTCAGGGGATACTCTAAAGATCCCTGTAGAACAACATTGAGTTATTTTTGAGCTTGGATTCTGCTACAGTGAAAACGGAGTGTTTCCAGGTTAGAGTTATTCAAGATTATTTTTCAAGCCTAGGAAACACGAGTGTAACTGAAGAATCTCTTTGAAGTTCTGACTGCATTTGGATCAGGACAGTGGGGACTGGTTGTTACTGTTCCAGTATGCCTTGTCTTATTATTGCAGTAACCTTTGTGATGGTGCAGAGGGAGAGTATTGGCCTGAACATGTGCAATTCTTGAGTGGCTGTGGTCCCCACAGTCCCAGGGAGCGCTGGCTGTGCTTTTGTACACTCTTGGATCCATAGACCTCAATATCTGGTTGGGGCTGGTTGCAGATAAGAAATGGGATGTTTTGGAAAGATGAGGTGAATGTGACCTTGGTTCGCTTAACTGCTCCAAAGCTGCCTCAACTTCAGAGGTTCAGTGCAGCAACATCTTGCCCTTCGCTGTCTTTCTGTGGCTGTCATGGTTCTCTGTGCATCCTCAGGGAGCACAGAATCCTCTGGTTGTCTTCCACACGCTGCTGACGGTCCTAGAAATGCAGCGAGTGTCCAGGACCTGTGTGAGCGAGCCGAGATAAAAGGCTCTCTCTGCTTCGGTTCAAGCATGTCACACCACACTGCAGCTCTGACCTCTGAGCATGGCTTGTCTGCATTTAGAGACTTAGATTTCACAAGAATGAAGAACTTCTGACAAACCAAAAGCGAGTGAAATAATTTCTGATGTGTTGTCCTATCTAGCAGCATTCCTTTATTGTGGTTTCTCAGCGGGATAGACATGTATAGTGTCAGACCCTATGGCCTCCTGGGAATTCCACATGGCCCCCCCCCAGCCTGTTGCAAAGGTAACTGTAGGTACACAGTGGTAACAGCTCAGCTGTGTAGGTGCTGCTTGTGCTCTGTGCACGCACCTCGGAAGGTCCGAGACTTTGGTGCTTGTGACAGCCCTGGGTCATGTACACAGGTCACCTGTCCAGGGAAGGTTGCAAACCGGCATTAATCTTGTGGTAAACTTGCAGGCTGTCTCAAGGTCCACTGGCACCATGGACCCTGAGGCGTGTGGTGAGCTGCACTTGTGTGCCGCAGGTCAGACCAACTCTCTTCAGGTTATGCATTGGTTCCTCTGGCTGTGGGTCAGTAGGGCCGTTTGTGTTATGAGGCCGCACGGTGAGACTAAAGCGAGAATTGCCAGTCATAGTAAAAACCCAGGTGGATGTTCCTTGTTACTAGGAGTTATGACTGATGGCTCCTTGCTGTTGAGATTCGGTGTTTGAACTTTTGGTTTTTTCTTGTAATCCAGCTCTAGATATAATCTGCTTGGAAATAGCAGAAACACCTTGTTAGTCTTGTTTTTGAGTTGAGGGAACCATGTGCTCTTAGAACGTCTGCTTTAACCTGTTGTTTTTACTGAGAGTTCTGCTTGACCCAGGCAGGACAGTGGATTCCTAGTAAGTGTAACTTGGTGAGTAAAAGTTACTGCTAGAACCAAACGTTTTTGGTGTTTGTCCTGATGTTTAAAAAGACAAACCCCGCCCATGTCCTCTTGTCTCAGTTCAAGCATGTGACTTAACCATTGTGCTTTCCACTGGAGCCCGATAGATAACCAGAGAGCACCACAGAAGTTGTCTGGCCCTTCCTTTTGCTGGCATATTTAACCATTGAGTCCAGTAGTTGGGTGGATTTCTGTCTGTTTAGTGGAGGCTTTTCTTCTGTTGATGTCCCCTGTGCAGAGACCTGCAGCGTGAGGTATTTATGTGCAGGGGTAGGGCTGGGATCGAATGCAAATGAACCTGGAGATCTGAGCAAGGTAAAATCTATATTCAGCTTTCAGGCTTGGTTCTATTTTAAGCTTTTAATTGAGTCCACCACTTCTTGAGTGCTTGAGGCTGTCGTGTGTTGTGAGAATGACTTTGTCTTGCAGAAAAGGAGAAAGCTAACCCTTTCCCATGTGATGAAGGCTGTAACATTAGCAAAGGCACTGTGTAAACGCTGGCGCAAATGCTCCCATGGCCTCGTGCGCTTGTGTTTGTGGGATCCAGGGCTGTGTTAATCAAGTGTTCAGGGTACAGAAGGAGAGGTGGTACCACAGAACGACCATCTGATTGCAAGAACTTGTTATTGGTGAACTTCTTCCCAAGCAGCCTGGGAAGGGAACTCTGAAGGCAGTGATCTGAGGCTGCAGGGGTAATTCGGTACTACTGGCTCATGTTTCAAAGAAAACTCTACAAGAAACACACCAGGTATGTGATCCTTCTTCTTTATGAACAGTAACTGGGGACCTTTGATTTAATCCTAGTGATGTGAGACCCGGTAAGTCAGTGCTAGGCTCCCATGGAAAGCTCATGCACTGCAGAACACCTTCACATGCTTGCTTAGTATTTAATCAGGGAGTGATGTGCAGGCAACTGTAAACTCTGAAGATGGAGAGACAGGGAAATCACAGCTGCTGCTGCTCTCAGTTGCTGATGTTGTGCCCTGCAACCTTCCTGGTCTTCACTGTGTTAAAAAAGGAATAGTTAGACTTGAGTCTGGATTCTCTGTGAAGCAGCTTGGGCTGCTTTTAATCCTGAAGAGGTGATTTCCATGCTGAAATCTCTTTGTAGCAATATGATTAAAGAGGGTTTTGGTTGTGCACATGTGTTCAAGCAGTACAGTCCTCTGCCCAGTATTAACTCTGGTAATGGATGAAATCTCATGCTAACATGGAACGATTGTAATTCCAAGCTGTGCTCTGCTGGGAAGTCCCACAGCACTCTGTGTTCTCTCCTTTGACCCATGCATGCACCTTGGGCAAAAATGCTTCTCCTCTGAGAGGTAGATGGTACATCTGAAGTCAGAGAGCAGTCCAAGTGTGTGTGTTCCAACAGAAGGTGCTTAGTTGGGTTTCTTGGATTGAAATCTGATGTAGGCAGTACGCTGTCCAAGATGCTGAATGACAGAGAGGTATCTTCAGTGGCTCAGTTGGACCTCACACCTTCAAGGAAACTAAGGAATTTTTTTCCTGCTTTTATAAGGATTCTATCTCCCCTCTCCTCCTGCTGGCATTTTTAGTGTAATGACAACGTTAAACCGGTGTATATTTGCCTGTCTCGGAACTTCTCAATGAGAAGCTGGTGCTGATATTTATACTCAAATATAGACATCAATGTCAGGCTCTCATCTTCTAGAGTTTTATGTGCTTGGTAGTGACTTCTCAGAATTGTATTTTTTGTTTTTTCCAAGCGTTTTATGACTTTGTTCAGCACTCCTTCCTTTATCCCAGTGCAACTGGTAGGAGTAGCTCCTGACCCTCAGGAGGCTGTGGGTTTTCTGTCCTCTCGCCACTTTCTTGGAAAGCAAGGAGCTACAGCTACTTCCAACATAGGTTGGAGAGCTGGGTAATTTCTTAAGGTAAGGGCTTTCTAGAGCTGAGCTCCCCTTACTACGTAATGTGATATATCCCCAGGATTTGCTGACTTAAGTCCTGATTGTCACCTCAAGTTGCTCATGGAAAATATATTTCCTTGACCTTACTGAGCTCTAAGGGCTGTTGACAGTATTAGCAACTTGTTTAAATATTTTACTCTAGAGTAAGGAAGACTACTAGTAAGTCAGGTACCAATCTGGTTTGCCTGTGGAGCAGTGCATACTCTGGGTCATCTGTGGTTACTCCTGAGGGGCTCTTGTCATTTTAAGCAAGTTTTTGCCTGTGAACATCTTTAAAAAGGAGATGCTTCCCAGATCTTTAAGGAATTTTTGGTAATGTGATATGGCATGACCCTCTTAAGTGGATTCATCAGTTACATTCCTGCAAGTGAAGGAAATTATTCAACCTCCTTAAACTAGATGAAGGGTCCTTTTAGATAATGTTGTTTGCTTATGATAAACTACATGATGAACCCTGGTGATATCAACACGTTTAATTGCCCAGACAAAAGTCAAGGGAGCTTTGTTTAGTAGTCTAACTCAGCCAGGGTTTGTAACTTGTCAGCCTTCACACATTATGTTGAGGTACGCTCCTGTATCTTGTCTGAATGAATGTTGTGTATGAGGGACTGTTTAGCAGCCTGCTGTGGTAATAGTAAGTTTTAACTAAAGCTGCTCTGATTGCTTTGCAATTTTGGGGGTGGATCTAGGGTCTGTAAGGGACCGTCCAGGAACTCAACCAAAGGGCAGGTTCTCTGTTTCCTCTGAGGAACAGTTACAAACTGTAACCAGTTTAATGCAAGATACTTTGTCAACCATGCCCATGAAATGTATTTCTGGGTTGTTTGGTTTATCTCTTCATTTGGAGTCCAGCAAACTTTATGAAATGGTTGCCCTGTTTTGACAGATCTGGTTGCCACACTGAGTGCAAAATGTGAAAGTGAGTGGCTCTCCTTTTGAAACTGTTTTATGAACTGAAAACACTGTTTGGAGACAAATAGCTGATCAAGCCATCATGCTCCTTGGTGTAGCTGAAACCCCAACAAAACCTCTCAAATCTGTCTCCTGCTCAGCTGAGCACAGGATTTTCACTTTGCTCCTTGTGCTGAGCTGAACTGATGCTTCTGTTGGCAGAGAGTTAACTGGGCAAATTCTCAGAGGCTGATGTGATTGCTAGCAGTGATATCTCACCTGTTACAGACCTGATCCTTCTGCAAATCATGGGATTCTTTCAAGAAGCCTATCTTAAAGGCCAATAGATTGGTATCTTCACCAATTAAAATCCTTTATTTTAAGAAAGGGAGAGTAACAGGAAAGACTCAAGTGTGGCTTTCCACTAGCTTATTAGGGAGTGGCTTCAGTTGAACATAAGTTCTTTGTCAGCAGTGAAGATTTCCTGGGTTTTTTTTTTTAACTTGACCAGGCTGCCCCTGTTTCCAAAGAGGAATGATGATGGAGGGTAGCTTGATCTCCACGTACTAGGTAGATTCCTGGGAGATGGAAAGGTCTCTAATTAGAATTCTGACTTAGTTGAAATAGAAAGCGAAGTTGTTGTAAGTAGTAATGCCTGGGATGTGGTGATAATAGCCAAAACTAACCGCAGCGCCTTGAGGACTGTGAGGCTTGTGATGCTGTCAGAGGAGATAAGTCATTCTCCCCTGGCTAACTTTGCATTTAACATGCTGTTTGGAGGTACTATTGCTCTCCCCAATACACTTGAGAAAATGTGCTGAATGAGGAGTGGTTGAGCACCCTAGCCACAGCCTTGCAGTTTGAGACCTCCTATATCATAATTGTTACTTGTATTTAAAATCTTCTTTTAAAGTTGGTAAATGCCATTGTTATTTCCCAGGCACAGATGAGAGAATTGAGCATAACTGGTTTTGCAAGGATGTGTTTAAATGGCAGAGGCCCTGGCTCCTCCTCCAAGTGAAGTGTATCAGAAAACCAGCATTCTTTTCTGGAGCTGGGAAGCTTGGCAGCAGGATGGCCTCTTGTCACTGTGGGCCAGGATCCTGGGCAGTGTACAGCGGGCAGGGAGTCTTCACGGAGAGGGTTTGAGAGGGACAAAAGAGAAGGAGGTGAAATACAAGGGGATTAAAAGCAGAAGAAGCACTGTATCTTTGAGAGAAATTCTGCTCCTGGTACAGGAGTATCAAAGTAGATGTAGCACTGAAGAGTTTCACTGACTCCACTAAACAAAACCCCATTGATTTACTCAAGCACACAAACTAAGGGAAGGTATCTCCACAGTCACTCCAAATGCTCACCTGTCTTGTTCTTGCATTACTTGCATGCTAGCGAAGGGGAAGCTAAAGACAGGTCAGGGCTCTTACTGGAGGTGGCTGTGTTGTATTGTGACCCAGCACAGTTTCTACCCAACATCCCACATGTGGATTCAGTCCATATGAAGCACATGAATACCCTTGCACACCAGGTAAGGTGTCTTATGCTTGAGGACTCGCTGGCTGCTAGCTGCTTGAGGTCTCATACCAAGGCTGATCCTTGATATGTTGGAGAGGAGAGTGTTCTCTATGCTTGATGCAGTTCTGGTAAATGTTTGACTGCTAATCAAGTCCTATAACTTTATTTATAATATTCTTGAAGGAATGAGATGGTGTTGCCAAGCAGGCTGGCTTTTGTGGTGCTCATCCCTTGCTACAACAAGAGGGATGGGTTGGGTACTTACACAGTAGTTGAACATCCTCAGCATGTGTATATGTAGCAAAAGTGTGTTCTGATGTTCCTCAATGTGTAAAAACAACAACCAACCAAAAAATACCCCCCCCAAATCCACCAAAACAACAACAGAAACCAAATCTGTCTCAAAATATCCCATCCCCCAGCAGTGCAGGTAGAAGACTGAATTATTTATCAGCTTAATTTCTGATCTCTCCTGTGACTGCTATATTTAGGCAGCATGACTTTATTCTTGTCTCTCATTTTCCTTCCTACTAGCCAGTTCCTTTCTGTGCTGGAAAGGTGACTGCTCAGTCCATAAATCCTGGTGCCTTCCTGTGCTGTGTTCCCTCATTCAAGGGGAGCATTCGCTTCTCACTGCTGGTTGTGGCTCATGAGCAGTGCTTCCAGGAAGCTTCTGGGCTTACTCTCCTGAAGCATTACGGAGATCCCCACTCAGCTTTAACTTTCTGTGCTTGCTTAGCTTTCCTAAACTTCCCAGAGTTTGTATTTTGGGTCTGTCTTTTATCTTGGCCTCACATGACAATTTCACATGAGCTTGTTTATTCTTGCTTCCTTCATGTGGATGTGAGTTGTTTGGATTTATTTTCCAACTTAACACCAATATCTCATTCTTTGATGTACCACCCACAGAGCAGCAGATATTTTTGTTTGGATGTGACCAGTAATCCACTGTTAGGTATCAAAGTCAGTGTTGAAGCTTTCCCATTGGTGAAACAGGATTATAAACATCAAAAGGTAGCTATGCAGCATGAACTTATAAACTATTAATTGTGTTATTTCTGTGTACAGTAGGTGCTTTTGGATTTTCTCCCTTAGTAGCCCTGGGAGAAGGGGTGTTAGGGAGGTGTCTGGGTTATCTTCTGCACTGTGACAACATGATTCTTCATAGCAGAGACTTTGAGCTGGAGAGACGTGTTGCAGTAAGGAGGCAGGCTGAAAAACCTAGCCTGGCTCGCTAACTTCCTTTGATAGCAAGAAAAAGTGCACGTTTCCCTCCATGAAAGTAAAGTGAACAGAAACTTATAGTTCAGAAACCATCCTTTCTGTTTGCCTGCTAGTTTTTCTTTAAAAAAATAAACCCAAAACCCAACCCCAGATCTCTTTCTGATTGCAGTGGACTTCCTAACACGAGCTTTCTTTTACCTTGCTCACAGCAAAACAGCCCCTGGTACCCTTTTGTCCTTCCTCATCCACCAAAACATTGAGTGGCTGTTGCACAGCTGGAGTGAGTACTAAATATAGCACAGACCATACTAAGGGTAAGAAAATAAGGTATCTGTATTAAACACCTCATCCTCCTCCTGTTTTCAGATAGCATCGCTCTTCACATCTTACCTGTCTGCACTTAGTGTTAACACAACCTGTCTGCTGGCTGAGGAAGAAACCTGCTCAAAGGCACTGTTGGGTGGCAAAGATGATGATGTTGAAAAATGAGTCTTGGTGGTCTTACTGCACCTCAGAACAAGCCTGGAATGCATCCTTATCCTAATTCTTGATGTTTCTCACTGTGCAGAAGAAAAATGTCACTTCTCTCCTGCCTCCTTGCGCTAGGAGATGTAGCCTGACGCGGTAAGTGGAGATGGTGTAGCTGTTGCTAAGTATAGCAGCTGTAGGGGGTGGAGGGAGCCTGACTTCCCTGTCTGCCATTTGAAATGGCAGGAATTTTCCCTCCTTGGAAATAGATTTTTAGGGTTTTGCAAATAAGAGCGATATGACATGACCTGGAACTGGAGGCAGTGACAAGGGGAGTTTATGCAGAGATCTGTATTTTTATTTAAAGAAATATTTTAATGTCTGCAGTGTATTTGACTAGGCAAACCAGAGTACCTTGATTTTCTCCATGGTTATGTTACTAATGCATGAAACATCCCAATACAGCTTCACCTCAAGCAAGCCCTTAAATTGCCCTCTTTATACTAGCTGGGTCATCTTGGTAAATTGGATTTTCTTCTGGCTTTGGACTTGAAAGTATTTAAAATTGAAGACACCATTTTTCACCACTTTCTTGGATAGAGCTTTGCTGCAACTGGTATTTATAATGTTTTAGGGTACCCTGGCATACTCCTATGTGTTCTGAGAAGTGGGTTTTCGTGATTTATTTTTAAATTATTTATTTTATTATTTTTTAAAAAACCTGATAAGAAATAACAAGTGGGTAGACTTTCTTGAGTTGAAGTTACTTGCAGTTGTGGGTAACAGTGAAACAATGTCCTAGCTCAGAAGCATTGTACGGTACAACACTTGAAGCAGTTGGTGAACTTCATGAAAACTCACAACTAGATTATGCTGAAGAAGAAATCCTTGCACTGCAGTAAAGAGCAGAAGAAATCATGGCATTGCAGTGGAAAAGGACATGGTGACAAGTTCCTGTTACTTGGACTTAATTTTTAATTTTTTTTTAATTAAGGAAAAAAGAGTCCCCAAGCTAAATCCCTCCTCCTGCAACAAGAGGAATTGCTGTCTGTTCTTTTGTTTAGACTTAAGGGTCAGGCAAAAGTGCTGATAAGGGTGGCACTCTTACCCTGGGACTGACATTGGCTTGTAGTCCAAACCGGTGTACAAACCAACCCCCAGATTTGTTAAAGTTGTTATCTGTTGTGTTTGATGCCTGAGATGCCAGTAGAAGGGTACCAAGAAGGATACCTGCCAACAGGCTTCTCTGGCTCCCTGCTTTCTATGCTGTGGAACAGAGGAATGTCCATACCAACATGAGAAAAAAATCTCTTCACTCTGTGGTGCCTGAGCACTGGGACAGGCTGCTCGGAGAGGTTGGGGAGTCTCCTTCTCCAGAGAGATCCCAAACCCACCTGGACACAATCTTGTGTGATTTGCTCAAGGTGACCCTGCTTTGTCATGGGATCTGACTGAGTGATCTCCAGAGGTCTCTGCCAACCCCTGCAAGTCAGGTTCTGTGTACCACCATCTTCAAGTGTGTGTGTGTGTGTGTGTGTTGGAATTTCAGGCATCAGGTGATAAGGGATTAAATCATGAATGCATGGAAGTACAGCTTCAGATGGAGAATTGCTGTTCACATGTCAAGACTGTTCACAAAGCCCAAGTTTCATGAAAGTGGGTGTAAAAAAAAAACCAACCAACCCTAGTTATAGTGCTGATGCTTTTTACTGAAGCCATCTGGTGTTGGATCTTTGGCATTAATGAAAAGCTTGTTCTTTATATAAGAAAGGAAAGAAAATCTCAGCTACTAGGATTAAAGAGCAGTTTTGTACTTAGGAATTGAAAGGTTCAGATTGGTCAGTAAGAGAATTCAAGACTTCTTTCCCAAATGAATTAGAAGAGGACATACTTAAGTATGTGGGGAACTTAAGGCCAGAGATCAAGATGATGTAATGAGACAGTAAGCATTAAAGAGCAGGGAGCAGCCTGTGTATCAATGCATGTGTGTCTCTATCGAGGAAACATTCAGTGATGGAAAACTGGTACAGAAGGACCAAGTAAACATCAGCGTTGTGCCTCAAAACTTTGAAGTACATGTAGTTCTCATCCCTTACTGGCTTCCTTTTGCCTGGGTTGTTGTTTCAGAGTCAGTATTAGGTGCTTGGTTTGAGCTCCTCTCTCCCAAAGAAGCCAGTGAGGTAACTTAAGCCTGCTGCAGAGGATGCAGCTTCACACCTAGAAGATCCCGTGCCAGCAGGCTGTGCTCACCTGTTTGTGTCACTGTCTTTTTCTTGGTGGGGGTATAAGGTGAAATTCTATCTGGAAGGTAAAGGAGTAACTTGTAGTTCAGTCAGCTTTTATGGCTTTCTAAATGTGATTATGTTATTTTGGTAACTTCCTGCTGAGTTTGAAGCCAGGTGGTGGCTTTTCAGAACCCTTAGGTATATTTTTGCTGTGTGGTGCTTTGGTTTTTTCTTGTCCTGCTTGTATGAATGCATGCTGAACATACATTACAACAGGCAGCGTGAGTACTAGAGCAGTTGTAAGGCATGGATTAATATACTCAGCAACTCCCAGGGCTCTGTGTTTGCTGAGGATAGGTCATGTGTAAGTGTCTGCCTCCCAAACACATGGCTTGATGTTTTTATTACTCCTTTATCGTGGCTTTTCTTCTCCTGAGGGGAATCCTTTTCCCAACACTACCAGTTTACCTGTCTCCAAACATACATCTGATTGCAATCAGAATTTAGCTGAGAGTGGTTTCAGGCAAAAAGGAAACAACATCTAGATATGCCCATATAAGGACTAAACTGTTGTTAATCGTGACAAGCTGGCAAGTGTAAATGTAAAAGTTCTCTGACAACGTGGATAGGGCCGGCATCAGTTCTGTCTCACTACCCCTCACAGCTCTTGGTATACAGCCCTCTTGCATTTCATTTCATTTTGTATTAAGAGCAGATAAAATAAGCCAGGATGAAGCTGTAAAGACATTGGGAAGCTCTGTCTTGAGCTAACTGGTGGCTTTAGAATGTCAGTAATTAACCAGTGTTCTTCCACTTGTTTTCTGGGATAGTCCTTTGCTTCAACACTTTGCTTCCAGCTGTTATGAGGTGATCTCCTCTTGCTACTGAAGTTTTGGACTTGTATAGAATCTTAGTGGAATTACTGGGCCAAATAACATCTCTTTGTCAAACCAAATAACTTGGGTCCAGTTTCTGATTTCTTCTCATGGTGTTAGATGGGAACAGATGACTTGGTTTGAAAAGGTCGCTATCACATTCTTTGTATAATCTTTCCTTTATCGTTTTGAGATTGTCATATATTGATGCAGTCTGTCAGGCTTGGTCATGCTTTTAAAGATTATCATAAATCCCCGTAGAATAGATTATCACTGGGTAGAAATTGGACATGGTGGATCAGCTGTACTCTCCTTATTAATGTGTTTATCCATGGTATGGGCAACTCAGTCTGGTATTTTGCAGTTGTTTTGATGCATGTGTTAACATAATTTTGCTGGACTAGTACAATTACCAATAAAAATGATACAGCTGCAACACCTCTATTGGTAAGTGTGGAATAAATGTAGTAGCTCCTATATGTGTAGATCTTGACTTGGTTTCACTGTATGGAAGAGATTGCACTTAATTTACCCCAGTAAACTTGCAATGCAGTTTTGATACTGAACTAACAATTCTTTAGCTATCTGCATGCTCCAGCAGATTATGAACTTGTGCTCCTACATGCCTTTTTATAGTTAAGCTTCCTGTTTCCAGCTCATGTGTCTCAGGGCCGTGCAGTGTAACCTGTCGTGGTAAATCAGCTTAACTCTAGTCTAGCTTGCACAACACGGAATGGTAAGGGATTTCAAATTTAATAATGGCATAAGTGACATAAAGTCCTGGCAAGCTTCTAACCATCACAAAAACCATTGCAAATAGTTCTATTAGACTTGTAATTGATGTTTGAGGTAATGAGAGCATACTGCAGGGTGAGGCATTATTTGAATTTTCTGGGTAGATCAACAGGCTGGATGTCAGCAGGGTAGCAGCTATTAGAGGATTCAGAAGCACGATCAGGACATCCTGGAGCTCGGCAGAGAAGTGTTTGCAATACAAGCTAGCAATGCGTATTTTGCTTGGAGGGGAATTTTAGGAGTAGCATCATGATTTACTGTTGTCACTTGCAGCAAGGACTGCAGATGGGGACCTGGAGAGCTGTTTGCTAATAATACAGCAGGAGTTTCTCTTTGATATTGAAGTTTGTGGAGCTGTATGAGAATCTCACAATAGAAGTTTAAGAATAATCCAGTATTAATGCTCCCGTGCGACATGTCTTTAGGAACTCACTTTGTCTTTGAAGTCGGGATGGCCTTAGAAGAACTCAGTACTTGCTGAAATAGGTAACTGAGGATGATCTACTCACCTGGAGATGGTTCCAGGTGGAGCAAAATGCTCAAAAGGGGGGATGACCTTACCACTCCTCTGTATTAATTTTAAGCCAGAATATAACGGCTTTCACCTTTAAAGGAGCTGAGAGTTATGAGTTACAAGGTCGAAGTTCGGGGGTGGGTTGTGAGGCATAAATGCTTCTGTGCAGTTGCTTTTAACAGTTTGAGTCCTAGTTCTGAGTGTCTCTCTCCATGCCCAGCTGAAGTTTAGCATCAAGCAGGACAGAGCTTTACTAATCCTTTTGAAATGTGTTACCTTCAAGCGCATAAGTAGTTGATGAAGTCGGTGGGACTATCAGTAGCAGCACACAACAGTTAATGAAATCAGTGGGACTATTGGTAGCAACACCTTTGAGGGTGCTGCTGAATTAAGATATGTATTTTCTGGGGGCAACCAAGAAATGCCAGCGCTGTCGTTGTCCATCTGTATGCTTGAAGGTGTGTAAGGAGACTGCTCTGTGCCATTATTTTCCTTCCCGTGCAGGGTGTTTGGTACATGTGGAACATGCTGGTGTCACCCAAAAGCACGTGATCAAGGACCAAAGGGAGAAAACCACAACAATTGTACAGCGCTTCAAATAACTCCTCCGCTCTGTTCCAAATGAATCTCTTCCCGGCCTCTGGCTGAAACTCTGTAGCTGTGGAGAGAAGCAGGTCTGCGGCCAGGAGGGAAGCCAAAGCCAGCTGTTGAGAGGAGAAGCTGGCAGCTGGGTGAGGAGTTTCACAATAATCGTGTGGGGAGCATTCAGTGAAAGCTCTCACAGATATTTTTTCTTCCTGAGCCATGTTTGTCACATCAGTACATCACTGATTTAAAGAAAAAGGGGAAAAAATTAGAAAAACCTGTGCTGTAGTAATATAAGAGGCTGGGGAATTCAGTCACCTTCCGAGCTGCAGGTTTAGGACTACAGATGAGTAAGGTGTGAGAAGAGGGCGAAGAAGCACTGCTCTCTAGAGGGGAAAATTGTTGCCAGATCTTCAGTATTTAGTACTTGAACTCCCACCTGCTACAGCCACTTTTTTAATTCCAGGTTTTATTTAGAGACGATGATATTGTTAAGCTGTCTTTTTGATATACCTCTCTGTGGCACATACTGACTTTTAATGCTCTATGGGAAAAGCATTTGGCTTGCATTCAAGTGCCAGAAGGGATAGACTGGTCCATGGTTTTATTGCCAAGCAGAACGCTTTGCTGATGTCTTTGCCAAAAGCCTGACACCTTAAGGGCGAGGGTATGAGGAAAGGGGCTCGGTATAATCAGTCAGTAGAGAAGCAACTGATTTGCTCCCTACAAACCTCGGCTTTAACCAGACAGTGCTTTTTAAGGTTGGGCACAGCAGATAGGTTCTGCAGAAGCCCTGTGCCTAGTACAGTTTTTAATGATGAGTAAATCCTTACCAGCAGCACAAACAACAGCAGCAGTTACTGCTGAAACACAAACAAGTCCTTCACATGACAGCACTGAGTTCTCTTTTTTTAATTTGCCGAGGTGGAATTTATTAAATAGTCAGCCACTGCTCCTGGTCAGATCCAAATGCTTCATTTGTAGCTTCTTTTCCTCCTGTCTTTTCCTCAACATGCCTTCCTCCCCCCCACTACCCCCGGGGCATAAAGCACACATTAAAACTTAGTAGGCTTTGGAGCAGACCCGGAGTGCCCTAGTGTTGGAGGATCCCCAAGCAGTTTATAAAGTAAGCGTTATCCAGGTTACATCAGTCAGTGCTGCTCAGCACTCCCAGCCGCAGCGACGAGTGGCTTGCGTTATGTCACCGCTGTGACCCATTTCTCATGTTCTCCATTTAGCCTGCTGGCAAGACTTGGGGCACCAAGTGCGAAGTTATTTAAAATGAATTTATTTAAACTTGTGCAAAACTCTAAATGCTTCTCATCAGGTGAGAGTAATTAAATTAATATAACTTTGATTCAGGTAAAACCAGAGCAATTTAAATTGATAAGATTGTTGTTAATAGTGAATTTCATGTGATGCTTTGGGCACTAATACTGTAATTACACTCAGAAGTGTACATGAGTGTGTAGGTATTACTTTGGCAGAGTTGTGCCTGAATTAAGTGTGACCAACGTTCATTCATTGCAGGCTGCCTCCTTTGCTCCACCAGCATCTCCCTAGTACTTGTGCCCTCCTGTGTGTACAATGCAATGTTGAAGGTGCTCCGTACATCCGTAAGCTTTTGATAAATTAATGCTGATGGAGCGATGCTGGGAAAAGCTGGAATCACAACTCAGTAGTGCTGGTGACTATGAAGCAGGCATTCTTTATTGCAGCACTGGGCACACAGGGGATTGCTCTTCCCAATGTGTGTGCCAAATGAATTAGTTGCACAGCTTATACATGGGTTATACACACATATTCATGACCTTTCCAAGAAATGATTAATGTATTACTTCTCTGAGAATTCATTATTATAGCTTTCCACCCTTTCCTGCATGCGTACTACAGTCTTTAGGTGGTCTTCAAGGACCCTGGTGGTAGTTTACTTCATCCACTCATCTTCATCCTTGTGTTTTGCCATTATCTATAGCCCTTATCTTCCTCTTATTTACCAGAGCTACAGGACTGGTCTTGGAGCCCCTTGTAGCTTTGAGTCTTGCTTTTTCTTGGAGATAGTCCCGCGAGAAAGCTTACAATATGCTGGTATACACATTCCACAACGCTATCACTGCAAAATACATTACTAATACCTACAAAGGTTTAGGCACTAAGTCTCTATTAGAATCATTGCTGCAGAATATGTTGTTGACCCCCACAGAACTCCAGGCAGTAAGTCCCCGTTAGATTCAGGCCTCTTTTCAGAGCCTTGAGGCACAGGCCAGTGCAGACCCTCCCAGCAGCTCAGTGTCTGTTTGCAGTTTATACCCTGTTCTTGCAAGCGCTGAAGGGTTATCTCTTGTTTCTGTGAGAGGTAAGAACAGAGGAGCTGAAGAGGGGGAACACTAAAGCAGTATTGGCAAACTTTCAGAAGCAATCGCTTCCCTGCACTAAACTCTCTTCTCATTTCAAAGCTGTGTCTGCTTCTCAGTTGTCCTCACAAAACCAATAGCTTTAGGTGTGTTTGATTTTAACCTATCCAAACTCGAGGAAATATTGGGAAGAGCCTCTGATTTTAGGATTACCTCGGACTCCTGCAGTGTGGTGTGTGGCCTTGCCTCTGGAGCAGAGCCATGTCTCGGCATCATCCGATGTCCTGTTCTCTTTTCTTCCCCGCTTACTGAAACAAAAAACCCAAACCAGCCTCTCAGTGTAAAGTTGTGTTTAATCTTCAAACCACGTGTAGGTTGTTTTTCTATGTACACAATCCTTGTTCATGCTGCATTAACAGTGCTGTCGTCTTACCTACTTTATTCAGCTGCTTCATAGTAAATAAGGGTATTTCTGACTGATGCAAGCTTCTCGTTAAACCAAGCAAAACTAACTTGACCATATGGATCCTTAAGCTGATGTGGGGGAGGGAAGAAAAAATTATTTTTGTGCTTTAAATTACCTTGGCTTATTTCTGTTACTTTTCCTATTCCTTGTATAATTATAGCCTGCCTTATTGTATAAACTAGGATTTGATTTTTAAACTTAGCTTTGGGTGCATTTGGAAGCCATGTAAATTTTCTCCTAGTCCAGATATATTAGTACAGGTACAACTTCAGTGGGTGGGGGGGACAAAATAGCCCTTGAAATAGCAGTGGGTGCTGTAATTCCTTTAAACCTTCATAGTAGGAAAAAATACTCTTGCTGGGGCATTGCATTTTGGCAAATGGCAAAGCTCTGGATCCAGGATGTCCCTGTATCCCTTTCAGCCTTGGTCCTGTGTGTTAATCTCTCAGGCAGCAGTTTTCCTTGTCTAGGTAGGAGCCCATCACCATAGGAACAGAGTGCTTCTGGAATATGTTTCTGAAAGGAGGAGACGTTTTGCAGCAATTTCTTTTCTGCCTTAGTGAGCAGGAGAAATACCTTCGCTTGTTTGTGTGTCACTGTATGCGAATAGATGTCTGCGTGGCAGGAAATGTGGGGAAAAATAATTCAGGAGATGGGTAAAGATGAGAGCTTAGTGTGAACTTCTGAAAGCTGCTGGTTCTGTGGCTCGTTATTGTTAAGCGACTTGTGTGTCTCTGCTCGATTGGCTTGAGAAGGATCCATTGTGTTCAGTGGCAGTGGGTCTCTGGGTGACAGCTCAATGGCTGCCATGCAGCTGTTGCGCAGCAGCAGTTTAGTGCAGAGGCTAGAGTTTAGCATGCCCCTCGCACTGCTTGGGTCCTCCCCGAGCTCTGACCTTAGCTGCTCTAAGAGTTATACTGCAGAACTCCTCAACTAGCCTGTGAGGAACGAGTGTACCTACAGCAATAACCTGTGTCTTTCGGATTTGTTCCCATTTGTCACTAAAAGCAGGTGTGGCCCCTTCCCCTCTCTGCTTCCCCTCCACAGGGTGGCTGTGGAAGCCCCAGTCTGCAGAGCACATGCAGTGCTCACCCCACATTTCTCAGTACTGGTTGTTAGGAGATACCCCTACTAGTTCTTTATTCAGGTGCTGCTTCTACTGGAGCTGTGGGAAGAGGTGGGCAGCATCACTACCTCTTTAGCACGTACGCCTGAAGCTGCCACCTCAGGTCAAGTTGGGCTAATCAGTTGGATTTAGAAGCAAGACCTCTGATCGCGGATGAGTTTTGCATGCCTGAGAGTTTTCAGTTTGGGTGTCCTAGATAGGTCTGGACATCTGTATCCAATGACAAATGTGCACAGTTAGATCCATTCTCCTTTAGCAGAGCTTCCAAAGTTCTGTGTTTCATTCCAAAGTAGGAACTGAAATGCACGAAGGACTGGGTGTGAAACTCATGGAGAATACAGTTGTCTGGCACAAAGAAGGGTACATGAGCATCCTGGTTGAAAATCGGACACTGACTCAGGGGTCATCTCCCCTCTCCCTCCTGCCTTTCCTCTCATGCTCCTGGGAGGAACAGAACACAGGATGCTAGTGGAATGGCTGTCTCAGAAGAGGCTTTTGCTTAAAAATCCAATTCCCCAACTCCTGCCTTCTTACATGGTACACGAGGCTGGCTGTTGAAGCGTGTACTTTGTATCTTCATTCTCCTTAAAGCCAGAGGAATATTTAACTTGCTTCATGCCTTCTTTGAGGAATCTTCATGTGCCAGCTGGTGCCATCTTACTGCAATGCCAGCTCATTTCACAATTCTCCATAGATGAGGCGTGAAACAATCCATTCCCTTTACCATATTTCTTCTTTTTGGAAGGCTTGCCTGTCTCTTTAGCAGCACACGGTGTCTTGATGCCTTTAGCTAACCCCTTATGTCCAGATCGTTTTGCTCAGTGGGTAAATACTACTGTCAAACAGAAGGATACATAGCCTTGAAACAGTGCTCATTACTGAATTTAGGTGAGGAAAGATGGGGAGATATGTAATATGTGAGGTCCGTCTTGACTTGAAAAGTCCTTGAGAGTAGTAGCCTCCTGGTGAGCAGCCACTTGTCCACGCTAATACCTGGGTAGGAACCCAAGCAATTAAGCAGTCTCACTTGTTAAAGATGTTAACGTGATTTTTCTGAGTACCTAGATAGAATCTGTGCTCCGGCAGACTGGCCAGACTGCCTGTGCTGAGCCTGAGAGGATATATCACTGCTAGAGCAGCTCATAGCTGGATTAACTTCAAACCTCTAAAAATAGCTTGCAAGCCATCAAAAGCAAAAGCGCTTTTTTCCTCCAGTGAATCATGTATTCTGAAGGAGGACATGTGAAAATTAATCTGCGCTGCCCTCTCTGCGGAGTCTTGCAGAGAACTGCCTAAACAATAGAGCACAATGCTACCGTACCCTTTGAATAGGTGGAATTTCTGCAGCGGTGTTACAGCATAATACATGGCAAATGAGGGTTTAAATCTGATTATATTAAAATTAAATACTACAAGAAATTCTTCTGCCTCTAAATACTTTCTTCCCAGACTTCCAAGGTTGCATTTGAGACAGTTACATCCTAATGTTTCATCCTTTGATTATGATTAGCTTGAATTCATCTTTTTTTCTGCAATCCTTGTGTTACACTTCAGCGTTTGTACAGACACCTCGTGCATGGCTGGTCACTAGTGATCTCTGGCATTAAGTGAAGTGCAGTGGCTCCTGGAGCTGAGCCAGCTGTCCTGGTCAGCTCTGACTGACCTGTAGTAGGAAGGGCTGTTACCTTTCTCAGGCACAACCTGTCAACTCTTTCTCCCTTTATTCCAGAGGAATAAAGCAAGACTAACTTGGCTTCTTTTGAATCAGGACTGCTTTTCAGTGGATGTTTATCTGTGGAAACCCAAACTTGTGTTCTTTTCAAGCTGCGTTAGGCCTGGTGCTTTTGCCAGAGGAGTGGCCATGGTGTATAGGCAGCTCACATAGGGAGTCACCTTTTCTTATCCCAAAGGATTTTTTTACAGTTTCTTATTAGGTTTTGCTATAACCTGTGAGTGGGATTAACCAGCAGTTCATACTTTACAGCTTTTGTAAACCAGAACTTGAGAGGAACAGTGAACTGTGTGATCGGAAATACAAATGTGCGACTGCAGCCTGAATGCTTTGGCTTTGTTGGCTTGGAGGACCGATGCTCATTTGTTGGGCTGGGAGTTGCTATCTAAGGTTGTTTTTAGTACCCTGACAAACAGCAGAGGTGTTTAAGAGCACATAAAGCACATTTAATATTTACAGGCAGCGTAGTTCATCTTATGGGCAGAATTAGACTGTATTTTCCCATCTAGATGTAATTTGTGATGGCCTGGTCTGTAGAAACACGGTTTGTAACGGTTCAGCTGCTATCCTTCTTGACAATGGCTTTGGCCATGCATTTAACAATAAGACAAATGTTACTGTTGGTGGGCTGGAAGGTTCTTGTATCTGTGCTAGTCAAGAACCGAATTATTCTGGAGCAGATCCTTTCCCAGGTGCTAGCAGTGGGAAAGCAACAGCAATACTGTAATGAAGGAACTACTCCTAAACATGTATTTTCAGTTAATGGGACTTGGAGTAACTGGAGACTTGAGATCAGTGCAACACTCTGATGTCCACTGGAAGAAATAGCTGCTGTAAGTTACTGTGAACTTGAGTTGTGTGGTCAGTTATGTATTTGGGGGATGGAGTGTGACTATAGGGAAGAAAAAAAACCAAAAAGGTTTCTGTTACAGAAAGTGTCTGCCCTGAAACATCTTTTAGATGTGGACAATGCTTTGCCATGCTTATTTTTGACTGTTTCTATCCAAGGAAGCAAAAATGCTAGCAATAAAAACCTATTTTAAGGATTGTCACTGCAGTACTTCTTCAAACATTTGTCAGAACCATTGTGTGTGGTACCACCTAAGTTTAAGCTTAAATGCAAGCACTTCCCATGCTTGCATGACTCATCTTTAGCACCAAGTTTAGTTGCCAGCACCAGGTGAATTGAATCTCTGTCCTGTCAAGAGAGTTGGGAATGGAAGAGAAACTCTTCTACCTTAACAGAAATGGATAGGTATGTTGGGCTAGTAATCTTATTTTCGTGTGGATTTTAATCCAATCAAGTCTTCTGTTAGGAGTTTTTCTGTTGAGTTTTTCTAAGGGTTTGTATGTCTGTCTTCCTTACAGATTGTCCTCTGCATCCATAATTCTTCATCTTAGTGTCTTACTTGAGAAATTATGAACAGAAGTGGTTGCTACTACTCTTTCTACCTGTCTGAAATTGGAAAGCTTCATGAGTTAAAACAAAGCAAAGTTAAAGAAAACTTAAATATTTTCAGTCCTACTTGGTTGAAATTAATTTTATTTATTTAAAATAATACCTTATATGCATTGATGTTACTGTGAAAAGGCTTATACTGTTCTCATTCTTTTGGAGAGGATATTTAGCTTGTAGCAAGTGGTTACATGCTGTAGGTGGTTGCATGAATAAAGACGTGCAGGGAAATGTCTATATACCATGAGGAGAGATGGACTGTTGGCCTTGAGTGAAATGCAAACATCTCTAACACTAAATACATAACACTTGTGTGGCTTTTAATCTTTCCACTGAGAAGCCTCTGAAGGATTGCTTAGTGCTGTGTCTCCCTTTGGAAGATGTTGCTATGGTTTTTAGTCTTCCTCCTACAAGCTTTCAAAGCTGGAGCCTTAGCTGTTTAAAAAGGGACAGATTTCTCTTCTTTCACTTTCTAGATTTCAGCTTCTTTTTAGAACTCTTTTTAGAATTCTTTTTAGAATTTAAAAGCCTTCCCCCTCCTTTTAAAGGACTCTTTTAAAGAGGAATGGTCTCTCTAATGAAGTTGTGTTTTTATGTACTAGCCTAATACCAAAGAGCAGACGTTATTCACTCTCTTAATTCCAAGCTTTATTTTCCAAATAGTTGGGGTTTTGAGTATATAAATTTATTATTTTTTTTAGCAAATGCTGCTGCTTCTCAGTGTGAGAGCAGTTAGTTTCTGTGGGGCAAACTTACTCCCTTAGAGCTGCTCTCATGCCCCTTGTCCATTGACTCTATTTTCTTAACCCTTTAGCTAACCTTGTCTGTCTTCAAGAAATGTGTCAACAAGTGCCACTGATACCTGACCCTCAGTGCCACTGTCACATGAGAAGCGAGATAAAGTGAATTCATTGTTCATATTGAACTAATCGTTAGCTCCTGGCCTGGTGTTTTGACTTCTCAGAGCACGTGTTCTCTAGAAGTCACAAGGTGACATTGTAGTCTTTGAAATGGCTTATTCAGTTACACCTTTACTGCAATTGCACGGTTGTCTTAAGTGTAGAATGCAAGAAACTTACTCAGTTGTGGCTGAGCTCTCAGATACTACGAGTATTATTTTGGGGCAGTTTGTATAAGGCCAGGGAAAAGTAAACAAGTTCTGCAGTTTATCAGGGGCCCATCTTCAACTTAGTGGTTGTTCCTTGTTCTCCACCAACCCTTTTCTAGCTGAACTGAGGGAGCTCTCGCAAGAGGCATCCTTAAGGTCCTCCAGTCACTTGAAACAGAGCTACTCAGAAGCTTTCAGGTTTGGCATTATGTCTGGAGCCACTCTGCCTTCATGAGAATAGATGTGGTGTACTAAGCAAGCAGAGGGTGTGTAATTAAAGACTTGCCATCTTTGTTTGAGTGGATGAGCTTAATTTCATATTTCTGAGGTGTCTGCTGAGCTGCTGGCAAGTGTTTCCAGAGTACTCTTCTGTGGAGGATCTTTGCTTTGGGTGGTGTGTTCCTTATGTGGGCAGTTAACAAGAAAACATCTTTTCTTCGTCTATATTGGTACCTGCTTTGATAAAACAAGAGCGACTCTGGAGGAGGGGGGCGAGGGAGGGAACTTAAGTGCAGAGCTATTAATGGGACTATTAAAGAGCATGTAAAAACTGCCAGAGGTAGGAGGAAAATAGGTCTGTGTTTTAACCATAATCTCTACCTTGTGAGGCTTAATGTAATGGTTGGCCAACCTGAAATAGCAAGTCTGAAAAGATTACTTCCTGAATCATCCGTCTGGGGGCAGCAGCCTGATGCCAGTGACTTACGGTGATAAATATTATTTTACGTAATTGGTACTAATTTATACTATAGCAGTAAATGATATAATTTCTATAATAATTTGTATAATTAGTATCAGTTTTTTATAATTAATATAAATGTTAATATCAAATTCAGAGGGGAAAAATTAGATGCTTAATAACACACTGATAATAAACACTAAATATAATTCTCCAGAGTTGTCCTTTAGGACTTGATAGATGTCTGAAGTCTGACTGTGTATATGCATCACAGACACATGCAGGGACTTGGGATTTCTGGGTTTTTTGGGGAACTCTTGTTCCCTGAGCCTCGCTTGTTTACCTACCTAAATATCAACAGTGTGAGGAATATGTATTTGAACTCTCTCAAATGAATTATGTATTATTCTTTTAGTTGTGATTATTGAAGATATGTCAAATGAAAAACTAATCAAACAAAAGAACTCCACCACACATTGGAGAGATTAGGTGCATGTTCCATTATTAGACAACAACAGGATCTCTGTAGTAATTCAGTAAGCATCTATAAGATGTCTCACTCAGCAGAAGTTTTAGATCTTTGACTGCAGCATCCAACTGTTAAAACACTGTATGTACCATATAATCTGCTCTGTGAGTTTGATGCTTGAATAATAGTGTGATTGAAGAATATTTGAAAAGTGAATGAGCAAGAGCAGCAAGAAGCACTATTGAACTGTTCTGTAAAAGTGGAGAGCACTGAATTAACTGATCTTTGATATACCTGGAGTTCAGACTCACAGGCAGGCATATGATAAACAATTTACTGGAACTTAGAGTTACTGTTAGACAAAGAAGCAACAAACTTCCCAAGGTATTTTAAGATGGACTTTAAAAATCAGACTTAGTTGAATGCTATATACTTCAACAAAACAGGCTAAAGTAAGTTCTCGCCAGGAAGGAAGGCCATGATGTTCCATGAATCCTGAATACATTGAGAGGGGAAGGATCAAACAAATGGACTGGGGAATTAAGTCTCTTTAAAAAATGCAAATGAAGATACCGATCAGCAGAAGTACATTTTAGCCTTGAATTATTTTGAGTCTCAGAACTAGCAGATTAAGTTCAATTCCCATGCATAAACACAAATTGCTTTCTCCCTTTTGAATGTGGGATTGTCTCTGTAGGAATCATAGGATTCCCTCCTACCCCAAGGCAATGAAGCCCTACAGAGTAGTGTTGCAGCAAGCAAAGTAGCCTTCTAGATTGCCTGTAAGTGAAAATATTTCATTAAAAAATCTTCTTCAGAGAAGCTCAAAGAGTTCCTAATGACTCTCTTGAGGTTCACTCAGTCAGCTGCTGTAAGCTTTGATTACGATGATGAAGTGGGATGTAGGAACCCACAGGAGTTTCTCCACGAGAGTGGTGCACCAGTGGTAGATCAGGGAATGTCTTGTGCAGTCCTGCACCTTCCCCAGGTTGCAGTTAGTCCTTCTACCTGATGCTTTGAAAGACTCGTGGCCTGTAACAGGACTATGCCATGTGGGCATGGAGGCAAGTTCCCTTGGCACTGGAACGGTGCTTTGAGTGTGTTCTTGGATTTGATATTGAGTTGGCTGGTGACTTCCTGTATAACAGGACTTGTGTCATCCATCCTCTCTGTACGTTAAGTAGATGAGATGAAGAGTCTGTTCCTTTTTAGGCTTTTAGGGAGCACAGAGCTTTACAGGTAACAGCACAGCCCATCCCTTTGTAGATTATAAGGCATGTCCTGAGTTTTGAAACCAAGTAGTTGAGCATTTAGCCACTCATCAAATTCTGCCAAGCCACATCTCAAACACTCTTTACAGACCCAAACTCCAAGTTTTCATAGCACAAAAATTAGACTGTTAGAGCTGTTTGTAGCTAGCTCAGGGTCCTTCAAGGAATTAGCCTAATGCTGTTTGTTGCTAGAAGTAAAGGATGTGGTTTGGGGATTTTTAGAGTATTTTAGTACTTAAAGTAGACAACTTGGGCTCTGATGGGCTTCACTGATGCTGTGTGGCTAGATAAATCTGTTTAACTGTGATCTGCTAGGAGTTCTCCCATAGGACAGGTACCTGAGTGTTGTCAGTGATTGTGCTGGTTGTAGTCAGCTATTCTCTATTGAAAATTCTAGCTAAGAACGTGCGCTGGCTGCTGCAGAACTGATACTTTCATGTGTGAATATGACAAGAATTGAAAGAAAAAGAAAGGGAGAGAAAATGGTCTTAGAAGTAGCAGAGATGAGGGTGCTGGGAAGCTTTTTCTGGGAAACCTTTTTTCTGATGCTCAGTGCCTGTGGCATCAGTCTGTCACTGCCAGGTGAGTAGTAATCTCTCTCTTGCAGCATCTTGTGTGCGGCATGTGTAGGGTCTGAGCAGTCTCAGTGTTGGTAGTCTTTCCTAGCTTGAATTAGGACTCTGTCAACCTGTTGATAATTAGTGTCCCATGAAAAGAGGGAGGGAGTATTATCTAGGAGAGAAACAGGCTGCCTGGCTGAAATCTGTTGTGTTTGATATTGGGTGGCAAACTTCATCTATGCTCTTAACTTTTTAGCAATAAGAAGACAGTGTGCCATGTTTTCTGAAAATAATTTCATAACTGGAATAGATTTCTGTTAAATCACTCCTGAAGTACACTTCTCATGGGTTTTTGCTTTGAAGAGATGGCACATTTGGAATAGACAGATGTTAATTCAATATTCTTATATCTCCTATGTGAGACTGTTGGTTGCTTTGGGTGGAAAAGTCATGGGCACACAATCTGGATGGCTAGCTGTCACAAGGAGGCACTTCTGAAGTGATGTGGAACAGTTTTAGTTCTTGTTGATGTTGTTACCTTGTTTCCTCTACAGATTACTGTCATTTGTAGGGCTGTGTCCTTGGCAATGGACTAGGGGATATGGTGATCCTTCTCCATGAGATCCAAGACTCTGCTCTCTAGAAATACTGATTGGACTCTTGTGTCCCAATCTGTTTTCTCACAGATATACTTTTTTCCTGGGTTTTAGAAAGTAGATGGATGCATGGATCATGGATTTGAAATTAAATATCATAGTATTCACTGTCTACTAAAAAAAATTAATTTACTGCTCATTAAAAATAAAATCTTTTTATCAGGTTAATTCACTGTATTGATGGGGAAGTGAGAGGGGCCTCTTTTTTTTTTTTCACTTGAGCAGCAAGAAGGGCAGCTTTGTTGTACAATTTTCCAATCAAAACAGGTTTGTGATGAAATAACAGAACAACTCTTTGAAACCTTGCTTTGGACTTAATTCTGTTTTGAAATGTACAATGGAGCCTTGGGGTAATTAAAATTATATTTTGAAAAAATATGGGAATTTGAATTTTTTAAATATTCTTGTTGTTTTGTTTTTTTCTGGGAAAGCGAAGAGAAATGCAAAATCTGAATCAGTCCTGCGACCTTTTTTCACCTCTGAAATACAGATTTGTCCCCTTACTGATGTGCCAAGCAGGCTAGCATTGTTGAGGTGCCAATGGCTCCTAAAACCTTTAATTTGAAGGACTGGAAGCCAGGTCCAGCCCTGTTCTCCCTCATTCCCAAAGCCTCGCTTTAGCTGCCAGCTTTCTGTCCCATCAGTTGTTGCTGCCTTCCCACTGATAACTCGTTGCTGCGGTGGTTGAGGTGTGGGAAGTTGCTCAGTATTTATAGCCATTCCTCTTGAATTGGGTGTTCTCGCCGCACGTGGTAGCGATTCCAGGTTTTCCGTGTGTGTGGTGATGGATATTGCTCCTCATTGACTTCGCCATCTCGCTCAGAGTGTCTGCCAGCTGCAGGTATCCATCTGGATTGGGCACCTGCTCAGGTTTTCCTGTGTAGTGATACAACACAAAGGCTGAGCAGCGTAGCAGCTCTGCAATCCCTACCAGAAATGCTTCACTTTGAGTGGTGAAACTCTGTTTAGGAGGGTGGGGGGGGTGGAATCGATTCAGTTGGACAGTTTTTGAGAACTGCTTTCTTCTTGCTTACGTGTTTGGGGCTGGTTTTTTCTGACAGACAGTGGCTCAGAGCTCATGGCTGGTTTTGTACCCCATACAGTATAAGAAACCATATGAGTTCTCATCAGACTTATGGACAGAATCTCGTTAGCAAATGAGCAAGATGAGCTCTTGTGGGCTGCCGCTGTTTTGCATCTCATTGACAGCACACTGGGCAGTGGCCTGGTTGAGGAGGAAAAAATTTGGATTTCCAGTTGCTTCCTTGCATAAAACGAATTCCTGAGGCGGAGGGGCTGGGCGAGCTGCCACAGCAGCATCTGTTCAACAAGCCAGGCAGAGCAAGGACACCCCTTGGAGTAGGTGGTGCCCCGCAGAGCCACGGCTAAGGGCTGGCTCAGCTGGGCTGCTCTCCTGTTCAGTTTGGACCTGTGTTTAGCTGCAAAATATCTTGAATGCTAAATGGGGAGACTGTGTTATTTATTTTGGGGGGAGGGGTTACCTCCTGACAATATACTCTGTTTATATAATGTGTGCTATTCCAAAGGTTTACTGCTTGTTCTTGGTGTATGTTACCACTAATTTGAAGGTATGCTGCAGCCAGTGCCTCTCCTGACAGGGCTTGGTCCTCCTTCTCTGCCCTAGGAACTTAGTAGAAAGTTGGGTGACAAGAGCAGAAGAGCTTGAATGTCCTTACTGTTGCTGTACAGAGATACAAGCTGTAATTTTGGGGATTTGATAGAAGATACTCTGTAGAAACAGTGTGTAGTGATAACCCAATCTGACTGAATAGCTGGGATGCAAATCAGACTATACCTTTATAATACTAATTATGTAGATAAGCAATGCATTGCCTGTTTCCTGCCTGTGTTGTGTTAATTCTGCTTGATAGAAAGCTAATCTATTTTTACCAGATCAGAATGATTGATACTTGGTCACAGGGCAAGTGCTGGTTTTATGTGGAAGGTTTGAAAACCAAACTGCAAAGTCTCGATGGGGTCGGGGGCTGCCATGAGCCAGTGTCTTATATGTGCTGACCACTTTGTGTGATAGTAACTAATGAAGCTATGGATGACATTCATGTTACTGACACTGATGCATGTATGAGCTCAACTTTTAATTGCATAGATGTGCTAACTGTGGTAATGCCGCTGGGTAAATCAAACTTTAATTGTACACGTTCAGTTTGTACTTAGAACTATACGGGTATTTTTAGAAACAGAAGGTGATTTACATCCTGATTTTAAAATGTCCATTTGTGTTTGCATACACACGTTACATGTACCCAGCCTCCCCTCTCACGACAGGCACACAAATGCTGCCTCCCCCCAACCCCCCTGCCTCGTGTGTGAAAGGGCATAGGGAGGAGAAAAGGCACAAAGGTAGCCAGAGGCCTGGATGAAGTGCTGAGAGGTACCTTGGCCAGAGATAACAAACATCCTTGTGGCTTGCTTGGGTATTGTGGGGCTGTGCAGATCCTGTTGGGTGAGCAGAGCATCCAGCACATTTGGCCAGTGGTCAATCTCCTGTTACTCGCCAGCTAGAATTCCCAATTTCCCTGCTAAGCTCTGGTGAGAAATCTTGTTTTATAGTTCTCTGCTGCTGGAGGAACAGGAAGAAGTAATGAAACTGAATTCTCTCTCAAGAAAAATACCCCTTTTGGCATTTCAAATGAAAATTGTTTAAACTTTGAGTATAAATCTAAATCTATGTTTTATTTGGAGTGTTCTGCCCTGCGATGTGTCATTTCTGACTACTTCTTCATGGCTGGGTTTAGTTATGATATTGAGATAAAACCAGAAATGTTGTCCGCTGTAAAAGTTGAGAGCGCATTACTCGTAGGAAAACTCTCTGAGAACATTACTTGTGGTTGTAGGAAAACTCTCTGAAGTACTTACTAGAAATAACCACCAACCTTGAGTTGTTCTGAATCCAGACCACAGGAAATATTGAGTGAATTGTGTGGATGGGGCACACAGATTACAGGTGAGAAACACATGCAAAGATACTGATGCCTTGGGCATAACGACGCTGTGCTCAGCCTGTTTCAGTAAGAAATCAGTCGGCCTGAAGGCACTGTAGATTCCTAATGACATCAATGATAGAGGAATAAAATACCTTTTTACCTTTCTCTTGCTTTGCTTACTGTGCCCCAGAGTGCCTGTATTCCAAGGCTCTCTTTGCAGTTAGTATAGATGGGTGATTAAATGATGATTTTGCTCACAACTATGGGTGGAATTTTGCTGTTTGGCTTTTTTGGTGCAATTACCTGTCTAGATGCGAGAAACCGCTCAGCGTGTGTGTGCACATACACATATTATGCTCCTGATCCTCTTTGTGTGCAGTAACAGTGCACATGCATTCCCAGGCTGAATGTTCTAATGCACAGCCAACTTTGGAATGTTTTGGGTGTAGGTGGTCAGATCTGTGATTAAATTCATCTGTCCCTCATACTAAATGGATACAGGAGCTGTAAGCCTTTTGAGCAGGAAACAGAGCATATCCCTGTTACAGGTTAATGGAAAAGTGATAGCTGATAAGACCCTGCTATGCACAGAACAATTTCCCTGAAGATTTAGTAATGGACTTGCTCAGTGACATGCGCTCTTACAACATGAGCATCTCTGGAGCATTAATGTCAATCATTTCTAGTGAAGGACATCATGAAGGAGTAAAAACATTTTTGTGGTGTATGTGGAACACTGCCCTTACTATCTGGGGGGAAACTATGCTTCTACTTTTAACCCTGCATGGAAATAAAGATGCTGCTTGTTTGCATTTAGTGTCTTGGCTCCAGTATCAATAGAAATAACTGCTCTTGTTCATGCTTTGAAAATACAGAAGTTTTACAGTGGCAGATATACATAGTTGGTTGGAAGGAGTTTATTTTTAACCATGTTAGTTTTGCTCCTGATGGTGAGGTTTCCTCCTGTGTTTTGCCAGTCAAACTAAGACTGGACTTTGATGTAACTTTTTTGTAGTTGTGAAGGAAGTTATTGTACTCTAATGTTTTAGCAGTGACTTTTGTCTGGAGAACCAGTTGGGAGGATGGTAGTGCCATGTTCCTGCCACATCTCCTTCTAGGTCAGTGGGCCCTGCAGTACTTTATATAAAGAGAACTTAATTAATCCTACCGAGAACATGTGCACAGATCTCTTAGGCTGTTTTGGAGAGGAACACTTCATTTGTATGCAGTGCCCTTAAACTGAGCATCTGGCTTGGTTCAACTCAAGACATTAACTGTGTGGGTTGACTTGTCTTCCTTTTCTGTCCATCTAAATAAGCATACTTGATGTATTTCATGTTAAAATATTATTAAAATAATAGAATAAACCAATCACAAGCCTTATTGTCTGTGCAGAGAATAAGAACAGGAAAGACATGAAATTTCTTCAGCCTTGCCATCTTCCTATTGCTTTAGCTGACATCTCAGCTACATGGATGTGAGGAAAGACCTGGGTATTTTCTTGGTGCTGCCATGCAATCTGTCTAGTGACTCTAGACAACATCCTGTCCCTCCTTTGCCCAAGGAAATCAGCTGCCAAAGGGTGATAAGTCTACTTGCTGTGGGGGGTGGGAAGCACTTTGATTTATAGAGTATGAGTTCTTGATCTTGTAACTGACCAATGATCTCAGTCAAAAACATCGCTACTGTCAGGAGTTAAGTGTTAACGTGAGGTGAAAGAGGATTTTGTGCTGCACAGAACATAGTATGGTCAGCACAGAAAGGCAGGAGGCAGGTTACTTCTCCCTTAAGTGCTTGGTGTGTATGTGGACTATGAACCCTAGGTCTTCCATCAGGTGTGGAATTATTAACAGATATTCTGAACACTTAATGACGGTTATTATTAGCTGCCCAACTTAGCTCTTGCTAATCTTTCTTAGTTGACCCCATCTACTCTATTCTAAATGGAATTAATTTTGTCTCATAAATCATGAAGCATAACTGTTGTGTTCAGTTTGGTTATCCCCGCTGCACAGTACTGGTTAGTGTCTTAGAATTAACTCAGTGAACCAAGTGCACTAACTTACCCAAAGCGATGCATACCACAAGCAGAAGCCTACAGAGGTGCATTCCTGGTGTGAGGTCCTTGTTCACATTGCCTGATTCACTGCTCTGTACTAGAGCTGCTTGTTACTTCTGGTATTTGAGCGAAGAACTTCCAGGCTGTCTGCCAAAGCTGCAATGCCAGAGGAGCTGGGCAGCGTAAAGTGTGCAGCCCTCGCACCCCTCCCTCAACCTTTATCAGGAGGATTAAAGCCTTTTCCTCAGCCTGTCTGTCTTCCTGTGTCACTCACTTGGAGGATACCTTTCTGCTGCTGGGCAGCTGCAATGGGACCGCGTTTGGTACGGAAGGCAGCTGTGGGCATGGCGCTGCTCAACCTGGTGCTGCACCCTCTCCAGAGCGATTGTGGTGTACACATTAAACACTTTGCTTTCCACTATCACAGGGGCTTTGCCCATTGGGAAGACTAGTTCTAAAAACACCAATGCACTCGCATTTTGTGTGAAACCTATATGAATGCCCCAAAATAAGGCAATCTTCCTGATGTATAGCTTACACCATGCAAATGGAAAATGTGGCTATTCTGTTTCAGTCTGTGACTCATCTCAGGAAATGTTAAGACCTATAATAAATCCTACCACACTAAATTGTTCTCATTAGCTTTCTTTGGGTAGGAATTTCCTTAATCTTTGCTAGTAGGTAACTTTCCTTTGCTGATAGGAGAAAAATGTGTAGGATCTGCTTCAGTGAGGTGCTTCAGCATCTCTCTCCAAATTCAGTCACGCAGGACATGCTGCCAGAAGGAATGCTGCTGTCATTAGATCTGTAGAGTGCAGGATCTCTGCTCTGTGCAGTGGCCTGGGGGTAAATCACCCTTCAGCCAAGAAAGAATGGAGAGGGGAATAATACTGTGTTTGAATATCAAATCCAAGATTAAGGTGGCATTACTGTGGGCAGTGAGCTTTGGGTTGGTTTTCTTCTCTACAAGATTGCAAAATCATGCCTCAACTCTTTCACTGAAGTGGAAGTTTATTATGAAGTAGAGAAATACTTGTGTATTTGATGTCAACTGATATAGTTCTGGCAGTGGTCTCAGTCAAATTTTTGCTTAAACTCTTGTGTACCATTTTTCATCCATAGACATAAAATGTCTCAGTAAGGCGGGGGCAGGGGGTAGTTTCTGATGTTCAGAACTACTGGAACCCCCTTATTTTCTAGGAGCAGACCACTTGTAACAACATAAACATCAGTTCTTTTAACTCTCCTCTTTCTCTACCTGTGAGCTGAGCTGTGCTAATCTTTGGTAAGAATCCTTCTCAGGAGCTTGAAAGGAAGCATGACAAGTATTTCTACAAAGAACTGAAAATAGTGTGTGATTCTAGGTGGTCTTGGTGGCAGTTGAAGTCCTTGTGTTCAGCAGCAGCCTTGGCCTTCTCTAACAGCTCCAGTGTGCGATACGGTCTGTAGCTGTGGCAACTAGCATCACTCTTCAAAATATCCAGAGATAATTGCTTCTTACTTTCCTGTTCTTCTGTGCTCTTGGCTGATTACAACAGCATTTAGTCACTCGAACCATAAATTCTCAACTCAGCCACCAATTACCATAAAGAAAATCTTCAATCTTGTACCTGCTGTTCACAACCAGCTAAAGAAAAGCTGGATCCCGCAGTCACCGTTATGCTACCAGAATGGGGTTGGGTATAAGGGTTCTCTTTCCCCATCTGCTTCTCCATCAGTGTGCTACTTTGATGTAGGTCCTCTGCTTAACATGACTGCAGCTGAGGAAGCATGTTTGAACATGTTTCACTGGGTTAATAAAACCAAACCAAAGCCAAAAGCTGAGCGCACACAGCGTGCCCATCTCCTGGTGTTTGAGGCACTTAATGCTGAAGGTGAGGCAGTGAGGTAAGGACGCGGGGCTGGGGTTGGAAGTGATACCTTGGCTAAGCATCTGGCCTTGCAACGTGTTTTGCCAGCTTTGTGTTATTGATAACAGAGACTTACCACAGGAGGCACAAGCACCCCATGCTAGCAACTGTCAGAAACTGATCTGGTTCCCATCAAGGGTTCGTGGCAGCTTGATTGAGAAGGAATCCGAGGAGGAAAGCTGTCAAGGGCCGATGTCAGCACTTTTAGGGGAAACAGGATGACAAGAGCACGAAGAAGGAAAAGATGATACTGTGTGATGGGTGATTTCTAGTGTTCTTAAGTTCTCTTTCAGCAGGGGAACTTTCAATACCTTACTTTCTGGCAAGGTCAGGGGGCGGCTGCTTCAGGAAGCCTAAACAAAACAGACCGTAGCACTAAACAGCAGTGTTGTCCATTTGTGAAGGTCAAAGCACAAGGTGTTCTTAAAATGCCTTAATGTTTTGGGGAGTAGCTGTTAGGTTCAAGGTCTGGAAGGTTTCCTTTCCTGGGAGGAATAGCCTTTGTCTTCCAAAAATCTCTTGTTTGGCAGCTCTGAGACTTTTAGGTTTGGTATTTTTGGGCTGGGGGTGGGGTGGGTTTTTGTGGTTTAGGATTAGTATGTTTTAGGATTTAGCAGCTTGAGCAGTCCACCTTCTGGTTAGAGATGTGCTCACCCTTATGTAATCATGAGTGTTATAAAACTGACAGTCGGTTGGAGACAGCCTATGAGGTGCGTACCACTAACCATTATTTCATTGCTTTTATTGCTCAGAACCTTTGAAGAGAGACTGCTTTTTCTGCCTGCAGATCTGTATACAGAGGGCAGCTGGTGTGGCTTGGTTCTTGTGCTTTGGTGCTTGGTTTTGGACTTTTTCAATCCCAAATCTATGCAAAGTGATGAGTGTTCCAGGTTTCCTGAGCTGTGGAGAACAAAGACATGGGGAGAAAATGAGCCCCTAGAGAAGGCATTGATCTAATGCTCAGGAAGTTGACTCAGTTTTCCAAAGAGAGCTGCTGCAGACAGAAGATGCTGGCTTGGTACTGTAGAAGTCACCATAGAAAGCTCAGGCTGAACCAGAGGGACTTAGTTTTCTCTCTCTGGCATGGTGTTAAGTAAAATGTCATCTGGGAAATGAGATGTTAATGTTTTCCTTAGCTTGGCTTTGGTACAGCGCACTGGATCTTTAGTGGCATCTCTGTATATTCACTTCTGTTATCAAGATCCCTTTTATCTTGTAGTTCTGACTCCCTTGAATTGAACATTAACCATTTTAAAGAGGTATATTTTGATATTAAGAGCAGGTAGAATTAGCCAAGATTTAGACCATCTTCTCCTTACTTTGCTGCTCAGCTCCTGACCAGCCTTCATCTGCCTCTGCTGCTTTTGGCTCCTGCTCAGGAAATGAGCCACGGAGCGGAGCGCTCTTCCTGTCACAAAGTGGCAGGAGTATCACATGGAAACACAACAGCTCTTTATATAAGCTCCCCGTATGTTGAACTGGGCAAGGAAAACTCATGTCTGCACGTAAGAAAAAGGAGTCCTGTGGGATGTGGGGACTGACAACTGATCGCTTCCAATTTGTGGATGTGAAGCTCACCCATCTATGAAATTGATGGTGGGAAGTGATAGGTCGATAGCTGATGCTGTCACCGTCACAAGGAGTCAGTGGTTCCCTTGCAGGAACAAGGCTCTATGAGCTTGCAATCACGCAATGAGCTATGGTGGGAAAACATGCTAGAAAAGGGCTGTATTAGTTCTGATTGTACCTGATGCTCATGGTAACACTGTGTTGTTTTCCATATGAAGGGACCTTGTTAGCATTAAACTGGGGATCTGACCATGCTTGTCTCACCACCTGCTGTATGTAACCAAACTTATTTGGACCTTTGTTATTTCAAACTTGGTGTTGCTTAATTAAGTATTTTAGGTCAGCCCCAAAAAGCGGAGTGAGGAGCATTTTGTGTGCTTGGTGCCATATTGAGCCAACCTTGTGGGACCATGAGTCCCAGGCAGCTGCTGACCCCTTTGTAATTTAGGTTGGTTTGTGTATGTGAGATCAGGCGTGGGTACGTGTCAGGAAGCACAGCCTTCCCCAGTGCTACTGGGAAGCCTACCCTTGGCACTGCTGCCAAGGGGCTGGGTGTGCTGCTCCTGAGACATCAGGCCCAGAGTGGCCAAAGTGGCACTTGGACAGCACTTTGACTGAGGCTTGAGCTAGAGATGGGCCCAGAACACCCTGGGTTCTGACCTGCCCTGAACTTGGAAGCTTTTTGCTGTGCTTCTAGCTCATATATGATGGTTGAGTGCAAGTATGGATTCCTTTTGGTATAGTTATGATGAAGATTCTTGGGATACCGGGAAACTTATCTGAAGCTATCAAAAAGAAGGTTATGATCCGCAGTGTCCTTCCTTGCGGAAGCTAATGGTAATATATTCAAATATATGCTGAGCTCTTTTCCAAGTGGTGATTTTAGCTACAAGTGCCCAGAAGAATAGGCTTCCGCTCCTCATGAAGGAAGAGGCTTTTGTTAACCCTGTGCTGGCAGAAGTGATTGCCCTGTTACACAGATAAACCTGGGGTCTATTTCTGCTGTGTAGACTTACACTTGATTAAAATCTGCAGTTATTTTACATCCTTATTATTTTACTGAGCTAGATCGTTTGAGTGAAGAACCTTTCCTTAGAAAGAACAACACTGACCCAATTTAAAGGCATGCTTCTGCCAGAGAGGAGCAGTACATGGGGTCCCTCAGAGCACATATGTGTATATATGCACATATATGAAGCATACCTGTATCATGATAGCGCACAACATCACTGGGTGACATAAGATGTACTTTTTTTTGTTAACTCTTAGAACATAATTATTCACTGAATCCCCATCAAACTCTGTGTGAGAGTTTATCCATGCAGCATTGCCATGTTATCCTTTCTGCTTGGGGCATATGGTGAACAGGAAATCTCTCGTGGTATTTCTCAAGCTTTTTATGTCACATTTTTAGTGAGGAGTTCAGGCTCTGTTTCTTGGGTTTACTGCCCTGCTCTGCTCCATTCAAACAGGTGTGGGAGCAAAACCACATAGGATGAAGTTGTGGTGATGGTTCATCAACAGTGTGGAGCTGAGTTCCAGGTGAACATTTGAAGACTGACGTTCAACTGATTGGCTTCCCAGCATGTATCGCAATTGCACGGTACAGCATGTATCTGCAGTTCCCATGGGTGGGGAAGAGTAAGCCAGGAGTAGAAATGAGTTTCCACAACCAAATTTTGGATGGTGTTTGTGGATGTCGCTCCTGTAACATGCAGGATAATGAGAATGAACAGATTTTTGCTGCCCTTGGACCTATGTTGCCTTTATAGGATGGACCAGCTGCTATGTAAGTTGTGGTGCGTTGCACAAGAGTAAGCTTTTTGCACTGGTGAATGAAAAGAATGAGAAGTGGTGCTCCAGTGTAGGCTTGTAACTCGCCTGCAATCGCTGCTGCAGCAGCACGGCAATTACACTGTCTACAGATAGTCTACAGAGAAAACAGAAAAACCCCAGTAAATATAGTGGAGAAAAACAACATGAAAGAGGATGGTTCCTAGGCAGGTGAATGGTTCGGGGGGCTGATGGTGGTTGATGTGGGGAGAAATAGGAAGGTCTTGGCATGGCAGGCATTCAGGTGTTAAAAGTAAGCAGCGGCTTTAGAAACTCCCCTGCTGTGGCTGCACTGTGTGTATTTGTATGTTAAAGCGCTCTTTATGTTCCACATACTTTCTGGTCGTTCTTAATAATACTTGAATGATAACATTAGCAATGACACAAAATTAATGACACTTTATAGTGGAAAACGTTAATAACTTGATCTTTATGTACCGGTCAGTAGAGAGGTCTCAGCAGTGCTGTGACCTGTAACAAAGCACCTGTTTCATAGCACACAATCTTGTTGTGATAGAAATATGGGGGGTGTTTTTTGTTCCAAGCACCTTCTAGATTTGTTCAGATTTTTATCGTGCCTTTTACAAAATACGTGGCCTGTGGAAATCACAACTGGTGCATCAGCAGCCAAATTAAATGTGAACCTGAGGAACTGAGAAGCATCACAGTTTCTTTCTAGTTCCCTTTTGAAGAAGCCTGCTGGGTGTACAGCTGTCTGATTCCACGTTACGATGGCAAGGCGCTCTTCCTCCCAGCAGCTGGGATAGTCCTGAGACGCTGCTTGATGTGTGTGAGTTTGCTGTTGTCTCGCAGGCTCCTGTAGTGGAGTGTTATTTTTAATCACTCTGTCACTGCTATGGATTGGTGTTTATGTAATGTTACATACTCATCCACGGATCAACACATTGCGAGTGCTAAAACATAAATCAGGCTGCCACAGAAATATATGGTTTATCCTTCTCTAACATCAGGAATTTTTTTGTGCTTTGTGCACTTTTTTAGGGCCCAAGATTAACAAAATTTTATTCCGAGCTACTAACAGCTTGTTTGGGTGGAAAAGCACCTAGACTGCCGTTTGGGGCATTTTGCAGAACTATAGAGTAAAAGTAAATATTTTGAAACTTCTAACAGCTTTTCTGGAAATAGAGCTGTGCAGAGCACATAATGCTTGGAAGGGAAAGCCCTTCAGGTCTTTCAGCCTTCAGAACAAGAATTAAGGATCAACAGAGCAGAACTGGGAGGTGGTTAGAGAAGCGTGCCTACAGGACCCTGTCCGTGGGAGCCTGACTTGTGGTCTTCACCCACAGTTGGGATAGCCATGTGCTTGAGATTTGCTTCTACTCAGCCAAGTGGGGGTTTTGGTCTTACTCCTGGCACTGAAGAGACTATGTCTAGTGAAACTGTGTGCAGCTTTCTGTTAGAATGTGCTGCAGGGTCAGTTAGGCAAGAAGATCGGAAGTAGAAAGCTAGGAATTTGGTATTGAAAGTATTTTTCCTACTTTAAAGGGATTGATTTTTAGGCAAATGTCTTTGCAAATGGGGTAGCCCCATCTTCTCTGGGCACCCTGTGCCAGGCCCTCCCACCATTGCAGGGATTAATTTCTTCACAATATCTACTGTAAATCTCCTCTCTTTTAGTTAAACTCACTACCCCTTGTATCCTCCAAGCTTTCCACTTTTGTCGCTATCTCTGTATAAACCCTATTGCCTGAGTTGTCTCTGGAAACATCTCGAAGAGCCACCTTGTTTCTGATAGCTGTTGGGAGTGTTTCAGCTGACAAAGTACGGTTGAATCTTTGTGTTGTTTGAGCAAACTGATGAGATCCTGAGTTGGGGTCCAGATCCAACCAGCTTGTGCCAGCTCTGCCCCAACAAGGCTCTCCTTACACTAATCTTCGCAGGGAAAACACATTTGAGCTCAGTCAGATGTTTTTAGAATAAAAAGTTGTGAATTATATTTTTATTTAGAAGTTGGAGACCAGAAAGGCAGAAATACTCCTTAACCCCTTCTATGCCTGCTCCCTGCAGCCCTAGCCTGGTTTCGGACTTGCAGTCACAGTGAAATCTGCTCTCTCCTGTCTCTAGGATGTTCTTTCTGCTGCTCTTTTTCCCCTCTGAGCAGTCTGCAGTTTAATATGAAAACTGAACAGCAAATAGAAGATAAATGCAAGAAGATGTGTAAGAGGGGTGTAATCCACCAGCTAGGTATTAATTTCTTGTATTACCACTTGCATGAATGCAAAAATGAATCTTTAAATACTGTGACTTCGAGATCAATGCTTAATATAATACAGTATCTTGTCTCCTTTAAAAAAAAAAGAATTCTATAGTATTATGACTACATGATGAATCATGATGAATGCAATCCTCTTACTGCTTTCTCTTTAGAGTAAAAGCAATTAAGTGCTATTGTAAGTGTTGGAATTTAACAAGACATTGGTGCAAGCTGAGATTCATTTATGCACATTTAATTGAAAGCAGAAATGATCAGCAAACCTCAATGTAATGACCTGTACTAACCTTGACATGGTTGACTAACGAAATTATGCCTTGTCACTACTGGTATGTGTTAATTCCATTGAGTTATTTGCCTGTGAATAATCTCATTCAGGAGATGGGAAAGCAGTGCCGTGCAGCCGTCATCTCGTGTGCTGTGAGCTTGGGCATGCGACTCCATGAGTTAACTTACTAGAAACAAACAAAGCAGAAGTGCTGCTAGTCCTTTACAAGCAGGAAGTTTAAATGTCAGGAATGAAATCATCAAACTTAATAATGCTGTAGGTGTGTATCACAAGACTATCTTTGATAACAAGTATGGAAAATAAGCATTCAAACTATTATAGTCACAGCCTGTGGAAGTGACAACAAGTAGGCATTGTGTTCTTTCATCTGCTTACGGGAATCTGCCACGTCCTTTCCTTTCTGTTTGCTGTAAATCCTGGTAGCAAGATGTGGAAGCAGATGAATAAAATCATGCTGTAGATTTGCAGAATTGAATTTGCCTTGGTGGGATTTGGAATTGCATTTTAAGTGCTGTATGACAGTGCTGTGAAAGGAAGGGGGGAGATACATGTACTGAAGTCAGAGACATATTTGAAAATTAGATAATGACTTTTCATCTCTCTTAATTTTCTGTCAAAATGTTGTCGTCTCTTACTAACAAGCACTTTTGGTTGTGCTTATTGTGCTGCTTGTGTTCTGTGCCATATCAGCAGCTTCTCTGGCCTTCCATTGGTGACACGGAATGAGGGGAGGCACGTTACTTGTTTGGCTGTTTAGTTTTCTTGGCCTTTCAAGTTGGTGTTGTCATCTGAGAAGTGGGATCAAAATGTTACAGAGCTTCAGCACTTGTATAACTTAAGCAGTTAATAGTAACACTTGTGTAATTTTCCTAGTTTATAGTTACATGTAGTAAAATATAAACCCAGCCTTGGGTTAGAATGTTTGATTGTGGGCATACTTAAACTCTCTGACCTCATCTTCTGCATTTTCTATACGCTTTCTCAAAGGCTCTTACCATGGAGTTGAGCAATGTGTCCAGAGGACCTCACACTTTCCAGAAGTCTGTGGTGATCCGCTGAGTAACCACCACTGTGAGCAATGTTACATAGGCATTTTTTTCTTTCCTCTAGCTGTCTCCTTTTATAAGCCACAAATAATACACTAGGAAGCAAATATTTGCTGTATAGGAAAATGCATTTGACTCTGACTTTCCCTGCACATACTTTTCTTCACCTTTTAAATGACTCGAATCTCTCTCTTTCCATCCTATCTCTTACATTCCCTTACTTTTTCAAAATATATTTAGAATTGATCAAGATAAACTCCCCATGTTGCTACTTCAATTCATCTGCAAGCAAAAGTAGCTGCATACCTGGTGGTGTGTACAACCAGTCTGGCTGCCCTGACCCTCCTTTCTGCATGTGAATTGTCCTTCCCTGGGAATACTGGATGCTCTCAAGCTCCCAGTTTCCAAGTGTCTGTCAGAAAGTACAGACAAAGGTTCCCACTCCATGGACTGTTGACATTTTTATACCATATACATGCTTGGGCATGAAAGTCTGACTGAAGTCTCTTCTCTGTATCTTGCTCTGCGCTACCTATAAGTGCTTGTGATTTGAGACATGAAATTTATATAGGATGATGTCTAATATATTACAGCTTAAAGATTCCCTGTACATTGAATATCCTCTTAAAACCTGAAACTGGGACTCATGGTGTTCAGTAACTACCTTTTCACCTTTCAATAATTCCAAAGAGGTAAGGTGAACTAGTTCAGTGCTTCCACATGGACATTTCCATGTGTAATATCTCAGAAAGCAAACAATCCCTAGTAAGTAATACAAGTGTGGTACTAACTTGTTTTAACTGAATGAGTTAATTGTTGGGGTTTTGATGGGAACGTTCTTGCTCATTGTGCTTCTAATACATGTCTGGTTGAAGTGAGTGAAAATGAGTGTATGGGTGAAGCTTGCTCTTGAGCCTAGATGTGACTTGAGTCTGTAGTGCAGTGTGCTCTGTAAAAGGACAGAGAGCAGCTAAAGCTGGTCTGGGGATTGAAAAAAACCCAAGCTAACTGAGCTGTTGAAGATAAATAAATACAAGCTAGGCCTGACAGTGGGAAAAATTATTTGGGTCAAAAATATCTATCATCTGATTAAATCTTGTCAAACCTTAATTACATTTTCTAAATAAGATCCATCATGTTCAATGTCCGTAGGCTTGAATTCAGTACCATAAGCCCCCCTCAGCTCTTCCCTGGGCTTTCTGTGTGTGGTGAAATATTAAGCAGTGACAGGAACCTTATTTGCTGTCTAAAGCTTTTGAGCCTGCTGAAGTAAAGTAGAACATTAATGTAAGTAGGAAGACTTCTATCTTGCTGGAAAAAGACCTAAATTTACTGTGGCCTCTCAACATCAAGGAGAAAGAAGTCTGAAATATGAGGGTGGAAGTTGAGAGAGAGAGAGAGAATGAATTAGTTGGGACTGATAGGCAGCAAGCATTTCCAGTACTGCACTAAGGTTTTTTTATAGGAATTGACCTTCAGAGCCAACTTAGGTTTCACTGCCAAAAGATTTACCTTTCTCACTTAAAATTTTAGGGTTGATTAGTTGTTGTCCAGGAGTATCTGGAAATGATGTGGTTTAAGTAAGTAGGACAGGGGTTTAGGGCCCATGCTTACTGATTTTTGCATTTTGAAAACTTGTGTAGCATTGTAAACAAAGAGAGAAATTCCCATTTCTTCCTATGGTGCAACTTGTCTGAAAACAAACACTTGGCTTGGTTGACTTAATAACAAAGCTCCTGTAGCAGTCAAGCTTTCGTAACCAAGTTTACTTCAGAGAAGGACTCCGAAACCTTCATGCTTGACCAATATTCAGAGCAATAGAATTCAGAGATGCTGCTTCTTCAGTAATAACTACTCGTTTTTCAGGGGTTTCTTGGAGAATTCAAAGAATAAGAAGTTTTGTTGGCAACAGCATGGGGTAGGATGATTTGTAGTTATGTTGCATTAATATTGCCTTTGGAGAAGCTTGACGCTGACTTTGCAAGTGCTGAGGAAACCTTAACCAAAATTGTTGGGCAACAGAAGTGCCATATGGCTAATGGGGGAAAACCAATATCGGTGTAACTTAGCGGCCAAATGAGCACGGTGTGTAGGACATTCAGCCTGGTGAAGTTTGGTGCAAACAGCTGAAACTAAAATAGCCCAGTGACAAATCACATGGATTGCTTATTTTTTCTCAGGCAGGATGACTTGGCTGCTGGCTCACAGCTGCAGCCCAGCTTCAGCTACAGCAAAATTGCATCCTGGCAGAATAAACATTGCAGTGGAGATGCCTCTGTCCCTTTGCCTTCCCGGGGAGGGTGTTACGACAGACGCTGAAGGGGTGTTTGCATGGAGGGGAAACTATCTTGGCAGTTCAAGGCACATTCACAGACTACTGGCTTGTAGACTTAATACCAGATATGCAGCCAGCTCTGGATCAAATTCAGAGCCTGGTGCTTTGGATCTTGGGGTTAGGGATGCTATGTCCCTGTCTTCAGCCCTGTCACTAGAAGCAGTCAGTGTTAACGAGATGAGAGGGGGTCCTAATGTGTAAATCTCTATGGTATGCACCTTTCTGTGCGAAAGGAACAAGGGCCAGATGTCATCTAAATCCTCTGTTATGGGATTTATTGTGCTATTAACTTTAATTGTGTTTGGATATTTGTAATTCTTTTGAAGAAACTTCTATACGTCTGTTTGAGGTTAAAAAGAAAAACCCCACCACTAATAGACATACCCCCTAACTTTCTCCTCATTATAACTCAGGTAATTATAGCAGTGAAGGTGCAGCAGAAAAGGCTTTGGTTGCCCAAGGAAAGACTAAGGGGGTTTAGTAAAACCAGGTATGTGTTGTGCCGATGTTGCCACGGGAATTGCTGTGTCATTGCTGCTGTTGTCTCTTATGCTACTTAAGTTAATATTGCTGTGGTGCTGTAGGAGTTACACCTCTTTATAGTGGCCTAACTTCTGTATCTATACTATGAGCAGGACAGGCTTGAAATACCCCAAATTATCCCATCTCCTACCAACTCCCTGCTTCTCATGCAGAGAAACTCACTGCCGTGCAAAGGCAGGGATGCCTAATCTTATCTAAAACCTGAAAAGCTGGTGATTGCCTGGAAAGGGAATTGTGCTGAAAATGAGTTGCACTTGATCCAGAATTGTGAAGGTCTCTGAGCAACCATTTGTGGAGCAGGAACTTTGTACAGCTTGCAAATGTGCAGGTGTGTTTTCAAGCAAAACGGACTTACCCTATTGTATCTCTGCTGTCCTTGGCCTCTGTTCAGCAGTGATTGAATACCCCATCTGCAGAAATCCTGAGCAGGAGACTAGGCTAGGACTCTGGGATCATTAGCCAGAAGAGCTGCCTTCTAAGAGGTGAGATTAGTTTGGGAACTCGTTGTACCAGGTAGCAGTGATCCATCAAAATCATTTCATAAACTAAAGCGACTATTCAAATGGGGACAGTTGATTTATTGTAAAAGAAAAGGAATTTTAGATTTCAATATATATGTAAAAGAAGCCTCTGGAGTATCATCAATGTTTGATCTTTGAGCTCAGCTGTTTCCATGAGTGGAATGTTATTGCTTTTGTGATGTCAGAGGACTGAAGAAATGGGCTGTTGATGGATGAGTGGCTGCAAGGATGCTCTTCACCCAGTTCTACACCAATTGCATATAAGCTTGTGTTGGTTTACAGATCTGAAGTTGTTGAATTTCTTACACGCTTAGAGTTGACCCCCTAGAAGGCAAGCCCTGGTTAAGCGATTGAAGTAGTGAGTGCCAGACAAACCTTACTGTCATTTCACTTGCTTGTGCCAGTGCTGTTCACTGGACATTATTTACATTTTGCTAGCAGCTCAAACACTGCTAAAAATAAATTAATTTGTTTATAGACTTCTTTGACAGTAGCCAAATGAAATCACATTATCATATCTAGAACTGGAGGCACAAAGCCAGAGGAGTGTTGTCTTTCAACTTGTCCAAAAACTGGTGTTACGTGTCTGAGATTGGTTACACACCTGCTCTTTCTCCCCTCCTGTGCCCATTTTGTTTCCTTCAAAAACTATTTCATCCCAACACACTCTCACCTAAATAGTCAGTTAGCTTGCTGAGGAACACCAGCTCCTGTTTTACACTAATGCTGCACATCATAGAGCAAGAAGAGACTGAAGTGGCAGCAAAGGAAGTGTTAATGGTTTGAGGCTGGAAGTGCAGGGCAGAGGCCTTGGAATGTGTGTCCACACATGGAAGGAAGCAAGGTTGAGCGTGCTGGAATGTAGGTGCACTCCACTTTTGCTGCAGTGGACTGCAAGAAGCGAGGTAATGTCCAGAGGTCAGCTGGCACTCTGGGAGCATTGAGAATCTTCACATTATTTTGGCACAGCAAGCAAGGGCAAAAGGAGGTGAAGGCAGATAGCGGGGAGGACAAATGGCATCTGTTCTGATGTCTTCAATTGTGTAATGCTAAGGTTTCAAAGTCCCGGAGCTGCAGGGCTTGGGAACGAATGCTGCTTTTGGAAGTGAAAATGCTCAGATGAAATGTATTAGCAGTAGAAATACCAGGAGTACCACTGTGGGAGTAGTCTTACTGCCGTAGAAACTGGGCTTCTATTTCTCTGAGGAGTACAGAGAAGAAGAGTTCTTGCCCAAGCTGGCATCCAACTCCGTGTGACCTTTACAATCCTGCCGCATGCTCACCATGCCAATGGAGCAAACAGGAATGGAAGTTGTGGTCCTGGTGGGAACCAAGGCTTGGATCCCCTGAGCCCTGTTGATGCAGCTGCGGTGTGGCAGGTGGGCCCCCATCCATGTGCACCAACATGATAACATAGCGCTCGATGAAGTCCTGGTGTCCCCTCCTTTAAAGGGCTCTCTCTTTCTTTTGTTGGGGCTAAAAAGTTACCAAGTGTTTTTGAGCAGGAAGAACTAACCTTGAAGATGCACGGCCGTGAATGTGCTCTTCCTGCAGGCAAATGGAGATACGTGTGATCTGCTTGTGCTGATGGCAGTACGCTACCACAAGTCAGGACTGAAATGTGTTGCTGTGAACAGTGGCACAAAACGGGATTTGGTTTTGTAATGCTGAGAGGGCTTAAAAAAAAAATGACAAAAAGAAAACCCCAGAACCCCCAACAGAAACAAAAACCCCTCAAAAGACTCATCATTTGTGCCTAGGTTGATATGAGCTGGTGGAGAGTGCTTTGATCTAAAGAAAAAAAATGTGTCAGTGAGACAACTGAAAATGCCAAGCGGTGAACAGTGGGAAGAGCAGGTAAAGCTGAGAGCACGGGGGTCTCTTGGGGAGCTCTCTGAGTAACACTTATGGAGGATAAAAAGGTATTTGAAGGAATGCTTCCAAAAGCTGAATTTATTGGTTGCTAAGACTCTCGCTGAAAGCTGTAACCGTGCTGAAGCTTGCATTTGGGGATTGAATGTAAGAAAGAAAACAAACAATAATACCCCCCCCCCCCAAACCAAATCAGAAGCAAACCAAGCCAAACCCCCATCCAACCCAAACAACCCCAAAACCAACCAAAAACCCCACCAAAACCCACGTAAGGTGGTTTTCAGAGGATAGGAACTAGGCCATGTTGCTCCATCCAGTGCCTAAATCATTTAAAGAAATTGAAACCTCAGGATTATCCAGGGAAGGGCATTTTCTGGGGGTGGCTCAGGCACTGGGCTTTAGGACAGGTGGGATCTGACTAATAGCAGGAAAACCATTAGCTAGGAGTGCAGCCCTTGTAATTGAAACTGAGGCCTCCAGGCATCTCAGAGGAAGCCAGGAATCCTATCTAGGGGATTTTCTCTTAAAACTAGCTAATTTTTTTTTATTATTATTTCTTCTTCCAAAGATTTAATAGGTACAAATTACAGCACTTCTAAAGATGGAACTGAGTAGATGAGCTCAAACAAGTTTAAATTCCATTCTTTGTGCTTTCTGTCTAATGATTTATAGTGCTGGATACACACGGGTTTGTTGTCATCTCTTCAGGTTTTTTAGTTTAGTCTGAGAGGAGAGGGTTATGTCAATGGTGACAAAATTCAGATCACAATTTGTATACCCATGCGGGCACTGAAATCAGGTTGACTTCAGGGCCAGATTTGTTTTTAAAAGATAACTTTGTCACTTTAATGACACATCACTCGGGCTTGAAATGATCTGTGTGTAGAGTTTAATGTACAGATGCCTCTTCTGAAATCAGATTTAAGGGTAATTCAGATTGGAAATTTTAGCTGTGAAGTGCTTGGCTTTGGTTTAAATTACACAGGGAGATTGCAGATGCTGGATTTTGATTTGTAATTATTGTTGGATCAATGCCTGAATGAATTCCTGGGATAGAAGGTTGTCACCAGCTATGTCCCCAGCGCTTTTATTGTTTCTTCTTTTTCCTTGTAGAATAAATGTAGTGAGAACTTGTCCTGTATGAATGATCAGTGTAGTGATGTGATGCCTCCCAAGCCTGAGGATTAAAGACATAAATTCCATGGGTAGAAAATCACTCATTTTTGTTGAAGGCTTCTCAGCTGCTCACTCCAACTAATCCCGATGTATATGCCTAAAATTAATCTAAAATACAGCCCTCTGCAGACAGATAACTTTATTAAGGAAAATACAAATACTTGATAGAAATGAAAGATGAAGCTCGATTTGATCACTGCCTGAGTGTTTATGGCTGATGATTGTGTGGTTAGAGGCTAAATGGATGATAAAGTGTTCTGCTGTAGGTATCTTCATCTTCCAGAAAGCATTTAGCTGCCATTAGAGGCAAGGACCTTTACAAGAGAGTATTTTAATTGATGCCATGACTGTAGAAAAGCCATGCTTGTATCTTAACTGCTTTTTTTAAATGTAAGGTAAAAGGATGCACTCTTTAGGTAAACTCTAGCTTTAAAGAGATTATTCTTTCTTCACAAGACCTTACCTGTAGGTGGCAAAGCAGACAGGCATAATTCCATCTAGCGGCTTGCCACTTAACGATCATTCATACTTAAGCTGGAATAGTGCTTCTGTAGATATATTCAGTAGAGGAGCACTGTGTGCTAATGCTTCTTCATACTTCTCTGTAATTCTGCCAAAAATTTTCATTTCTTCACTTGCTGGTAGAGCAACGGTGGCAACTGTACTGTTGGGCTTGCTTAGAGACTCCTGATACGCAGTTATACCTTGATCAAGGGGCTGCAGCACCTCTCCTAATAAGACATGCTGTGAGAGTTGGGCTTGTTCACCCTGGAGGAGAGAAGGCTCTGGGGAGACCTAACTGCAGCCTAGTGATACTTAAAGGGGTCATACAGGAAAGTGTGGGAGGGGCTGGTCACCAGGGAATGTAGTGACAGGACAAGGGGCAGTGGCTTCAAGCTGAAAGAGGGCAGGCTTAAGTCAGACATTAGGAAGAAATTCTTTACTCTGAGGGTGGTGAGGCCCTGGCACAGGCTGCCCAGAGAGGTTGTGGAAGGCCCATCCCTGGAGGCGTTTAAGGCCGGGTTAGATGAAGCTTTGGGCAACCTGGAACTGTCCCTGCCCATGGCAGGGGTGTTGGAACTAGATAATCCTTGAGGTCCCTTCCAACCCAAAGCATTCTATGATTCTATAGTAAAAAATTGTTATGCAGCTCTTTGCAACTCGACCCCAGGAGTAACATTGTCACTTCCTCAGCTACTAAGGATAAAGAATAAATCCAGTTCAACCATCTGAGCTATAAAGAAACATGGAAATGAGTTTTGATTGTGGTGTTGCTGTTTCCCGACCTGTGTTAGCATTTGAAAAGCTTGGGGGGAGGGGAGGGAATGTGATTAGCTCATTTTTAAAATATTACTGCATAAGAAGGAGGTGTTTTCCAGACAGGAATGAGGCAGATGCACCATTTCAGTTTTTATAACACTCTGCTTATAAGCGATTCCCAATTACAAACAACTGAGCAGCAAAGGGGGAAAACTCCAAACCAAACAAACCAGCACATAAGGTGGCCTTCACAGATCATAAGCCCAAGGTATTTTAATTCATTATCTCTTCCGATTCAAGTCTGTGTTCCAATGCTGACTTTAAGAGCACCCCCCGCTTATCAAAGCAAAATATTTACTTCCCTTCCGTATGGCTCTTTGGCATTGTTCTTACTTAGCTCATAAATTGGCTTCCCAGAAGATCCTAATTGCTTCATCTCACGAGATGGGTTTTGCTGCTGGACCTTGTGGGAGCAGCAGTGCCTTTTTAGCACAGTGACGCGTTGCTCTGGAGGCATTAATTCCACAAAACCCTTACTGCTACCTGCTGCAGGGAAGGATCGTGGAAAACTTTCCTAAATAAAGCTTCCCCCAGCCAGTGTTCTGCTTGGCTGTGTTTCCTATTCCATGGATTGCTTTCTCTGCTGCTCTGCAGTACGTGTAAAGGGGTTGCACTGTGAATGAGCCCGTCTGCCAGGGCTGTGATGGGCTGGAGGTGGTGATGTGTCTGTGACATATGCAGGCTACTCAGGGGGTGCATCCAAGAGGTTGCTGCCTAATTTATCTTCCAGCTTAATCACTTCCCTTTCCAGAGACAGACAGCAAGCACTTTGGAAAGGTAAAAGTATTTCTGGGTTGCTTTGTGTTTTGAGCCTGCTGCCTTGGTTGGCACACTGCTGTATGAATGTGTCCCCTGCACAGAGGAAGCTGCACCTCCCTGCCTTTCCCCAGGTAAGCCGGGCAGTTGCGTGCCATGGTAGTTCTCCAGTTAGCTAGAAGCGCCCTGAGGTAAATGTATCTGTATGCTGCATCTTATGTGGATTGAACTTCTTTTGTTAAATATTCAGGTCTGGAAGGGTGTTCAGGGCTATCCAGGTGGTGGTATGATGTAGCATCTGCCCAGCATGGGGCTGTATTTGCATGCCGGAGGAAGCACGTTCCGCTGCCTCTCGCCGAGCGGACAGATGGTACCAATAACCTTGATGTAACGCACGCAGCGCAGACTGTGCGGGGGGTGCCGCCTTGTGAGGACACACAGGCTCTGTACCCTGGCTGTTGCCACAAACTATTTTCAGACATTAAGGGAATAGAAGACCCAGGTTACCAAAAAAAGCATCCCAACTGAACGAGGGGAGCGTGGGGAGGATGCGCTCTGCCCAGGTGCTAGCTGGCCTGAAGCTCAGTAGCAGGCATAACAGTGATGGACGGGCAGTGGGATCAAGCTGATCTCTCTACGAATCTCTTCACAGGTTGCTGAGAGCTTGGGCTAGACTGTTCTCAGGCAGTAGTGGCTGTAGCAGTCCAAGAGTAGATATAACAAGCTCTCTATGGAGGCTGTAGGCCAGTAGCTGTGTGAGAGATAAGTATTTCCTGCTTCTCAAGGATTTAGAGACATGTCTGCTTGGGTCTGCTAGGTTAGGTTTGAAAGGCAAAAATGACGTCTGCTTAAGGCAGTGGCTACTTGCAGTCCTCATGTCCAGGCTCACAGCTAGAATTGTTTTTCTTAACTTGGTTACTCTGTGTGTACACAATACCTTTGTATGGCCACAGAGGTGTGGTAGTTGCTGCCACGCAAGCAATGCGTTCCAAGGGGAAAGTAAGATGAGCGGTTCAAACTGCACCTTCTCTGGGATGAGCCTGGGCCAGGGGCTCACGTTCTCCTCATGTCAGACCAGTGTGAGAAGGTCATGGAGAGGAAAGGAGCCCCTAGAGTCCTACTAGCGTGTGCAGTGGTTTCAGAGCATCGCTACTCTCAGTGGTATTGCTGTTCTACATCTATGCCTGGTTTTGGATGGTGCTAATTACTGCTGTCCATCTCCTGTTAAATTCCTGCAGGCTTTAGAGCAGAAGAGATGGATGCAGAGATGCTGTAACAACTGTCACCTTGTAGTAAGAGCTTACCCTGACAATATGACTAGTCGTTACTTGGGAGGTGAAGTAGGCGAAGATGTGGTACAAGGTCTGAAAGATGTTTGCTGTATGCCAGTCCCAAAGTTTGCTGAGTTATTGCTAGGTCAAACATTGCTAAAATGAAAGTTCATGTGTCTCTGTTCAGATAATACTTGCTCCAGTTTGGAACACTTCTAGCAGTTTAAGTCTTTTTAAAAAAAAAAATAGAAACATCAGTGACACATGTGTCTTTGTTGTTCTTCCTTTCAAGGTAAAACTTCTGCATGGTTTTCACCGTTGTCCATATGCAGAGGAGTTGATTTAATTAGCATACCTCTGTAGGGTGAAGTAGTGAAAGACCTGGACTGGCAGGGCAGTAGGGAAGCTCTGTTTACACCATTTTTTTCTTTTGATGCCCTGGAACTTATCTTTATTCTGACTTGACATGTCTCTTTACAAAGACCGCTTGTTACTAGTGGCATCTCGTCTGTTCCTAACACTGCACCACAAGGGACTGGTCAGATTTGACCTTCAGAAAGAAACCTTGCGTTCTGCAGAAGGTTGCTGGAGAACCTGTTGAGTACAGTGCGGAGTGGGGTGGGAGTGCTGTATCCAGGGCAGCCGTTAGACTTTCTTGTCTTTAAAGAAGACCAAGGTGACTCTTGGGATGCTACTGTTCTCAAATAATCCATGAAAATAGTGTTTTTTCCCACTGTGCAAGCTAGCTTTGGGGTTTTTCTCTCAGTATTAAATCAAAATGCAATGCAGTAATTGTACTCGCATACTGGAGCTCTCCTTTCTGTTGCGACTGTGATGGGCAAGCCCAAGAGCGTGTTTTTGCAGTGAGTGTTCATCCCTTCACTCTGCTATGCATAATAACCAATTTCCCCTGGAAGGGCTATCATTAGTGGTGAAATGAATAATTTTTCTCATCCTGAAACCTTGTTAAAATGCTACTGACTGGATGGGTCTCACTAAAAGTTTATTCACTGCTTTCAAAAGTTTTCAGCCCAGTAGAATTTTTCTGATCCTAATGTAAAAAGTCTTGCAAACCAACCCCTTGTTCTGGAAAGGAGAATCTCTACCACATATGTCTGGTACTGGACATGCTTTTTGGTATATCACTGGCAACGCAGCAGTGCTGATTTGGAGCCCCTTAGCAGAGGGCACAGGCATGACAGCACGCATGCTTGTCTCAGTTCAGTGTGGTTGTAGATGCCAGATATGATAAGCAAGGCGGTTCTCTTCAGACATGGTAGACAAAAGTGAGTCCTAGAAAGTCTTTAGATGCAGTTTCAAGTTCCTGGCAACATCCACCTTGATTTGAATTGCTGCTCAGAACATACACCTGTGGAAGCTTCTGAGTGAAACATACTAATGCCTACCCCTGCTCGAAGTAGTTCTGTTTATACAGCGGGCAAGTTCTCCCTGAAGCTTTTTTCCTGGAAGGTAATCTGTTCATCTGCATTGCAAATGCCAAAAGTCTTAATATACCACAAAAGAATAACCTGTAACAGGTGTAGCTCTCATTCTTGAGGCAAATTCTGTGCTAAAAGCAAGACTCAATCAAATCCATTGATTCTGGTAAAAAGATTTGATTTAACCTTTTGTAAAAAAAACCAACAACAAAACAACCCAGAAATTGGAAGGCTCTTTAATCTGTGGTTACTGTGTACTCCTACCTGTAGCAGGTCTCCTAAAATAAAATTAGTTCTTGTGGCTTCCAGGGAGATGTATTTCAGATGGAGTGTGGTTATTTAGCGTGGAGGTTTGATGTGCTGTTACAGACCTTGGCTTTTACCCAGATCTTTCTATTCTGGTGGGAGGGAGGAGATGCGACCTGGCTTCCTATCTTAAGCATGGGATGCAGGGGGAATTGGCCAGCCCCTTTTCAGTGGTCTGTGGGGACAGGACTAGGGGCAATTGATGCAAGTTGGAGCACAGGAAGTTCCACACCAATATGGGGAAGAACTTTTTCACAGTGAGGGTGACAGAGCAGTGGAATAGGCAGCCCAGGGAGGTGGTGGAGTCTCCTTCTCTGAAGATATTCAAGACTCATCTGGACGCCTATCTGTGTAATATGAGCTGGGGAGCTGCTTTGACAGGTTGGACCCGATGATCTCTCGAGGTCCCTTCCAACCCCTACGATTCTGTGATTCCTACCACATGGGTGGGTGTAGGGCTGTGACACTATAGGAAAATCCTGCCCACTTGTAGGATCTTACAATAAGATTTCAGTTCTGCTTTTGGCTGTTTTTCTCCTGCACCATGTAAAGCAAACTTTTGCATTCTGAATGTGAATCTTAAAGAGTTTTTAAAACCTTTTGCTTCTATTTTCTGCAGAATCTGTTTTACAGAGCCCTGTGTTAACTCTATGCGTTGCCCAAATAAAGTGTCTGCGAAGCTCTGAAATTGTGGCAGGGGGAGCTGTGTTCACCAGACTCTATAACATGCCTTCGTGCTTATAAACAATATTTTATTTTGGAAATGATAATTTTAACGAGCCAGACTGAAAGCCTGTCCTGAAGCTGCTTTTGGAAGCAGCTTTACATGATGCTGTTTCACTTCCAAGTATAACTTTAAGGGTAACCAACAAATCAGATGACATAAGACATGCAGCTTGTTTGGTATTACATTAAGGTGGAGGGAATAACAGAGGGAATTGAGCATTTCCTGATGGAAATCTCTTGAGTGAGGAAAAGCCATTGAATGAGCTCTGCCTCTGGAGCTGTGCTACCCCTGGGACTTAAGCCCCTGCTGTCACCTAAATGAGCAAGGGCTGCTGGTTGGGAATGGGAACCTCTCAGCCACTCCCAGTTGGAGTGCTGTTTTGGTCTCCTGCTTTACTCAAAGATTTCCTCAAGATTAAAATATTCCTGTAAATGGCTTTCAGTGTTTATGAGCTGCCAGCATCCCACCAGGAATGCTGTGTTGAAAAATTGCTGACTAACTCAGTGACTGGAAGCTGAGATACAGCCAGCAAGGAGGGTGCCAGCAGTGTGTGTGTTCAGGGGAGGGTGGTGGTGACTGTTCCTTGGGACTGACATATGGAGGGTGATGGCAGTACTTGGATTAAACTTAAACAAACATAATTTAGATTGTAATAGTTGCTTTGGTGTCCTGTCTCTTGTCAGTCAAGTACTGGAGGTTTGGTTTCCCTTTGGGTTTTAGTTTGGAGTTTGTTATGATGGTGCCACATCCTTGTGGCTGCTGCTTGCAGTGGAAGCACTGCTATGAATGAAGTAATTTCTGCTTCTATTGACCGTGCCAGAGGATGTGTTTTGCTGTGTTTCCTGCTGAGAATGAAGTTCCTCAGGTCAGGAAGACAAACTTTACTTCAATGTGGCATATGGGTTGATATTTAACTCTACTCCAAAATGAAATACTGGAAACCAGCCAAAGAAATCTTGGAGAAAGCTGTCTGACATTTATCACATCACTGATATAGTTTAGGAATTTATATAAATGGAATTTATTCTGGTTAAAATAAAGTACTGGATCACAGAAAATGTGGTAAATATTGTAGCCTTTTCTTTAAGGGCTACATTAAAATAAATAATGCAGAGATTATTTTTTTCACCGTTCTCCTTGTTTCAGCGGTGATGCTATAATTTCTTTTGCTTGGATCAAATGAAGAAAAAAATAGTCTAGCACATGGTTACAGCATAAACAGAAATATTAAATATTGATCCAAGATCTTGGCTTTTAAAGAAAACCCAATGCTTTATTTTAAACTACAGGCAGTGGGCTTTTCCAGCAGTGTGTTCGTTCAGCTCTGCAAACCAATTCCTCATTCCCTGAGTAACACTGACCAGTTCTGAATAACTCTTCAGAATTTTCCCTGAGTAAATCTTAGAAAACACAAATTTAGCAGCTGTGTTTCACCTTTTGGGCTCCTAAAAATAAAGGGACGACGGTCCTTCTGCTGGTGTTGCCAGCTGCACTGAGTTGGAAAGCATTGAGCCTGGGGAGAGCAGTTGGTTCCAGCCTTGATACAGCTGGGCAGAGCTTGGGGCAGAGCACCTCACCAAGACCCAGCCTTGTCTTGTCTCATTTAAAATACTTCTTGAGTTTTAGGAAGAGGAATGGTGGGTTGATGGAACAGCAATCAAGGATGGCTGGTTGGTGCTTGTAGTGGCCCTGGCATGCTCTGGGCACTCAGGTATTTCCCCTGTTTAGCTGGTTCAGATGGCTTAGTTATTCTAGCCAAGGGGAAAGGCAGAAAATAGAGGCATTAAAACACCAGTTGTTTGGGCTGTATTTGAAAACTGAATAGTACAAGCAATTACACATAACATCTTTCTCAACTGTAAGGCTTGTGTTCTGCAGGATGTAATTTGTTGAAAGCAGGATGTGGGAAGGTGTCAGTTAAACACTTTATTAATTAATTTTTTCCTTACTCATGGGGATGCATAGGTGAGTTCCTTTGTCATCTTTCCCTTGTGTTCACATAGCTCTCAGGGATGAGAAAGCTGCTCTAGAGTTACCTTTTGTCTATCCCAATAGGCCATCTTGTGTTGAAGCGGGGGATGTCTGAGGTGGGTGTCAGCCCGCTCGGGTGCTGGGGTAGGCTGGGAGCACTTCTGGAGTCTTGTTGAACTGTTGATCTGTTGAACTGTTTGCAATGAAGTAACACAGCTGAAAGTGAAGGCATGTGATGTCAGATCCTGTCTTCATGAGCAACAGTGGACACAGTGTCACCTCTGAAACATTTATTGAAGTGCTCTGTTGGGTGTGGGTTTGTGGGATTGTTTCTTCTATTTGGTGTTGTTTTATAATTTTTTTTTAATACACAGTAAAATAAATCCTGTTATGAGAACGGTGCCAGTAGCACCCAACGGACTAGAGCTCTTGTATGGGCAGGTACTGCACTGGGTACACAGATTGTGACTCAGTTCCTGTGGTGCTGAGGGATGCTGTTCAAGCAAAATCATCATTCGTCCTCAAATGAAAGCACAGCAAGGGTTCTTGGTCAGCTCAGGTAAAAAGACAATTGTAACACTTTCCAAAAAGTGTTTTCTGAAGCACAGTTAAGCTCTACAGCCAACCTCTTGAGCTCTCCTGGGAGCTCCAGGTAGAGAGATTGTGAGGTACAATAACATATTGATACATTCTTGCTGGGCAGAAGTTGATTCCCTTTGCTCTGGGCAGCAGAATTTTCCACTGTGCTAATTTTTCATAGAATCACTTTCATAGAATGACCTTCAAAGGCCATGAGTCCAACCCCCCTGCAGTGGGCCGGGACACCTTTCACTAGATCATGTTGCTCAGAGCATCATAAAGCCTGACCTTGAAGGTCTCCAGGGATGGGGCCTCCACCACCTCTCTGGGCAACCTGTGCCAGTGTCTCACCCTCCTCAGAGTGAAGAACTTCTTCCTAATATCTGACCTAAACCCTCCCTGCTCTAGTTTGCCCTTCATCCTATTGCTACATGTATTTGCAAACAGTCCCTCTCCAGCTGTGCTGTAGGTCCATTCAGGGACTGGAAAGGGCCCTGAGGTCTCCCTGGAGCTTTCTCTTTCCAGGCTGAACAAGCCCAACCCTCTTAGCCTGTCTTTGTAGGAGAGGTGCTCCAGCCATTAAATTATCCTTGTGGCCTCCTCTGGACCTGCTCCAAGATGTCCATGTCCTCCTTGTGCTGAGGGCTCCAGAGCTGGACATCTTTCATATATTTTAAACTATTCCCTGATGCTGGCTGTCAGGAACATCAAGTGATAGTCCTCCTTGTACATATACCCAGCCACACTGCTGTAACCTCTAACCTCTGTCCACTGAATTCCAGTACTCTTCCCACTGCTCAAGTATCAGGTGGGACAAGAGACTAAGTTTGTTTTTCCTTCTTTCCTTTCAGCTTGTGTTTTTAAAATCATCCAGACTTCCTTGAGCTGAGGAAAATAAAGATAATGTTAGAGCACTTAATGAAGGGGAGTGAGAAAAGCATCTGGTTTGAGTATCTATTTCTACAGTAGGTTCTGAAAATGGAATATTAGTACTGTTGGCTTTATGGCGTTAGAGTTGGGAATCTTTACTAGCCATAAAGCTTTCTCTAGGGTAATATGCAAGTTGTCATTCTAGTAAGAAATTGGTTGTGTTTTGTTGGGTTTTTTGTTCAAACTAGGAGCAAAAGACTCTTTCCTAGAGAAAATACCCTTGTCTTTGATTTTTGGCCCTTGCTTATTGTAACTTCAGTGCTCCATTTTGCAAGTTCATATTGATCATCGTCATCTTTGGATCCCTGGTAAGAATATGCCACAGCAAATGTGTTTGGGGCCTGGTTTTGCTCTGAAATCTCCTGCTTTTCTTTGGTTCCTGTTTCTGCAGATGTATTCCATGTTTCTGTAGCACCAAGGCAGCGTTGTGTTGCAGTGTGGAAGGGAGAGAACTGGGCAAGTGGTTGTAGGTTTTCTTCTCGGTTTTGTGTTTGCTCATGAAATGTTGGGAGTGTTAAGTTCCTCTTTCTCTTTGGAGGAGGAAACCTTGTCAGGAGGAATGACATAAATTCAGGAGGAATGACATTAAAGGAAACTTTGTCAGGAGGAATGACATGAAATTCATTTATTTAAAAAATGTTGGGGGGAAGGAGAGAGAGCCTTTGTTCCCACTTTGATTGATAAAATTATCTCACCGTGAGAAAAATGTGCCCTAGGAGCTCCTTAACTTAGTATATCCTATCCCTCAGTTTTGCACGATTTCAAAATTCAGGCAAGTGTGGAGTTCAAAATATTTTATTATATTATTAAATTAGGTGATTTTGCAGACCTTAGCCCTTTCTGAGTAGCCCTGAATAAGGCTGGGGGTTAGATTCTTAAAGGTACTTGCCTTTGACCTTTTCAGCTGAAGACTGAAGAAAGGTTAAACAAGAAAAAAAGGTGCAAACTGGTCTGCTTTTTGCCTGCAAATACGGACCCTATATCTTCCTTGTTGCATGTTTACAGGTCTTTATTGAAGGTTCAGAGAGCATCAGCATATATTTTAATATAGCAGTCACTGAACTCTGCTGCTTAACTGTCTTTTAGCTTCCAGTAGATTTATTCGAAACTTAAGACTGTCTGCTTCTTTAAATGTCTCATCAGCTGGGGAAGTATGACAAGCCTTAGAAAAACTACCTGAAATAGAAAAGGAGAGGATGGTTTTAGACTCTGGCTTATAAATGCTAAGAGGAATTATCTCCTAATTATTTGTATGTTATTTTACAGATCTGAAGGTGAAAGTTCCAGAAGCATCAGGTATGTGTGCATTGTGTTCTTTCTGTCTTAATGTCTTTGCTCTAAGAAAATACTTCATTTATAAAGCATAGCTGTAAAAGCATTGAACAGAAACCACTTTTTTACAATCTGGGATTTATGGGTTCTACTTGGCATGCCATTTGTATTTTAAAGAAAGTATCTTTGACCTTGGATAAGCTCAGTAATAGCTGACACGATGCTTCATGAATGCTTCTATCTCTGATATGGTGTAAGACTCATTTCTTGGTTTTGAGAATTGCAAAAAAATTACATATAGATAATTTCCAGTGTTTTCAATCATAACACATGCTAACCTTGCTTTGGCAAAGCTGTGAGCTAGCTGTCTGATGGTTTTTGGGGGCAACATCTGTGTCAGAGAAGTTCGTGTTCTTGTTCTGGTTTTTTCAGTAGTCTCCTCTCCTTTACTTGATGGTCAAGACCCCTCATTGCCTCATCATTGCAATGCTCATTTATGCACTTGGAGGATTCAGATGGTTTAGAGAATTTAATGTAATTATCAGATACTTTTAACTTAGTCATTAAGTACTGTATACTTGTTACCTCAAGGGTATTTTTTAAAACTTATGTCTTTGCAAGTTTAACACAGAAACATTTTCAGAGCTTGCAGAAGTGCTCTGAAGGGGCCTGAACCTTTAAAATGACATACTCCAATCCGAATGTGATCCGAATTTGTTACACTGTTACAATGAAGCCGATGCCTTGATTCTCCAGGAGTGGGACCACTGATCTGTGATAACAAGGTCCGAAGTATTGGCTGTGGGTTCACTGTGATACCCTGCAGCTTGTTTTGGGGATTGTTAGGATCCTAAATTTTAGATCCTTTGCATCTAAAAATTCTTTAAGTTCTTTAAAAAAAAAGCTAAGACTTCCCTTGCAGAAGCACGGGTCAGGTTCTTACTCCAGGTATGCAGGCTGCCCACAAAACCAGAATAAGCAATCTGAAATAAGAAAAACCAGAAGTCTGTAGGAAGTGATCAAAGATCCTCTGAAATGCTTTTTCTGCCAGCAGAAACCCAAATCAGTGTGGTACTGAGCTGAGTTCAAGGCTGTGCAAGGGAAGTTGGTGTCATATTTTGATACTCAACAAATGAACTGGACATCACAAGCTGCTGTAGTTAAGATTGCTTTAAGATGCCTGTACTTTATTCCTTGGGGGTTTTTTACCTCCTGGTAGGACTGCCAATGTGCTGGCAAGCTGAGAGGACTAATCCTGATCAGTTTTTGCGTACTAAAAATCAGTCCACTGGCACAGGTATTTACTGAGCTATAGTTGAGGTCATCCTTCAACCAATGATTGTCACACTTGTTTTGACCTGCTGAGTCTCCTGTGGGCTTGGACTCTGTGTGTGTGGCATCACTTCTCTACACTGGTAAGAGCCCAGTTGGCCTCCTAGACTGTATTTTGAGTATTCCAGCAGTGTGTAGGGTACAGCTGAAAGCTCGTCTCTTTGCATCTGCTTTGGGTACTATCTAAGAACTAAATGTTAATAGAACTCCTAATGACCTAAGATCACTTCGTAGTGATCTTAGTCGGGGTGTGCGCTGTTTGACTGAAGACTGGTAGAATGATGTGTGTGTGTGTGTCTTGCCTGATAAATTCCACACCTTCAGGGAAGGATCTGCTTGGACTTGGCATGCCTGTAGACACTGGTAATGCTGCACAGGGTGTGTTTCTCTGATTACAGACTTCGGGGCTGTGGTGGTGGAAATCAGCACCACGTGTTCTTTATAGAAGCCTGCAGGCGATCAGCGTCTTGGAGCGCTGATAGGATCTATTTTGAGGCTCTTCACTGAATTAATTCTGTTATTCAGCACTAAATGAGTTACTCCAAGACAGTTCCAGACTTTTATGATAGCCTGAAATTAGGCTAAGCAGATGAACACAGTGGCAGGGGACTCGAAAGGCAGAGCCATGCTCCTTCTGAAATGTTCTTTCAGTCCAACTCCTCCATCCTGCCTCTTAAACTCTGTTTCTTCAGAGCAGAGGTGGAAGGTCTCTGTGCTTTTCTGTTTCTGCCTGCTGAAAAACCTGGTCAGCTTTTACCTTGCCCTGGGCAAAAGCTGGCTTAGCTCTTTGCTGATGTCTGGGTAGCAGCTCCTTGGCACTGTGGTTAATTTGCCTCGTGCTGCTTTCCTTTATTCCTGGCAAATGAAGATGAAAAGCAAGCATCTCAAATAAGGTCAGTACAGGGGATAGTGCCACTCTGAAGAGAAGAAATCATCTTCCCACTCACAAAAATGTCAGCAAAACACCAGCAAATCTGGATGCTGACCGTGCTGTGCACTGTTTTCTGCCAAATTGTTCAGCTGGCCTCACAGAATGAAGTCCAGCAAGGAGCTGCAAGCAGGTGGGAAGCCAGGAATCAAATGTGCTGTCTCCTGTTAACTGGACAGAGAGCACATTGAGGGAAATTAGCTCAGGGCTTTTGTGTGTGGTTAGTGAGCAGAAGTATCGGTTAGGATCGTGTGTTGGACTCTCACTTTAGCTGTTTTGGTTTTTTTTTCCATACTGGAATGGCGTAGCCAAGTGACATCCCAGCATTTTATACTGCTTCTCAGTTGCAAAAGTTACTGCCTTGATGGATTTGTTTTCAGAAGCTTTATAGCTTATCAATAACAATGAAAACTTATCCAGAAGCTCTTTTGGAGCGCTCTGAAATGCAGGAAACTCTGACCATGCAAGGCAAAGTTGATGCAGAAAAGCAGCATGACTCTAGATAACAGGCTGAAACAATTAAAAATCATCTGGATTATTTTTTCCCCTTGGCTTTCCCATAGTACAAAAAATGATACATCACCCCATTGTTCACATAGGCCCTTATAAGCAGAAAGACTTTTAATGTTGTATTGCAACAAACTCATGTTGGTTTCCATTTGGGGAATGCTGTGTGATATTCAGGCCTGGCTCTTTTGTTAAATGTATTAAAACTGGTAAATTGCTGTGAGCAGTCTGCATTCTCAGGTGTAACAATGAACACACTCATGTTAGGCTATGAAGCCATCAGTGTGATGGTCCTTTTTAATTAACTAGACGCGTTTTCAGTGGGAAATGTGGTTTGTTTTAGAAGCAATTTCAATATTTATCAATGCGACTTGACAGAGATAAGAACGTATCTGTGATATAGAATCTGTTGTATCAAAGGTTACAAGGATAGTTTGGCTCAAGTTCAGTGATGGGAAGATGTTCCCTTTATTGTGGACCTTGTGTGATTAATGTGTTAGTAGTATGAATGGCTTAAAGACAAAACATTTAAGTAACCATTTCCCTAGGTATTCCTTTGCTGATTTTTCTGTCTGTAAAACAGGTGAGATGAAATATGTTTGAGTTGAGCTCCTTCTGGCAGCTGCTTGATACTCCCAGTGTAATACTTGACTACAGCTGGTCCTCTCGCCATCACCAGCAGCGCAGATCACCTCAGACCCTGTCCCAGCAGCCATCCTGTGCACAATATGTCCTTGATCAGACTGCTGGGGCTGACCTGTCCTTTTTAGGCTCTTTGGTTCTTCCCAGGGGTGTGCTTTTTAGTGAAGAAGTGAAGTACAAAGTGGGATAAGCTGTAAGTAACAATGCTGTGTAAAAGCAGGTGGCTTTTGTGGTTCCTGAACTGAGAAGTGCCAGGGATGTTTCCAAAAAAGTGTGGTGGTCTGTGAACAGCCACATAACTTAAGAAATGTGCAAAGAAATGGGAGAGCTTAGCTTAAAAAAAAAGTTAAAGAAAGGTCAGTTAAAGTACCAACTGTGGAGAAAACATGAGCAAAAATGTTTAGCCGAACTAAAAGACAAGTCTGTGACTGTAAATTCTTCTCAGAACATTCATAGGTGGAAGGTGTGAAAAATTCTGTGGCTCAGGGTCATGCAAAGAGACTAACTTCTTTTAACATTTGTGTTAGGTGAAGTGGAAAAGCAACTGTCTGACTTCAGAGCAGGAAAGAGATGTGATTCTCGCCTGGTTCTGTGCTGGGCGGAGAGCAGAAGGATGGGCTGTTAGGCAGTAGGTGGTCAGCAGGGACTGTGTCAGCAGCCTCCTAGTGGGAAGTGCAGTTTTGTTGGGCTTTTTGTTTCACTTCACCTCAGTAAAATCTATTTTACCCGTGTGACTCAGTCTTCTTCCTGATAACCCACAAAGTGCAGGCTTGGGGGAATTCAGGACAGACAGATAGACTTGTACAACTGATTTTAAAGTTCAAATGTATTGCTTTGTATTCTGAATAGCTATGTGTAAATAGGCCTTTTCTTTTGCTGGCTGCTGGTTTGAATCATCCTGTAAAGACTTTTCTACACCTCTTAACGAGTCCTTAAAATGTGTGAAATCACCATTTGATACTAATTTTAAAATAAATAAACATTTCCCCCCATAGATTTCTACATAAATGTCAGGCTGCCCCTCTGGAGCAGAATGTGATGAGTTTCTTGATGTTAATTTAAATCAGCTTTATTGCTGCTAGAGGAAATTAAGTATATGGAAACAGCTGCTGGTAGCTGAGCTGGCTGTGGAGTTGCCTGTGGCTTTAAAAATACATCACTTCACTCTGCATTTTGGGATGAAAGGACAGCAATCCCCTCATTAAGTTGTCCAGACTTCATCACTGTCATCTTTAATAGATAACCCTACAATTGGGATGGGTTTTGGGGGGCGGGGGGGTGTGGTTCCCCCTGAAAAAGTGCAAAGCGTCTACTTTTACAGGCTGAATGACTGAAAACTGAATAAGCCCACAACCAACCCATAAACTGTGAAATATTATTTGGGGTACACATTTTTAAAAATCTGTGTGATTTAGCATCCCTTGGGAAGTGTGCTGTAACATACAGATTTTCCAGGAGTTAGGAGGTGGCTTTGAGATAAAGCTCCTAGTATAGAGTATTGAAATCAGCCCTCTGTTTGTGATCAGTTCTTGGTCACTGCCCTGAATAATGCGGGCACTAAAAAGGAAAGTTTTTAGCACACAGCATATGTTCTCTGTGTATGCACACTTAATAAATATTTTGGAATGACCTGACAACTTTGGGATGACTACTTTCATTCATTCCTTCTGTGTTTTGCTTTTGTCCTGCGAGTTCCTAGGCTGAGTATGGCGGACACTTGTCCGTGTAATCCAAGGCTACCAAGGAAGGAAATCTGCCACAACAATCTTCTGGAAGAAAAGGTGATTGTGAGTAGAGTAACACGGCATTGCCAACTTGTTTTGGTGATGAGGGTCCACATCTCAGGAGCATTGTATGGGCAGAACAGCATCCCATGCCACAACGGTGGCACAGCAGCAAGCAGATTTTCTGCTTTCAATCCCAATGGTTTATCCGTGAGACTTGAACTGCATCCCTGTGCTTCACTGGGAACCTTAACCATGTTTTGGGAACTTGATATTTAAAATAAATAAATTTTAAGTTCTAGCCTTAGCTAAAAACATGAAGGTACCAAAGGCTGGAGATGCAAGCACTGGGCTGTGAGTGGTTGTGAGCGTTCCTAAAAGGGGAGTAATATTTTCTGAGCAGACCTTCTCTTTAGCAACACCCATATTTTGCTAACATCTTAGAATTAGATTAAGCTGCTATTAATAAGCAACTGTTATTGTTTTTTCCAGATAATCTTAGAGCTGATGAAAACAAAGTAGCCCCATATCACCCATTTCTGAAATCTTGTGCCAGTGTTCCTGTTTGTATGCAACTAGTCCGTCTGCTCTGCCCTTTTGCCAGAGGAATACATGCTTATCTGTAAGAATTCATATCAGACTGTATTTTTTCTTCCCCCAGTCTTTGTATTAGGGTTATACCTTAGAGATTGTTTTTTCTGAAATGACATGTGGAGAATTAGCAAGGCTTACTGAAATCAATCGTTGGTAGAATCCAAAGTGCTCAGCGGGTTTCTCACGATGTGTTTCTGCCAAGCTCCTGTGTGGCTCAGAACTCGTCTGTCAGCGGCTCCTCAGGATAGTCAGTCATTTACCTTTCAAGCTACATATCAATCTGGCAGGCAATTGAAAGGCCTTTCTCAGATCCACAGCAACGTCAGTGTTGTCTTTTGCTGTTACAATGCTTAACCGTAATTGGGAGAGGAATAAAAAAAGCTGGTAAAAACACTGTAGTCCTCTGTCAAAGGCTGGGGTAGGTGTGGCTGACTGTAAAAACAGGTAAACTCTCTAAATTGTGTACTAAACACTGTTCACTATTTCACAGGTGGTGGAAGTTCTGTTGAAAGGAACTGACGGTAAAACACACTATATATTGTGGAGCACTGTGGGGCACATAGGCGATCAGAATGCTTCTGCAATGCAGAGTGAGTGTAGATGATATGGATGGTGAAAGGGTTCATGATGAAACAGGAATTTGCTCTCTTGCTTCTGTACGGCTTGCTTCTGCGGGGCGTGGAAAGGTGGCAACAACTTGTGTGGCAAGCAGGATAACTTAAACAGTGTTCTTGCTCTGCACAACCGCTTTGACTTCAGGGCTGTGGGCTGATGGCTGACAGCAATCCTTCCCCATTGGCCTTCTGTGGGGCCTCCCCTTTGCCAAGGGAAGAGGACAAACAGAGGTTTGGATAGTGTTTGCTGAGTTGGGAGAGGAGGAGGTGATTCTGCAGCCAGGTTAGCTAGAGTTTTGCACAGCTGTTTTTAGTGCAGGATTAGATCTGAAGCCACTATGGGGCCTCTGCCCAGACCCTCTTGGTATTCCGTGAGCTGATCGCATCTGAGACCACATGGTTACAGAGCGCAAAACGTGACTGTGTGTGCTTCGTCTGATGGGGAGTTATTTGAGCTCTGTAATGGAGTTTTCACAAACTTTTCACATCGTGTTCTTTTTACTCTTAAGTGGAACAAACTCACGGTAGCGAAGCACTTTCCTCAAGTGGAATTGCATTCAGTAGAATGAAATAACTCGGCAATGTCAGTAGTGGCATTTTAGGCACTTGATTTTCGGGAGAGGGATTATGGAAATGGATTGTAAACTGCAATAAGACTGTTAAGATTTCCTGGTGATACTGAGTGCCTTAATTTTTTTGAAGTACCCAATCTGAGGTGCTTTAAAACTTTCCAATTTTCAAAAAAGGTTGAGTCTATACCTTAACAATTGGTGTAAGTATTTCAAATTATGTCTCTGACTCATCAAGCAGAGTTACTAATACATTTAAAAAAAAAACTTTTTCCAGTCTAGTATTGATAGTTAATCAGAGCAACATTTTAGTGTTGAGCAGCTACAATGGTAGATGTTTTCTCCCTGTAAAATTTCAGAAAGTTAACAGTGCTAATGTGAGAAGTATATGCCTTATTTCATAAACCTTCCACTGTTTTCACACATCCTTTGTTGGATGAAGAAAAAGGGGTCTTTTTGAGGCAGTTCAGTCAAGAAGCAAGTTTATTGAGTTCTTTGTTGGATGAAGAAAAAGGGGTCTTTTTGAGGCAGTTCAGTCAAGAAGCAAGTTTATTGAGTTCTAGTTCTCAGGCAATCCAGGCAAAAAGCATATTATTGCCTCGAAGTATATGTAACCACATGATCGCGCTAGCTAGTAGGTGGAAGATGGTTGAAGGGACCTCTTCAACCTGACAGTCTTCAAAAAGAAAGTCTGTGATTCTCTGCTTTTTAGTTTTCTGAAGTGCTGTACAATCTGTTGAAGAATCTTTTAGGTGTATCAGATGCTTCATGACTCAAAAGCTTCAGGTACTGCAAATGATTGAGCACCCCAGCCATGACTCCCGCTATGTTTTGCAGACAAAATGTTCTGCATGGACTAAGCTAAGTGTTTTTCCCCCACCTTAACACTGTCTTCGTAGGCTCCATTGGCAAGAAAATACAGTAGCATTGTACGGAGAGGTGAATTAAAGGGAAGAAGGCTGGGGTTTTTTCTCTTTCAGTAGTTGTGTAAACACAGGTAGGTGTGTGTTTGCAACTTAATGACTTTTTTTTTTGTGTCAGGTAATGTGTTATACTAACACTTCGACTCCTGAATTACTGAGATTCTGATTTTTTTTTTTTTCTAGTGAAAAGTAGAATTAAGTCTTGCTAGAAATTGGGTACCATCCAGGTGGATAAACTAGCATATGCAAGCATTTTGTCTAAAATTATTTCCACTGGAAATAGACAGCTGTAATTTATGTGAGTTTAAGTGCTGATTGTGCTTGCTAGAATTCTCTTGACAGGCTGGCAGTTGTTGAATTTGCAATCTTGAGAAGACAAAGCTTTGTAAGTGGTTTCACATTACTTCAGTGCCGCTAATTTTTATGCCCAAATCTTGAAGGAGTTGTCCTTGCTCGCAAGCAGGCCCCTTGGCTCGGGTGTGAGATAAGCCTTGCTTAATGAGCAACGCGTGTGCACAGCTTCAGTCAGGCGAGGGCTCGCAGTGCCCCGGGATTGTGCTTTTCTGTAGATAAAGTAGTTTAGATTTCCTTCGTGATTTTGCTATTCCAGGGTAAATTCTGAGTTGCTGCTGGTCTTTCCTATTAGGAGTCGCATGAAAAGCTGGCTAAATCTGGGGGGATACAACATGAAAATAAAGAGAAGAAACACCATAGAATTATAATACTTTCTGTGTGCTTCCTGATGTTCCATAAATATACAAAGACCTTTTTCTCCAAAATCTACTGAGAATATTTCAATATTATTTGGCTTTAAAAGTGAAAGGAAGCTTTAAGTGAGTTCAGGAATGATTTTGTTTAATCCAGGTTGTTTTTCTCTACAACCCTAACAAATGGCTACCTGCACAAGACTAATGTCCGAGACAGGTCAGCATTGCATCGATCCCTTTTGGAATCAGGCAGGTAACAAGATATAGACATCCTTTTCTAAGCTTTTCCATATGTAAGGAAAAAATAATTTGCATGTATGATTGATTATATCAACAACCTGTTATGTCCAGCATCATGGGGTATAAGGTATCTTGGAAACCAGTTCACTTCATTACTGTGTCTTTAATGTTTTCAGCTCAGTTGTGTTCAGCTCAATGTCCATATCTCTCCTGGAGTGTATTTTTGTACTGTTTGAAATCAAGATCACAAGGAATGAAAACTTTTATGTAGTCAATGGGTTTCTAATTAGCCAAATGTTAGTGATGGTTTTTAATTAAAATGAGCTGTGAACAAATTTGGAGGAGGAAACAAAAGAGGAAAATTCTGTGGCCTAAGTAACAAAACCAAGAGACATGAACCCTTACAGTGCTGCAAGGAAAAAACAGCAGAGACATTTGTAAAAAAAAAAAATTAGAATGTAGTGAACATCTTGTGTGTTGGTGGAGAATTCCTTTCCTATTGCAACTACAGACTGCACATACAGTGACATCCTACCTGTAACATCCTCCTGTAACTTCCTTCCTTTCCAGAGCTTCCTCTGGGAAAGAGAAGACAGAAAAGGACAAAGGGCCTTGCAGTGAAGCACCTGCTACATTCTACGTTAAATGTAACTGTGCTGAGCATGGATGAATGGTGGAGCCGAAGCGTAGACATCCTCATGTTCTACATGAGAAAGTAGAGGCTCTTTAAGTTTTGTGGTTGTGTTACCTATTTCTTAAGTTTATCTTCAATTTGTGGTGACCACCACTGCTGTAGAGAGCCAGGAGCATGAGAACAAGGTTTATCATTACTTTTGATAATTGTAACAACCAGAAGTATCAAATGATTTTGAACTGTACTTCTAACTTCTTCCATAAATGAAGCTGGAGATTTTGCCTTCAAAGATGAACCAAGTGCAGTAGGAAAGCTTTTTTTATAATTTTAAAGAACAGTGAAGGCTAAAAAGGTTTCTGTGACTTCTTCAGTAAAAATTACTAACCGAAAGCTTTAACCTTTTGGGCCTCTTTGCTTTGCCCTATCATTAGCTGTCTCCTCTTGAGGCTAAGAGGAGAAAGTAATGCACTTTAATTTGTCTCCACAATGCATGCCCTTGCTTGCTGAAATTCCACATTGGTTCCAGTCTGATCTGCTGAACATATCTGTAAATACCTGTCAGTGTCTTGCCTAATTTCTGTCATCAATTTGGCCTCATTAACTTTTTGTTGATTAAATCAAGCACATTACTTGGGATACCCCTGTAATTTATTTATAATCATTAACTTTATCAGGGGAATAAGATTCCTCCTCTCAATTTTAATGCAAGAACAAGTATCTGTATACAAAATTTAGAGATTAGAGCCAAAATTAAGACCTGCACTAAATACTAGACACACTCTACCATATGCAAGTAGAAAAAAGCCTTTTGAAGATAAATATTAACTGACCTGCTCCTCATTTTAGTCAAGCTTTATTCTAAGCTGTTATGTGAGTCATATACTCAAGAACTGTGTTTTAAAGTGTTGTAAGAGTGCAGTTAGAGAATGTTCTCTGGATATCTTCAGTCTTTCCATTTCTTCACGTGCTGCCATTTGTTAGAGTCAAACTTAATTGAATCTCAAAAACTTTAGAAGTCATAAAAGATTGGAGCATATCTCATCTTAAAATGAGCCTTGAACTTAAATCAATCAAATCGTTCCTTTACCAGATACCGTCAATCAGTCACGTGCATGAATTAAGATGACTTACCATTATTCAGTTTTGGGGGGAAATGTATAACTCTTTGTGCTCAGGCAAATATCAAAAATCCAGCAAGCAGCAGCAAGAAGTCATTTAAATCACTAGCTTTCTAATAAGCCCCTCAGCTCTGATGCATAAATTGAGGGAGGCTTCCACTCTGCAATGAAGATGAGACTTTCAGTATGCCCATTGTAATTTAATATGTGCTCTGAATACACAGAGATAAACTTGGCTTCCCTGAGATGTCATGGCTCTTCAATTTTCATTTTTTTTTCACAATCTTTTTCTGCTGCCTTTGGATTTGAAATGTGCTGCTTGGAAAAGCACTTCTGGATGTAACCTCCTGACCAACATGGGCCTTGCTAAAATGACAATGGACTTTTCTGAAAGATGGCTACAGATGACTAAATGCTACCAAGATAACATCTGGAAGATATTTGAGTGTTACTAAATGAGTATTTGACTTTTAATTTTTTTAATTTGACAATTAATTGGCGTTGCTCCTCTGCATACAGCAGGTGTGATCCAGTTATTAGAGAAGGGTTCCCACAGCATCCTTTGCAGTGGAGATAACCTGAATCATTGAACAGCCTTATGGGCAGACCTTGGAGAAATGCATAAGGGTATCTGGAAAAAGGTGTCAACCTTGCGCAATGTGCACTCTGGAGGGGAAGAAAATATGGTGTGTATTGCATTGGGGTGCTGAAGAGAATCTAGTCAAACACCGCATACTTAATGACAGCAGAAACCTTTGAACTCTAAACCAAGCTATACCTGCTTTTTGAGATTCATCTTGCTTTGTAACTCCCAGCAAAAGTCACTTTTCCAAATCTGGATTCTTAAGAAATAGGAGACTTCAGGTCATTTTATGTACCCTCTAGGAAGCACTATTACCACTCTCCCATAAGGCTCAGTGTAGTGTGCAGTTCACGTAAAGAAAGTATCCAGGCCAAGAGAAGAGCTGCTGAATGAACAAACACTTGGTAGCTACGTGGTCTTCTGTTGTAACTGCCTACTTTTTTTTAAGAAAAATAAGCTGAGGCAGCCAAACCAACCAACCAAGCAAGAGTGCTCATGGTGCACTGATGGACTTTATAACTGTGATTGAGTAGCCCATGAACCAGTTGCCAGCTTCTTTTGTTATTCTTGCATTCTGCTTGGAAAAACAAGGAGTGATCTGCGTAAGTATTTTGGCTCAATCCAAAGAGGACAGACTTTGAAATTCCAAGGCTAAGTGATAAGCAGACTGGAATGCTTTAGCCACTAAATTGCTTTATAATCCCTGTGCCATGGAGCTGGAGGAATTTTTCTTGGACATGCTCATGAACTGATTAAAATAGAGGAGGTTGGACCAGGTCATGCTGATGCCGTAGTTTTAGAGTGCAGGACTTCTGCTGCATTATACTGTAAAACAGAAAAGTAGAGAGCAATTCAAAGGTAATAACCTGCTTCCTGATTTGCCATTTGCTTCTTCTAAAGCCTCTGGTGTCTGCCACTACACCCAGATCCTGACTAGAAGATTGTTATCACGGCAAGACTGATTCTCTGAAGTAGCTCTGTGCCTGGAAGCGCTTGCTGTTTGTGTGCCGTACGATGAGGACAAGTGGTCTACAGGGAGGGAGCTGCTCTTTGCTCAGTCTGTTATTTAAACAGCTGGTTCTGTCTTGGATGTAGCTCCAGCCCTAACGTGATCAGAATCACTCTGGCTCTTCTTGCCCTTGCTGTGTAACACCCCTATTTTATGGAGATCCAGCTCTTTATGGAAAGAACATGTGGGAGACAGTTCTTTCAAATCTTTACTTCAGCAGATGAGTAATTTCTCAGCGCTTCAGGGCAGTGAACGTACTTGCTTTCTTGTGATACAAGCCTTGCAATGCCTAAACAGTGTCACTGCAATGCATGTGCTGTTTAAATTTGTCTCTCTACACTGCAGTCATGTTGAGAAGCAATGATGGCCAAGCTTTGGAAGTCTGGGTTTCCACGAGAAGAGAGCGGTAGTATTCTGACAGCATAAACCAGTCAGGCTGCGTGTTCTTAGGATCTGTGCCCTGCCTCTGTAGTGCTGATTCGTTATTTTAAGATGTTTGCATAATCATGTCTTAGGCCCTTGCTTTCTCTTAGGATACACTTGATGGTAGCTACAAATTTTCCTTAAAAATACTAAAGTAAACAACAGTAACATTAAGTTTTCCTCTATAGGATATATGGTTTCTATTCCTTGAAGACCAAACCCTTCTTTGGTCTTGTGGAACTGTGTGTTCCTGTAACGTGGCTGTTCTGAGAGAGCAGAATATACCATGCTGGTCTGAGGGTTACATATTCAGATTTAAACTGAATAGAAGAAAAAAAAATCTTGTGTGTGTAGGTATATATGAATGCAGATCCAAAACAGTCTGTGAGAGGCAGTTCTACTCTATAACAATATTAAATACATGTAATGACTTGAATAGCTAAAGGACCCCAAGAAGTCTTTGAGAGTGCTTAAGGCGTTGAAATACATTTTACTCTGTGTTTTAATTGCACTGAAAAGAATAATCATTTGACTTCCTGCTTCGGCTCCATAGTAAATGCCACCGTATGTATGGGTTTATATTGGTGGAAGTGTGTAGGCAGGAATGGGGGCTTAACATATTTTCCTTTCCCTTTTATCTGAATTAATTTTGTAGTAAAAACAGTGTGAATGTGTGCTAAGCAAGGGAGGCTGAAAAGCCAGGGGTAAACACCAAGGCTAACTCCTTCCTTCAGCCTCCTGTATCCACATTTTAGGGAGATCCAGTGGGCTATTGAACAGGCTGACTTGACACAAAGGGAGCAGTACTACTGTCTTAACCTTCATCCTCTTGTCTGTCTGTTCTCGAATGCATATGTTGTCTGTACATGTACTTATAAGTGCTAATGCATCTGAAAAGCTGTTCCAGAGTGTGCTCAGCAAGGAGTTCTTTATCTTATGCCTCACTACCAGTGACCCCACTTCTGAATTACATTAGACCATTGAAATTGTAGCATACAAAACCCAAACTCTACTCCATTGTGTAACGTTAAGTGCTATGATCTTCCTCTCCTAAAAATATATAGGGAAATGCTCCTCTCCAGATCCAAATAGCAGCTGGCCTTTCATTTCTCTGCTAACAGTGTACGTCTCTTACCGGTCATGCTTAGCCAAAGTCATTACCCATCTGAGGCTTTTATGGAGGTTTTTTAATGTGGTTCAGTAATGAGCATTTTAATTATCACTTCGAGGACAAAGATCCTACTGCTGTTTCTTAGCCAAAGCAAGGCAATACTAAAGGTTTAGGATTAGAAGAGATTCATAAAAGCTGATATTTTAATTATTTCTTTTTTTTTTTTCATAGCTAGTGGCAAAACTGATATCTACTCTCTGAAAGGATGCAGGAAGTTATTAGGCAATGGATAATTAACAATAGAAGAAGGATGGAAAGATACAGTCAGTTTAATGCAAACAAATGAATTACGAGTTCTTAATTCAGAGAGGATGATATGATTCTTAAAGTATGTTCTGTTCCAATTGCTAGTGAAAAGTATTAGCTAATAACAATACAAGGACAAAGAGCAAGTGCCCTTAACCCAACCTGCAAAAGAGGAGTTGTAATTTCTGTTCTGGTTTCCACAAATTAAAGCCTAGGCTATTGTTTTGTCACATTTCCTCCTAGCAGTAGTGGAAAAGTAATACCTCCCTCCTATAAATTTTCCAAGTGACATTAGATCCCTGCATTGAACATCTCCCTGTTCTGCGGTGTCGCGGTAGAAAATGAACTATCCTGACTGTATCATGGACAATACAGCAAACATCTGCCCGGTCTCTGTGAATTTCATACAGCTCTAAGTAATTCTCATTAGGAAACATAAGTTTGCCATTGATGCTCATCTTGGAGGGAACTTAGGATGTTAGTTTTGAAAATTAAACAGCTGAGTTGTAGCTGTTACCTTTCCATTGCTTTGCATAGATGGACCTGACACATGATGCCTTTCTCCATGGAAACTTAATGTGCGTGTAACTGGTTCCTAAAAGAATTCTTGGTACCAATGCAGATAAATCCTGGGGGGTTGACAGATGCTGTTGTGCGTGTTTGCGTTTAGGGGAACCACGAGATGAAAGCAGGAGTGCTTGATTGGTTAAGCTTTGTTATAGCAGACTGATAGCTGTAGGTTTCCAGGCCCAGACTGTCTCTTTAAGCTGTGGCTGTACCACTGTGTTCATTACCTTCTGCCAGAAGTAGCAGCTTTTCTCTTGGACTCTGTTCATGTTGTTGTCTTGCACAAAACCCCCCTAGATGTGCTGATGGTGAGTCAGAGGAGGAAGAACTGAGAGAATACAAATATTCAAAATATTATAGCACACTGAAACAATTTATATGCTCGAAAATACTTTGTGTTTTCCTTGAGAGAAAACAGTTATTAGAAAAGTTGCAAAAATGGGAAGAAAAAAGACCAAATTCCTATCCTGCATCCATATTGTTGCAGAAAGCATAGGGAAGAGTTTGGCATACAGATAGTGGAGTCAGATTTACCTGCTTGGTGTAACGGGGATGATTCAGATGATTCATGTGGCAGGGTCTTTGATTAAAAATGGCTCATGCCACCTTGAGGTATGACAAGATGGGGAAAAAAGATTTGGTGAGAAGCATCATCCCGCACATCGGGGGGGAGCTCTGTACTGGCGTTCAGAGCACAGCTTGGGGAGGTGCTGAAGTCTACAGACAAAGGTGTAGAAGCAGCAATACTACCTTGTGAGTGCTCAGTAGGCTTCAAAAGGTACTGGGGTTTAGGATTTCTCTGGTCTTGCAGGTACCTGGAGTGAAGGGCACTGTATCAGAGGAAGGCTTTCCTTCCCTGGAAGTGTCCACATGGCTGTATATCGTGGCACTGCTGTGCTTAGTGTCTCTCATTTGGGGTTTTGTTGGGTTGTTGCTGGATTTTTTTAGGGGAAAAAAGCTCCAAAAACCCTCTAACAATGCAGTTAGGATAATCTCTTGCTACTAAACCATCTTGAAGTCATTTAACTTGCTTTTGGTAAGCAGGTGAACTGACTGTGTGAAGGTTGGAGGTGATTTTTAGGCCAGTGATTTTGAAACATATTTGTATACCCCCACACCATGTTACTGCTTCAAAGCAACAGAAGTGCCTGAAATCTGAAGGCATTTTTCGACGTCCTCTGGGGCTTGGTAGGTGAGGCCAAGGCAGTGCTGCAAATCCAGGACAAGAGAAGAGCCAGGGCAGAGCCAGGGCCGTGGAAACAAGCTATTCCACACCACCATCACAGTAGGAGCAGCAGCAAGGATCCCAATTTATTTCTTCTTTATTTTCTCTCTGTTTTCTATTTATTTTCTTTCTTTCACCTGTGATTCTCAACAGGAAATGGTTAATAAATGGCCCAAATGTTTGTTCTGACAGTCCTGGTCTGGGGTCCTGTGCTAAGAAATGTCTATGATCTGGCTCAGATTTGATTGGTCACTTGGTTATAACCAAGTGATTAAATTAGGGTCATGGTAAGCAGCAAAGCTGACTGGACAAAAGAGAAAAGACTGTGAATTACTAAGGAAAGGTGAAGACTTGTGTGTGTGCACTAAATGAAGACACAGTTAAAACTATATGGATTAGGTATTTTACTCTGCTAATATTTGGGAAGCAGATAACACAGGCTATTAACGTTCTGTTACCTTGATGTGCGTACTAATGAAAGAGACCTGTATTTCAAATAGGGACTAAGTAGAGCATGAAATAGTGTAACGTGTCCATGATGAGAAGTTAGAAAAGCATTTTGGGGAAAAAAGCAAACTATGAACTTGGCATTGATGGATCTTGGCCAGCCAGGTGACATCAAGTAACTCCCACAACAACTTTTGATCACACTGAGTACCACGGAATAAATTTTGGTGAGCCAAGTTTTAACTAATTTGAACCAAATTTGAACTAGGAATTTTCTTACTAGGATTTCTGCAGACTTTGCCCGTGCTCACAAGGTCCAAGTATACCAGGAGTGTGAACTGGGAAGGAGACACTTCTTTGCTTATCAAAATAAGGCAGGGAAGATGCTGTTCTTGAAGCAGCATCACCTGCAGTTGCATGTCCCTCTGTGCAGAGACAAACCCCCCACCACTCCTGCTCACCATCTGCTGTCAGCAGCTTTCCCTCTCCAGTTTCTCACCGCTTCTCTCCCGTCCCTCTGCAGCAATGGCTTTTGGCACCTCTTGGATGCAGAGATCACATGGGGCAACAACAAGGTCCCGCGAGCCCAGGCTGGGACTGTCAGTGGCCCAACACCCTGGCAGAAGAGAACATGTCGGAGCTAACCGAGTGCAAGTTGGGGAGGAGAGGCAATTAGTGGTTTGGGGGAGACCTAACAAAGCAGTAGTTCAACTGCAGTCTCTTTTTCCTCTTTTTTTTTTTTTTTTAATCTTTTTGTCCTCCCCCAGAACTTGACTGGGAGCCAATCAACTGCAAACAGTAATTAAAAAGAAGTGACGGTGACTTCGAATACCTTCCTAAGTGCCGTTCTCTGTACAAAATAATGACAAATACCTTGAGATCAGAGAAGCCTTAGTGCATTTTAATATCTTTATAATGAATAAATCATCTCCTTTGTAAAGTTAATGAAAGCAGATGGGATGTGACAGATGAAAATGTGGTTGCTATTTAGGAATTCCTTTCAGAAGCCCATCCCTCCTCAGTCTTGACCAGTCTCGGAGGAACGGTGGGGTGAATTTATGAGATTTAATGCATCTAGTGGTCTCGCTACCCAATTAAAGCCATCTGTCTCCAAATATTTACTGAATTGCATCTTAAGTCTCATTGATATATCTAGCCTTTCCTCTTATTACATGACTGTTGGTCGGCAGTGTCATAAATACTGAGAAATACCATGTAATTAAGGATCTTTTTTTCTATTAGTGAGCCTTGTCATTGAAATAAGGGCAAGTATTCTAAAGACAGAGCAAATTTCTGCTTTTGCAGACACTTTTGTCTGTTATGCTGACACTAAGTGGGTATTTTGATATGTCAAGTGACAAGATAAACACAGCACAGTTTGCCATTGCTGCTTTTTATAGTTTCATAATGGATGTTCTTCACTCTTAAAAAGGCACTATGCAGCAAAAACTCATTCATTGTGACTTCTTCATTTAGTTTAAACCGGCACATAAACAGCTTCAGAAATTGTCTGGCCTGCTTAGAGATTAAAAAAAAAAACCCCAGAATTTATTTCTCTGAAGTACCTAATTCTTTCTGTGCTTCCTTTTCCTGATTGCTTGTTAGATGTCAGCAGAAGGAAAAATGAAGCATCTTCCACATGTCTGTACCAGCACAGTCCCCTGCTCCATGGCCATCGCTCCAGGCAGCGCTGACTTGGCTGCGCTCGCCTTACAACCCTAAGGGACATGGCAGAGATTTCCTTAGGGACCCTGAAAAAACCAGGCCCTACGATCATCACATAAATACCTAGCAGTGTCTAGTTTTAGCCAGGAAAGTGGTTAAACATAAATAGGTTTAAGAGAATAAACGCTGGACCTTGGCTTGGTGTCCCTCCTTGCTTTGAGGTGTTCATCTGAGTTACGAAACATTGTCTGGATGCACAGGCTGAAAATCGTCCTGACTGGTTCTCTCTGTGTGTGAAAGAGTTGCAAGTTTTTCTGATGGCTTGTTATTAAAATAGAAATATCCCAGCCCCCAAGACATGCCAAGAGTCCAGCACTTGGGAGAGAGCTTATTAATTAGGTTTTGTTACGATTTGCTCTTTAAGACTCTTAATTTTAACAGTACTTTGAACTGCTTACTGTAAATCCTCCTTGAATGGACGTGACTTGAATTGGCATGAAGCAGTGATGCTTTTGGGGTGTAGCAGAATCACTTATTGGGGTGTTACATGCTTTTTTTTTTACATTTTACTTTTAAAAAATAATCTGGAGTATAATGTAAGCCCACTTTCTTCTGTGGCTCAAATGAATGTGTTAATATTGCCTTGAGGACTGCGGAAACCTGTCCGAGGTCTGTAAGTGGAGTGCTGCTGGCACGTAAAAGGTCTTTCCTACCTGAACTCCTTTCCTGTATTGGTTATCTCCTTTGGCTGGGGATGGGCCTTCCCATGCACGGTAAGCTATGGCAAGGGAGAATTTTAGTGAGTTTTGTAATGGGCATGGATAGAAACCAGGGAATGTCGCTTTATTCCCTTCCTAGGGGGGAATGTTTGAATCAAAGGGTTTCCCCCCCACCTCATTTAAGATTGTAGGAATTCTGTAATTTAGTTGAATGAAATATGATTGCTCTGTGCTTTTTATTGTGTGTTGGCATATTTATGGCACTGGCTGATTGCTTGTGCTGCAGCTTCCACGCAACTGGCTTGTGCAAAAGCAAAAAAAACCAAACAAGAAACAAGTTCCAAGTAAATAAAGCTGAAAATATTTTTAGAAAACCTACTGCTCACATTGCTCGATCAAATAACACAGCTCGTGTCCTGTCAACACCTTCTGATGAATAACAAAACAGCTCTCCGGATTACAGAAAGAGGGGGCTCATCCAAATGCTCAAATCTGTGCCTGATTTGGCATACTTCTTTTTGGGTAATAGTTGTTAATTAATAATAACAGATTATTAAGCTGGTAATCATGAGATTTTGAGCTCATAGTAACCAGCTTGTGTTCAGAAATGGTAAAACATGTTGCTTGCTGACAAATTGTTTCTTGAACTAGAGAGGTTAATTTAGGATGTTTTTCCCCAAAGAAGTTTGCCTGCTCTAACTTCTCCCTGCCTGAGAAATCCTTGTCCAGTGTGGACACCCGCCATAAATATGTGTACTGCCAGGCACCAGAGCTGGGGGCTGTTTGGGTCAAGGAGTTGGGGTATCCCAGAGTAAATTCCCCTTTGTATTGCTTATGCTGCTTGTCAAATCACAGCTCTCTAGCGTGAGCACGTAGCAGTGGTTTTAGCTAACAGGGGCGTGCTTGGGAATCATTTCACCTCCTCTCAAAGTCCTCAAGATCTCTGTACTACGTTGGCAAGGCTGCTGCTGCTGTTGGGTGTCCTGTGGCCCAGCTGCCTGTGGAGGGGAAGCTGTATGTATACCTGCCCTGGTAAGATCCCTTGCTCAATATAGCACGGGTGCAATCTGCTGCTGGCAAAAATAGCATTGTACTGCTTTGCAGAGTGCAGTCTAAAAACAGAGTGTTTCCTACCTTCAGCACTGACTAGGGGTTGAAGGCACCAATACTGAAGTAGAAATATGTTAAGTGGATTTTTAGTGTCATCTTGTAGCAGTGCTGCAGTAGGTGTTACCCATTCCTTTGTTCCTTTGCTGACAAGAGCAAGCTGCTCCTGTAGCCTCTTCTTCGAGGTGCTGGAGTGTGTCCAGAGATGGGCAGCGGGGTGGGGAAGGGTCTGGACACAGGTCTGAGGGAACTGGGGTTGCTTAATCTCGAGAAGAGGAGGCTGAGGGGAGACCTGTTTGCACTACAACTACCTGAAAGGAGGGTGTAGTGAAGTGGGGGTTGGTCCCTTCTCCCAGGTAACTAGTAATAGGACAAGAGGAAATGGTCTTGAGTTGCATCATGAGAGGTTTGGGTTGGATATTAGGAAAAATGTCTTCATTGAAAGAGTGCTCAGGCACTGGACCAGGCTGCCCAGAGAGGCGGTGGAGCCACCATCCCTGGAGGGGATCAAAACACATGTAGATGTGGCACTCCAGGACATGGTTTAGTTGACATTGTGGTATTGGACAGATGATTGGACTTTTGATGGTCTTAGAGGACTTTTCCAACCTTAAATATTCTCTGATTCACTAAAGCACGCACCCTGTACAAGTGTAGGATTCCTGGCCTGGGCGCTGCCCTGCAGTACCTCCTGTCCTGTGCCGAGCCACTCGGGTAGCGTGCGGTGATCTTGCTCTGAATTAACAGCAGGATATTCAGTACTTCACGTCCACGTCTCATGTGAGTGTGCTGTGTGCAAACTGGGCTGTGGGTTATTGCCCGAAGTCATTGCTGAGAGGTGGTAGGAGACCATTTCTGTGGGTGTCTTCTCAATGCTGAGGAGCTCGTGTGGTTTGAAAGAGCTGAATGGAATGCCTTAAAATCCAAGGTATCCAACAACCCTGGCTGTGATAAGCTGTCTCCTGCAATACGGCAGCTTTCATCTGCACACTCGAGAGATCTTCCTGAGAGCGCAGAGGTACGAGGCTGATCTATAGCTCAATTTCTATGAGGCAGCGTGAAGGAGCCTCCGAACACGGATGGACTTGAAATGCGTTCGTCTTTAAAACCACTGCATCATCATTATAGTCAGGTTAGTGTGATAGCTGTGCCTGTAGCTGGGTTTGTGAGGCTGAAGTACTTTTTGTAGACACTGAGTCACGGTGGGAAAGACCTGTTGCTTGGTTTGGATGCAAGGGTGTAGTTAATTGATAGCACAGTGTGAGACTTCATCTGCTTTCAGTGGAGGGCTCTGAATGCTGTGAGGTGAAAAGGGTCAGGTCTTCCGCTTTAATACACAAATTAATATGGGAAACACTGTGTAGCTCTTTTTGATGGTTTTTTTTTTAAAGCACTGCTGAGAACTTACACAAATGAGATGTGGGAGAGAATGATAGAAAAAGTGGAATTAGGCCATGCATTGTCTCCTGCATCAGTCACAGGATGTATGCTGAAGTATTGGGTAAACTCAATTTCCTTTGGCTTTTGAGAAATCCAGACCCTAGAAGGTCCTGAAACCTGTGAGGGACCTTGGGGCTGACTTGCTCAAACCAGTGTGGATTCACACTGAGATTACTCCATAGCCAGACCCGAGATGGCCCTTTTTATAAAAAACTATGTGAGACCTGCTCTTAAAAGCAAGTATCTGAAGAGTCTCTGCAAGGGGAACAGGGCAGGTGTACCCCAGTAAGCATAAGAAAAGGAGGCCTGAATTTTTTCGTTTCAGCCTCTAAAAATACGTTATCAACGCTGTTGGCTCTGCAGGAAGTCTGGTCTGTGGAATCGGCTGAATCCTGGCAAAGACTTGAAGCTGCAGATCTGAAAGGCAAGCGGAAGAGCTGAGTACCCAGGCATGGAGCAGGGGAGCTCTGGGCAGAAAATACCCACTTTGTGCTTGCCTGCCCTCGCTTAGAACAAAAGGGAGCTCAGAGTCAAAGTTAACTGCTGACTAAAGTGTTTAAAAAGCATTATTTGATTTTTATAACATTTGTAATGACAGGAGAGAGCACCGAGGTAAAAACACCTTGAACCTTTATGATTAAGGTTCATGGAACAGGCAGCAGGAAAGCTGTTATCCCCACCTGAACTAGCAAGCTGCATGCCCGCAGCAGCTGGTGTTTGGAAAATCCCTTATTTACCCCGAATCCATACCCCACGCGCTGGGTTGTTAGTAGCCGATAGCCATAAAACCCGCAACTTCCAGGTGTAGAAGCTCCACACTGATTTACACAAGACCAGAAAGTGCCTGTTAATGTGATACACAGTGCTTAGTGCTGCTGGTAACTGAGACAGGTGTCTCTGTGGATGTCAAAATGGAGTGAGCCACTGGCTGTGGCTGATTAGGCAAGATAGCGCCCTTTAAGCTTTGTAGGGACACTTTGTGCCTTGTTCCCAATTTTCTTGTACCAGTCTGGGTTCTAACCCTTTGGGCTCTCAGCATCACACAGAGGAGGACAGCAAGGCTCTGCTGTCTTCCTCCTCCTGGAAATGAATACTGCAGCTCTGGCAAAAAAGCTTCTCGCTTTGTTTTTCCTGGTTTTGTGGTGGTTGTGTCATTTGTTCATGATGCGTGGTGTTTGGTGCTGGGGGGTTTTACTACGAAAAACAACCCAAACAACCCTGATGGTGAAGCCTGTATTTGAAGTGATCTGGGTGGCTTAAGCATCTTTGCCTTTTCACCAGGTTCCCCAGGGAAGCTGCCGGTCCTGTGCTAAGCGGTGTCCCTGTGCTGAGCACCTCCACCCATCTGACAGCCTTCACAATCCCCTCCAGAAGTCGTGCCACGTTGTACAGAGCCCTCTGTGACGTGAAAAGTGAAGCTCTAGTCCTTGGGAGTGACTGTTCTGGTTACTCTCTGGACTGCTTGGCTTTACTTCTGTTTCCCTACTCTTGCTTTAAATCTGCACATTATTTTATTTGAGGGAGGAGAGAAAAGCAGTAGCAAAGATCAGTGTGTACAGAGCCCTGGCATAAAAGCTGGGAGGTGTGCAGCTAGTTCCCTGTGGCACAGTTCAGTGGCATTAAGGTTTGTAGGTGATGTTTTCATTGACTTAGTAGCAACTAGAGGGGGCTCTTAAATTATGCATAAGCTGACTGCTGCAGTAGGAGTGACTTATCACCTAGTGAAGGTAGAAGAACTGGTTTCAAGCCTATCTTGGTGGTCTGTAGGTAGGTACAAACTGCCCATGCTTTTGTGAGGCTCTGCACGTTTTCTTCAGTACATTTAAGTTCGATAGCGTGAAGTGCATCACTGATGGGAGAGTCACCTGGACTGAGGGTTGGGTAGTAGATGGGGAGTCCATGGTAGGAATGCTGTCCAGTGGGATCCTAACAAAGATCTCTGAGGAAGTGGGAATTGCTGTTCAGCTGTACAGTTCTCTGTGGAGTTTAAGGACCTGGACTTCCATAGGGAAGATGGCGGCACTTTGAGGGGTGGTGTTTTACAGAAAAATCCAGCAGTCTTGTAGGGTTTGCCTGTGGGCCAGGCCTGTCTCAGAGGATGTGAGCAAGATTTTCCATGTGTCCTGTGATGTGGGGAGCATCTGCAATAGATCAAAGGGAAAGCTGGGGCCTCTCTGCACACTGCCATCTCTTGCAGCAAACCCAGACATGTGATGGATGCGATCGGCCTTCTGGACTGCGGGTGCCCATTGGTGGCTCATGTCCAGCTTTTCATCTATCAGCAGCCCCAAGTCCTTTTCCACAGGGCTGCTCTCTATCACATTACATCATCATAGTGGTGTTCCGTATGTGGCTAGAGATCTAGCAGTAGAGGTTGTAATGAAATACGTATTTTTTTCAAAGCAACAGGATGATTGAAAAATTTGTCAGCTCTACAGAGCTACAGAAGCTCTGTAAAGAAACAGAAGTTGATTGCAGCAACTCTTGGGTTCGTACCCCTGCTGCTCGTAACACTGTTCCCTGCTCTGCTCAAAATGATGATTATAAAGTACAGCTCTTGAAATTACACCATTTTGTTCTGTTAGTCATCATTTTTTGTACTGATTACCATTCAAATATTTGCTCTCTTCAGCTGCTACTTTAGTCTGAAAAATCCAATTGTCTAGAAAACAACCTAAGTACATATTTAAGGAAAACAGTCTGTATTTATGCGGTAGCATTTGAGCTGCTGCAGCATCATTTCGTAGATTTAGACACGTTAGAAGGAAAATAGTTTGGTATATTTAAAGCAGGAAGAAAATAATTCCACTAAGTTGAGGTTTTATTCAGGTGGCATTTGCGTGTGGACGAGGCAAAGCCACATTGAGGGGTAAGACGTCACTTTTGTTGGTTCTCCTGTGCAGGCTGTATTTTTGGCTAGCTCAATGTTAATGCATAAAAATAATGTTCCTGTAACTGCATAAAATGCGGAACACTTGGGGCTGAATGTAGAAATGATGAGAAAAGTATTTGTCTCTGACACTAAGTATAAACTGTTCCTTGGAAATGCCATGTTCTTCTTCTTAGAAGATGAGCTGCAAAATTCCCTATTGATCTGCTGCAGTTGTGCCTTCTCAACTGCCTAGATAGTTCTTCAATTAAATATAGAAATTGTCTTTAATTCTCTTAAATTGTTCTCTGCTGCTGCTGTCAGGTGTTAAGTAGCTTCTCGATTTCTTACTATGGTGAATAAATGGCCTTGATCTTGAGGAGCAAAGCATTATAAATCTCCCCCTCATAAATCTCCCGACTTAACAGGAGCTGCAGTGCTCAACGCCATTAAGATTCGAGCTCAGCAAATCTGAAGTACCTTGAGTAGCTCCAGCCCTGGGAGCACGTTGTTTTAAGACTACAGGGGGTTGGAGCTGTGCGGTCCTCTTGCGTTATGACCTTGCTTTCTTTAGTCTCTGTGTGCTGCTGCCCAACCTTAGTACACTGCAATCCAAGTTCTGAAGCTTGGAAACAGGGCAGACAAAAAACCTATCTGTCTCTGACAACTTCTTACACCCCACTCTACCAAGAATTTTAATGCTGGGTTGGCTGATTTTAGGATGGAGAAATCCATTTAGGTATCAAACTCCTGCAAGACAGGAGAAGCATGTTTGATTCGGTTGGTGGCTGAGCGCAAATGTTTTTAGCTTTTCAAGAAGCCAGGATGTTGCTGGGAGGGCCCCCTCTCTCCCCATCGTCCCCAAAGGCAAACCAAAGAAATCTAAAAGTAGTCCTCTAAAGTTTCTGGCTGTTGTGACACATGGATTAAATATGTATATAATTAAAATATGTATATGTAGTAGAGAATATACATTAAAGTGTTAATATAATAACATTTTAAAATATAGCTATAAATTGAAATGCAAATAGAATCTTCCCGAGCATGTTTTTTGGTGCATGTTGACACACACTTGAAATAACAGAAAAGGCCAAGCTCAAGTTTCACTCGTGGGAAACGTTCTGGGTGGTGTTGGGGAAAACCGCGTGTTTCTCATGGCTCCGTTGTATCTTCCTATTTTTTCTCACAGCCACCTGATCCCTGTGGAGCTGGTTGTGTAGATAGTCTATCACTGTGCTAAAAAACATCCCTCCCTCTCAGCTCAGCATTCAGTACTCCTGCAGAGTGTGAGCCTTCCCATGGAGAACTGGTCCTGTAAGAAGATGGAATACTTGTATTTCTGGAAGGGGTGGTTCCGTTCAGTCACTGTGCCCTGGCCTGGCAGCATTGAACTGTGTGACATGAATTTGTAGTTTTGCCCCTCTGTTCTGCAGGGATGGGTTCCATGAACTTGCATGCACCTTGTCACATACATCTAGAGAAGTGTGTTGGGCTCAGGTGACATTGCTGAATTAGATAGTTCCACTGCTTTCATTGGAACGAGTCCTGAGCCACAGGAACAGGCTGCAGCCGAGACTACTCAAGTAGCCGGGCAGTTTTCTTGCAGTGGATTTACATGCCTGAATCTGATTTTGAGTTTGCTGCCAACTGAGTGAGACTTGGATGTTTTGGTGCTGTTGGAAGCCAGGTGGTTCACCTGGATATGTTTTAGCCCTGTCTAAGTAGCATTAGAAACTAATATTCATTGTGGTCTGGGTAAAGCCTGAGCCTCGAAGTGCTCTTGGCTTGTGTTTCTGTGAAGCAGAAGTCAAGCTGTGATTCAGAGTAAACTCTGTGTTGCTGGTATGCGCTGGATATGTACGTGATGTTGTGAAATCTGTGGTGAGCCTTGACTGCTTGTGTTGACTTACAGTGTTTCTGTAAGCGATGATAAGGGCTTACAGTCAAGAATGAGTGAGCCCCGCTCACGTCTGAACTGCTTATGGAAAGCTGCTGTGAAAAACTCAATGACTTTTGTGGATCAAGATGCTTGCAACTCTGGGGTGTAAATGAACATCTTATGGGGTGCAGAATGAACAGCAATCTTATTTCTAGTTAATCTGAGGCTAGCCTGCCTCGTTCAGGCCAAGGGGATGTGCAGGCGAGGATGCCTCGTGTCCTGCTCCCGAGCATGGAAGCACCGAAAGGTGCTGTACTGCTGTAGGGTGGAAAGGGCAGTCAGTCAGTGGTGGTTGCTGAGCTGAGTATCATCTGGATGGGGTAGAAATACCATGGTAGCGGCAGACTGTTGTGTGGCTGAGGCTCACTGGACGATTGAAGCTCAAAGCCCACTGTTCTCTGTTCAAAGAGACTTTGTGCTTCCGCTCCCCATTCCCCTGTGAGACGAAGATGTACCTCTCACATTTTGACGGGAGGAAACACAGAAGATGCTGCCCCCTTCCACTCCCTGCTTTTTATTTTTCCAAGCGTCTCATTAGCACTTTTGCTTGCAAATAAACAATCGGCTGCTGGAAATGCATTGAAGTTTTAATTGCCTTTGCTTTTTTGGCAGAGAACCATCTGAACATCTTTAAAGCCTTTATCCTTCCTCTTCCTGTTAAAAGACCTTTTTCTGAGACCTCCTCAGGGCCAGTGCTCTCCAATAAAAGCTGTGAGCCTTTAAGTGAGTTGTCCTCCTTGCAGCTTGGCTTTCTGCTTTTAGTCCTTGCTCAGAATCAGAGTGACTTGTCTTCTGGCAGAGGAAGGACAGCTGCTTTCTTATCAAAACCCCTGGGGAATGTTTAGTCTTCGTGCATTTGAAAGCCTTGGTCCAGCATTGCTCGTGTTTGGCCAGGTGGACAGCCTCGGTCACCTTCCTCTTTGTTCAAGCCTGTGGTTATTTTTGTCCCAAGCTCCACTCTCAAAACAGATGAACCGAGAGTTCAGGGAATGCAGTTGGCAACGCTTGCCAAATCCTGTAGCTTAGAGCATTTACAATTCTGTGCTGGTGTTTAAAAAGAAAAGAAGTTCCATATTTTAAAAATAAATAAGATCCACTTCTATAGTTGTTACTTCATCCTATTACGCTTGGAGAAAAAACTCCTTAATACTTAAATAAAGTGCAGCCTTCTGTGATAATAACTTCAGACATTCCCTGAATTTAAGTCTTCGCTAAGCAGTTTCAGAATTAGGTTTTTCTATTTAAGACAAACCATTATTTGGGGGGATGAGTGCTAAAAATTGGTATTTTCTGTAAACAGCTGGCTTCAAAGGATTTTACTAAAAGTGTCAGGAACCACTTGAAGATATAAGAAATACTCACTGGCATCCTTGGAGGAAGCTTTTCTTTGCTGCATGTTCCTTGAGAAGTGTTGTCATCTTTTAGAGTGGCTTTTTAAATGACTGGAGACAAAATATGATGCTGAACTGATCAGTGGAGAAGGTGGGAAAAGATGTGGACTGGTGTAAGCTGTGGGAGATGCCATGCTGGAGAGACCCACCATGTGTGGCTGTGTTGCTGTGCAGACAGGCTTCTCACCACTTTTCCCCATAGCTTCTGTGCAGACAGGTTTCTCACCACTTTTCCCCATAGCTTCTGTACAAGTAATTCTCTTTTTTTCTTTTTTTTTTTAAGTAGAATATATCAGTCAGTAAGTATCATTCAGGTGGTTTGCATTTAACTCTTGTCAAGCTGCAACTTTTACATAGCTGCTCTTTCCTGTGCTTCCCAAAACCAGCTCTCCTTCTGCTGCTAATGGTTCCTCCTTACCCTCCCCTCAGTGGCTTTGTTCAACCCATGTTTTTCCTGGGTTTTGGGTGGTTTGTGATAGGATCGCTGTGTCTCTTTGCTGCAGGATATGTCTGCACACAGCTTGGCCTTTTTGCCCAGCAGTTTTAGCTTTCAAAGGGCTGAAAATGGGTCAGTTCACAGCTGTGGTGAGTGAGAAGTACCTAAGGCCCCTTGTGTTGCTCATGAGATGGTCACCATGTTTACTGTTCACCAGTGCCAAAATTGCATTCAAAGCTAGGTGCATGGAGATTTCTTGCAAAAACCTAATTTGTGTGTGTGTTCTGACAGCCTGCTGAGCTGGGGCTCTCCCCCAGCCTCCTGCCCACCCCGCGGTCCTGCTGCAGGGTGATGGGCTGTGCCACGTCAGGGGCACTCCACAGTCCCAAACACTGCTGCTGTTTGCAGGGTTGGGACAGATGTAGTGCAGCAGAGCAAGATGTTCCTTGTCCATGTGCTGTACAAACCAGGCCTTAGAGGAGGTTCAAGTGTGACCTGGATCCACTGGATGAATTTGAGCATTCCCATCAAGGAAAACTTGTAAAAAGGGTTTATTTAAGATAATGCAGGAGTGCCTGCTGGGATCACTCTGCTGCCAGGTTCTTTGGTAACAGCACTGTGGGACCTGTTTATAAGCCCTGCACATGGCATTAAAGGCTCTGCTTATCACAGAATCACAGAATCTTAGGGGTTGGAAGGGACCTCAAGAGATCATCGGGTCCAACCCCCCTGCCAAAGCAGGCTCCCTATCTCATATTACATAGATAGGCGTCCAGACGAGTCTTGAATCTCTCCAGAGAAGGAGACTCCACCACCTCCCTGGGCAGCCTGTCCCAGTGCTCTGTCACCCTCACTGTGAAAAAGTTCTTCCGCATGTTGGTGCGGAACTTCCTGTGCTCCAGCTTGCAGCCATTGCCCCTTGTCCCGTCCCCACAGACCACTGAAAAGGGGCTGGCCAATTCCCCCTGCATCCCATGTCTAAGATATTTATAAACACTAATTAGGTCCCCCCTAAGTTTTCTTTTCTCCAGGCTGAACAGACCCAGCTCACTCAGCCTTTCCTCATAGGGGAGATGTTCCAGACCCCTAATCAACTTTGTCGCTCTTCTCTGGACTCTCTCCAGAAGGTCCCTGTCTTTTTTATACCAGGGAGCCCAGAACTGGACACAGTACTCCAGGTGGGGCCTGACCAACGCAGAGTAGAGGGGAAGGATCACTTCCTTTGACCTGCTGGACACACTCTTCCTGATGCAAAGGAGGAAGATACCAAAGGAGCGTTTCCCCATCTTAACCAGGAAGACAAATCTCTCAGGTGCTGCCTTCATGGTGTTGGCGTGGCGCATAGCGTACAGATCGGTATCTGGTCAGGACACCCAATTTACAAGCTAGGAAATAAGTGCTTGGTATTTTCTGCTTCTGTAAAATCTCTTGCTCCATGAATCTTCCAGACTGGTTTGCTAGGTTGTTGTGGTTTGGTTTGGTTTTTTTCCTAAAGCTATATTTAATCTCAAAATCACAGCAATTTTTAATTTTTTTTTGAGAACTGTACCACATGAACAGAAAGTCTCCTCCCCCCAGTAATGATGAAGAGCACAGGTTATACTAGCTACTGCAATTTTCACTATATATATAGAGAGTGCAGCTTTATATATGCAGCTTTCTCTATAAAGCAGCATAAACTGAAATGCTTTACCTCATTTTAAACTTCTTAAATTGGGGCCCAGCATATTATTCTCCCCTTTTTGACTTGCCAAAGGAAGGCTGGAAAGAAGAATTGAAGCGCTGCTGGATTAACTTTGTGTGAAATGCATCTCTCTTGGTAGAGGCAAAGACATGGCCCTGATTGATTTTATCGTGTCACCCATGTCTTTTGTTAACCCTGGTCACCTCTGCTGCAAGAAATGCCGTTAGCTCTCCGGAAAGATTTATGAGGGGTTGAATTCCCTCCAGTTAGGAAGATGACACATGTCCAAGGGGAAGGTTTTTATCCCGTGATGAGCTGAGCTGGAGCCAGGGCGCTTCTGTGGTGGCAGTTTGGAGATGAAGGTTTGATTTCCACTTTAATGACTTCCCTTAAGCAGCAAGCTTATAATATCTCAGCATACCATGATTTAAATGCATATTAATTAAAGCATTTATTCGTATACAGATTTCTTAGGTTTGATGATGCTATTAAAACAAACCCCCACTTTTTTCTTTAAAATTCTCAAGGCAATCTTTTCCTCAGGTCAGTACAAGAATACAGCGTGTGGGGATTTGCCTGTGTTTCTGCCTGCATAAAGAGGAAAGATAATCACATTTTTCTGGGTAGAATTCAACAACTTTATGTGATTGAGTTGGAAGTTAAAGCACCAGTAGTGGAGGCAAAGAAAATTACAGTGGCTTTCAGCTGGCTGAGTAACAGAAGTAGTAAACAGGAGCCTGATGTGGAAGGTAGAAGCAAGCAACACAAATCTGAGCTTTAAAGTAGAAGTGACAGAGAAAAAAAACCCAACATATACATAAAAAATTCTTTTTTTCTTTTTTTTTTTTTACCTTTTTGTAGGCTATTAAAGGCAACAGGAAAAAGGTTTTTAGGAATATTTCTGTAGCAGTTCCAGTGTTTGAGTATCAGTGCTGGAAGTTAAATATCTTAAGCTATTTCTGCTTATATATTCAGTAAGCAGCTTTGGTCTAAGAGGATGCATTTTTCTAAGTATTCTTATTTCTTATATATGCTTAAATTGTCCTGTGGTAATGACGTAAGTATTCAAGTTTTACGCATCATTCCTTCTTAAACCGTGTAATAACTCTAAAGAGGCAGGGTAGCGTGCTCTGGGGTGAAATACAGACTCTGCAGGAATGTTTCCTGTCATTTAGGGGAACATTTCAGCATTTTTCTGTGGTGGCATTTTAAAAGCAGGGAAAATAAATAGTCCTCTGAAAAATGCGTGGTTTTTTTGACCTCTGCTTGTACCTTGTAGTTGGCTTATATTGAACAAATACCTTGCTCTTTCAAGTGGGTTTTCTTTAGAAGTTAAATGAAATAGTTCCTGATCAGAAAATCATAATGATTATGTATGCCTGTAAACACTTCAAGACAGTTTCAGCCAAAATTGCAGCAGATAAACTTGCAGCCTGTTGCAGCATGATGGCTTGGCCTTGGCACCGTCTGCAGCACCCTGAAAACCTCCCTGTGTCTTGGGTAATTGCATAGGTTAACAGCAATGCCAAAAGATGCTTTGTCTTTGGGGAGAAAAGGAGACAAACTGTAGAAAGATTTGCACATCCATCATTATGGACAGTCAGGTGTGAGCTGGTGAGTTTGAAAGCTGCTCTGGAATCCACTTCTCAAAAAACAAGAGTTGTGAGTGTGCGTGGAGTTGTGAGTGAGCTGCTCTCCCTATTCCCCTCATCAGTTAGACCCAACTTACACGTTGCCATGCATTCCAAGTTAGTGGAAGTCTCTTTCTCTGCCTGACTAATTTTGAAGGTGCTTGAGATGTGTCATGTTGGTCTGGCCCCAGTCAGAACTTTTTCCTCGTCAATAAACCCAAGTAACAGCACTGCCTACCGTGACAGAGCAGGTAGCAGCTATTGTCACAACATTCAGAGAGAGGTGGCTTTAAATATGTAGATCTGTTACTCAAATTAAATAAAATTCATATTTTGGCAGCTTCTTGAAATCCATGTAGTTTGTGAGGGATCAGAGGAACAGTTGGACAGGAGCTGTGAGACTAATAAAAACATCTTTCTGTAGCTACCTATGTTTAAAAGGCTTTCTAAAGATGTGAAGAAAGGGTGGGTTGGTTTTTTTTCTTTTAGAATAAAAATTTTGTCTTGGTATAAAAGCTGCATAAGGGGAAAGTGAAGGATTCTCGACACAGAATTGCCATTTCTCATAGCTGCTCCCTTGGAAGAGCTTCAATGTGTTGTAATGACAAACACATCATGTCCTCCTGCGGAGCGAGCCATTTCCATACCAAATGGCACCGCTGTGCTGTGCTGTCTGCAGGCCTGGGCATGATATCATTGTTAGGATTACCATCCCAGAGGCTTTACCTGACCCTAAAGCAGATACATACAGTTGTTTTCATGTGCCAGACATATTGAGGTTACTGACAAATGGGGTGTAGGTATGGAAATGGCTCTAAAATGCCAAATTCTCTAATGCTGGAGCATATCCCAGTTCTGGATTACAAAGCAACATGGATTTATTGGTGGTCAGAAAGAGGTGGAACTAAAATTAGAATTAATTAACATGGATGCTGCTCAATACTGAGCTTTGACGTCAGTGTGTTGGAGGAGTTTGGAGGAGAGAATTGCTGCTGCTGCTAACCGGGCACCTTCCTCTTTTGGCTGAAACATGTTCTAAGCCCAGCCGTACCCTGATTGCCAAAGGAAAAATGGGCCCTGTATAACAAAACCAACTTCAAGAAAGTGAGGTAGGAAAGAAGTAAGAAAATAGTGTGTAAAAATGAAGAATGAAAATCACTGTTCTAGTTGTGGTAGAGTTTCCTCAAATTAAAATAGGGCATCTCGAGAAGCCTGAATTTAGACTCTCAAATCCAGACCAGTCCCCCTTGTCTCCTGGCAGCACCAGTGAGTTTCCCTACTGCTGGACTTGCCTTCGGTTAGAGGTCAGCCTGCACCTTATCCCAATCAGAGCATGGTGGACTTCTCTCCAGCACTGAGGGTTAGACCTGGCCTGTCCAAGACAAATCTGGTTTGGGAACCTACTCAGTCCCAGTTATTTTCTGTTAGTGAGTTGAGCTGGAAAAGTGTGAGGTGTGAATGTGTGGCACGTTGTGTTTCAGTAGAAAAGCCGTGGTCAGATGGTCTGTGTGTGCAGAGTCATCTGTACTCTAAGAGCCTAAATATGGAGAGCCCTGCCTGGTGCTGACAGGGCTGCAGCATACATGGGCCAAGGGGCAGTGCTGGCGGTGTGTCTTGGAGGAAAAAATGTCCACCCATACAAGGGGATGAGAACATCTCTCTTATGGAGAGAGGCTGAGGGACTCGGGACTTTTTAGCCTAGAGAAGAGAAGGCTGAGGGGGGGAATCTTATCCATGCTGATAAATACTTGAGCGGTGGGTGGGGTCAGGGGGATGAGGACAGTCTTGTTTCAGTGGTGCCCTGGGACAGGACAAGAGGCCATGGGCAGAAACTAGAATATAGGAAGTTCCACCTAAACATGAGGAGGAACTTCTTTCCTGGGAGGGTGGCAGAGCCCTGGGACAGGCTGCCCAGAGAGGCTGTGGAGTCTCCATCTCTGGAGACATTCAAACCCCGCCTGGACACTGCCCTGCGCAGCCTGCTCGAGGTGACCCTGCTCTGGCAGGGGGTTGGCCTGGATGATCTCCAGAGGTCCCTGACAACCCTGGCCATTCTGTGATTGAATTTTGCTGAAATACGTATGTTAGTATCTGATAAGTTATTTTTTTCACGGGCTCTGTAGCTTGATGATCCAGTGCTTTCAGAGTTTTCCCTGACGGGAGGAGAGATTGCAGCCTGCACAAATAACAGGAATTGCAGTAACCAAGCATCCCCTTTCATGCTGCCAGGAATCACAATGCCACGCACAGAGCTGTATCTGAAACCGTAATATGAAAGGCTACAAAGCAAACTTCAGATCGGGTCTTTGTGCTCGCTGTTGTTACCTGTACAGGTTGACAGTCCCTGCTGTAGTTCCTCATCATCACTTCAGTCTTGTCATATAAAGAGTAAGAGCCTGACACGTGGTTGGGGGGGCCTTCCTGTTGAGTCCCAAGGGTCAGAAAGGACTCTTCCCTTTCTAAACTCCTCAGAGAGGGGCATAGGTGAGGCTAGGTCCAGTCTTAGTCTCAGACTTGGTCAATGTTTTACGTCTGAAGGGTTATAAGACCTCACACATCAGAGTCAGTGTTTGCCTGTCAGAACCCCTGAAGGACTTTCACTGAGATGATTTTGCAAAGTTGAAACTAATAGAAAGTTTATTGAAGTGACAGATACATAAGTTTGTGATTGACATTGATAAATGCACTTACTGCAATAGTGCTAAGATAGGGCTATGATTATAATTAAAATCTATGATTATTATAAAATGCCAGCAAAATACTTTCCTGGATAGTCTCACCAGAAAGGTGAAATTGCCATGACTTACCAAAAAGGTGTCCTGCCTTGGGTGGAGAAGGAGCACCGCCAGTTGACTGCATCTTTGGGGTCTTCAATTACTTCTCTTTCCCTGGAGGTGGCTTCCTCAATCCCCTTCATACCCCAACCTTAGCCATTCCCTCCCAGGAGTGATGTTTAACAAGATTTGGGTGGGGAGTAGAGTACTATAGTCATCCATGTTTAGCATGTACTGCTTCTTGCTAACTGGCACATTTAGGAGTGTCAATTTTAATATTCATTTTGCACTTAATGAAGCAAGAGGTCTCACTCTGGGCACAGTGTCCTTCAAAATTCTGCGTAAAAACACCTATCTGCTTATTCCACAGTCTCTACCCAAAACAGGGCATCATCATTGCTCCCCCTTCCTAATACCTATTTGAGAACCTTCTGCCTCACCTTAAAAGATCATCCTTATCTTTTTTTGTCTCGTGTACCAAGTGTTCTTCAGCCTGCCTGCCTTGGCAGCTTGGGCCAGCACTGCTGCAGTACATCCCATGATGCTTTCTGGAAGGCACATCAGTCTTTACCAAGCTGCTTTGGGTTGTTTCCTCAGTTTTTCTAACAAATATCCTCTTAGTCTGATTTTTGCGTGGTGGCAGTGAAGTGATTTTTCACAGTAGCAGAGTGGTTCCAGAGAATGGACATCGATATGGTGAATAAATACATATTTATATATAAAAGGGTATTTTTATACATATAGAGAGAGCTGGTGGCAACGGTTTTAAAAGGTCATATGATGCAAGGAGGAAAAGGTATGTGCTATAAGAAACAAAACCCAAAGAGCTGTCCTGGGCATTTGGGGACACCCCAGCTGGGACACTGACTGTGTGGCTCTGTGTGCTACAACATGGATTCACACTGAAATTGGGACCAAAAAATTTACTAGGGCAGGTGTCCTTTTGGGTGTGGGACAGATTACTTCGATGTAAGACTGGAACAGGCATCTCGGAGATCTGCAGTAGCTCTGAGGACAAGTTCTGCTCTGGTCTTGTGACTGAGGATGCCCCTTGGTGTAATTCCAAAAGGAGCATCCAAAGGGTTTGTGACTGCATGTTACTGATGTCTGTGTGGTGGGTGTGTGCTGGCCTTGTGTCCCCAGGAAGGACACATGAGCTCTCACCACCGTGTCTCGGTAGGCGACACCGGACTGAGCCGCCCTTGGCTTTTGGTGCAGCTGGTCCGTTGGAATTGGGAAGATCCGGATGCCAGTGTATTGCTGGCACTCGGTCAAAACAACCCAGCTGATTGCGACCCACGTACCAGCGCTTCCTTGTGGGCAGCACTTGCTGCTGAAGCTGAGGGGCTTCCCTCAGAGGGGAAACTGCTTGCCAGGACTGTTTCAGTCTTGGTGAGGGTACTGAAGTTGGTGTGTTCTGCTGCTGATGTGTGTCCAGCAAAGCCTAGTTTAGAAGTAACTTGCTACAAGGACACATCACACAAAACCACTGTTTCCTTTTGACACAAAATTACTTCTTCCTCATTCATAGAAGCTTTTTTTTTTCCAGAGAATGTTTATTGATCTCTCCTCTTTGCCTCTTCTTAAAGCTGCTGTAGTCAGTGATTTTATTCCAGAGCTTAGATTACTTCTGAAAGTGGCTCAGCAGCGTAGTGTGATTCATCATGTTAGAATGTATAAAGGCTTAGAAGCCTCTACTACTGTGTGTAATGTGGCAAATACAAGTTTTAGAAACTAAAAGGACCTGGTGAACTATAAATTTTGTGTTAATGTCACCAATTTAACATTTGAAACACAGTGTTTCTTTTACACTCCTGTTCAGCTAAATGTACACCTGCTACAGCCAATGAGCTGTACAGGAGCAGCCCAAAATACCGATCATGGTCTTCACTGCTGGTAGACAGCCTGAAGTTGGAGGCCAGGCAGACTGCTTATGGCTTGTACCCTAACCATGGAGGGCAGCGTGGAGACTCCATTTAAGTCTCAGTAGTGGTGTCAGACTAAGCCAGCAGCGAGAAGTGGCCAGACTGTCCTCTCCAACCTGCTTTGCCTGCCCTAGATTGGGCAAAATGACTGAACCAGAGGTTCCAGATCAGCTATATAACCCCTTGCTAGCACTAGTGCATGCATCAGTTGTGGCTTGTGAGTGTAACTCAGTGTAAGTATGGCAGCTGATACCTGCAAATGCAGCTATCCCATACAAATGTGTTTAAGGTGTGGATGTTGAAGGAGGGACACATGAATTAAAGGAAGAAATTACTTTATAAGAACTAAGAGGTTTTGCCTCTTAGGTGCTTGAACATAAGAGCAAACTTTATTTTCCTGGAATACTCTAAAATATATTTTTTTATATGTAAACATAACATTTTTGGAAAAACAAAGCCCAAAACCCTTAATGATGGTTTAACTCTATACCTTTAGCTTTATAAATAAACGTTAGAACATCCCAGTTCCAAACTGGAAGTGGATACTTGCTGGGAGAGAGGGGGTGTTTGCGTGTTTTTGTTCACTGTTATAAGACTTAGGGAAAACACCACCTTGGTCTTGTTGACCTGACCTAAGTCTTCAGCATCAAGAAGCCATAGCAAACAAAATCTTTGAACTTCTAGTGGCTTGCCCTTGAGTATCTGCTATTTCAAGTTTTCCTGCTTGTATGCTCCTCACTCTATTTTCAGTGTAACTTCAAACATTAACATAGTTGCCTCATCTGTGAAAACAGGAGTTACTGCACTGTTTCCAAGGGATTTCTAAGGCATTTGGGAGATCAATTTATGGGAAAAAAAAGAAGAAAATTGACTGGAGGAAGCCAAAGATCCCATTAAGTGAAGAGCTGATAGCACTGGTGACAACCAGACAGCTTGTTCTTGGCACCGATCAGTTCTGAAATGTTAATGTTATGCATCTTATTATTATATTTTATTATATATTATTTAGAGTGAATGCATGATGATGATAATAGCCAAATCTTGATTGATATCCAGGAAGTCACAAATCATGAGTGGGGTTTTCTTGTTTTGATTACAAGAGATATTTGGAAAGGAAGATTCTTAGAAGTTGAGTTACCTTTGCTTCACTTTCAGGTGGCTTTGTATTGATAAGAGGAATTTTAACCTATATGCTACAATTACATTTATCCATTATTAATCAATTTAAAAGGTATTTAGCAAAAAAATCTTTCTGAACAGAAGTGTGTGGTGCTGAAGGTGCCGACCCGGTTATGCCACCTTTAATGTGTCTGTATTGTCAGGGCATGGAAAACTCGAGAGAAGCATAAGCGGTTCGAGCTGCTCACCAAGGAATTGTTCCCGTCCCACCGCGGTGGAACTCTTCATACTGGTTTCCAACCACCTGGGCAAGCATTCTGCACTTAACCTTGTTTTCAGTTCTGGGTTTCCTTTCCTTCTGCGAACCTGGCTGCCTTCTCTTGAAGAACAAAGAAAACTGCCCTCCAGTCCTACGTTGTGGCTGCTTCAGGGGGTTTATAATTTGCCGTGTTCTGTACAGCGCCAAGGAGGTTTTGTGTTCAGTTTTGACCTGTATATTCCCAGCCAGAGTGCAAGAAGGGCCCTTTGGTTGGCTCTGGGCAAGTGCAAAGTTGATACAGTTTTATGAGGCTTTGAAAATCTCAAAGTTACAGAGCAGTTGCAAAGCAAGGAAGATGTGTGCAATTTGTGGTTGTTGTCATAGAGCTGGAGATAAAGCTCCCAGACCAAACCAGCCCCTTCTAGAACCTTCGTCATTAGTGCAAAGGCATCTATGAAGTGTTAGGTTTGCGTACCACTTAAAATTGGCCAGTGAAAAGGAACATCCTCTCCAGGTCTGTGCTGGGCGATGGTCTCAAATGTAGACACCATAATGGCCCAAGCATTTCCTTCAAGTTCAGCATCTGTGAAATTTGCTTAGGTAACGTTTGGCCAATTTTGGTGTTTAATTTCCTGCAGAACTACCCATTCCAACCGCTGCTGCTGCTGCTTTCCTACGGATGCTTCCCTCTGCTATATATCAGGGTAGGATTAAGAGCTAAAGAAACATGCTAATTACTTAGTGGGATCAGCATCTGCTAATGAGATGGGGTACTACAGTCAAACACTGGTCTGTAACAAATCTGCCTTCAGATAATTTGCTGAGAGCAGATTTTTGTCTCTGTGTACTAGATAGGTTTCACTCAAAACCATTGAGTTATTAATAGCATTAACCAGGAGGGGCTTCTGTGACAACAGACAGAAACTCTCAGGCACATGGTCCCGTTCCACTGACACAGGTAACAAACAGCACCTAGGTCTGGTATGTGTTTTTTGAGGGTGTTTTGTTTTATTTGGAGAGGAAAGCAAATAAAAAGGTGGTTATGTGATGGTGATCACACAGGTATTTTTGTTCTTACTTTTTTTCGCTGACTTCAGGTGGCATATGGGTCAGCAATGTACAGTTGCAGGTCTTGGTCACACCAGTATTGATCAAAGATTGAATCTGGAAAGCTGTTTGTCTCCAGTTGATTTTGAAAACTGACCCATAACTTTGAAGCAACAGTACAAGCTTCTCAGGGGTATGACAAAGCCACACTGGGGGGTGGTGGGAGTGTCATGCCCTCCACACTTCCTGGCATGCTTGGGTTGTGGAAACTGGGCTAAAAGAGAAGTAGGAGGCCCACATGCTGTCCAAGTATTATGAGAGTTGTTACCTAACTGGCTCATTAACATCCAGTTCCAGAGAGAAGGCAGAAAAATCTTATTTATAAGCAATATTCCTGTAGAAAAGTGTCATTCGTAGCACTACGTGAGATAATTACAGTCACTGCAAATCCTGACAGTACGGGAACACTTAGCTTAAGAAAAGCAGCATTAAGTAGCTTAACACTTCCATGCAGTCAGGAAAGTGGTGTCTGAGGCTTGTGTAGAGTAAGCAGAGGAGGCTGGATTTGGTACATGTGGGTAGCGAGTTGATACTACAAAATGGTGCTGCGTCAGTGATCCACAGGTGATGCAGGTTTGTGTCCCGTGAAGAAAGGTGCAGGTAATAAAGGAACACAACAGAAAACATGGCTCTTTTGTTAGTCTGAAATTACGATTTCGGTGCTTTCTAAAGTGAGGGGATCCCATTACAAGAAAATGATAGTGCTGGTGGCTAATAGTGCCTTCAGGTTTCATGCCTTGGAGTACAGAGATGGTGTCATACCAGGGAACAATGGAAGCCTCCACATGAGACAGGTAGAAAAGTTGTTAACGTTTATGTGATTACATGGTAATTTTAGTATAAGAAACCCAATTGCAACTAAAGTTTCTTTTCCAAACACCTTTTCAGGATTGATACCGCTTTTGTTTGACTCTTCCACATGTAAATGAATTTAAAGCAGTGCACATTTTGCTTCTAGAGCTTCCTTCCAGCTTTAAGATAGCTGTAGGGTGTCAAATTTCATTAAGTGCTTTGTTCTCAGCTCCCTAAGTGTTTATTTTTGTGGCAAAGATCAACATTCTCATGGAAGGAATGATTAACATCAGCTCATTAAAGAACACAGAAGTGCTTTCTAGCAGGGTGGTCTCCCGCAGGAGTCGCTGTGTCCTTGCATCATGTTGGGAAGTCGGAAGCAAAGCTGTTTCAGACAAAACAGTGGCTTCTCCTTTACCACATAAGACAAGAAACGTGGGTGTTCAGGGACCTAGTGCTGCCAAGAGAGAAGCAGCACAAACTGCTGGAGCAGTAACTGGAGCAGGGAGCAAAATAAGTGGGGAAGGTGACTTAGCAAACAGGAGGCTGGGGCTGGCAACAAAACATGAAGGCAAGCCAGCTAGGATTAAAGGCTAACTCCAGTGTTAATGAAGATTGAGGGGTAATTGCTGCTCAAAATACAATTTCTGCTATGCTGAGAAGTACCTGGTGAATGATAAAGCTGGGGCTTCTGTTTGGTAGGTGTGATAAAGATGATGGCTTGGAAGGAAAGAGAATTGTCCAAATGGAGAATGGCAACTTGTTTCAGGCATGGGGAGGCAGGGGGATAACAAAGTGTGGGTCATTTGATGGATTTGCCCTTTTAATTATCACCTCTTCCTACCCTGATACAGAAGAGCGCCAGTGCCTAATGTTCTGGTGCAGGAACCTTACAGTAGAGGATGTAGAAAAAATAGTAGCAAAGTTACTAGTGATTCTCTCAGTGCGTGACTTCTACTCGCATTAAGGCATCAAACCTGACTCTTCTGGTAAACCAGCGCGGAAAATTGTATAGATGGTGGAAGATTCTCCTCCCACCCTCCGACTGCTTCTTTCTGAACTGTAAGTGGAAGAGATACCCGAGACTGCAGGTCACCACTGTGCAGTACTGGGACTGGCTGTTCTGCGGGGCACAATGTCCCTCCTCCCCCAGCAATGGGTTTGCAGCATCTATTTGACTTTTGACAGGTGATAAGTCTCTGTATCCATCAGGGGGAGGATTGATGGGTGACTGTTGTCAACACAGAGAGAATTAAGCCTACGGTCCAGCTACTGAGATTCGGGAATGGGTTGTATTTATCCATGACAGTTTGTATGGTTGGTCCAAGTCTTCATTAATGTTGGAAACTCATGGTATGATCATTGATCCCACGTAGAGAAAACTCTTCTTGTGTTTACCTGTGTACATAAATAGATGTTTAGAGTTATTTTGGAGAATTATGGGGTGCTTGTTTGCTCTGCTTTGAACAGCAGGGAACCCTAAAAGCGAATTTACTGGAGCTCTCTACATGCTCCAGGGGTATGGAGATGTCCTGACAGCTGCTGCACGTCTGCAGGAAGCAGGAGGAGAGTGCATCAGTACACCATTTGGTGAGAGACAGACTCTCATGTTATTCCTGACAAATCTTTTCCTTGGCTTGTGCTTACAGATCAGCTCAAATGTGCTGGTAAAGCAGCCGGTGGAGACTCGCTGGCTTAGCACTAAGCAGCCTAACTTTGGTCAGAAAAGTTTCTGCTGCCTTTTGTTCCTGTAGCAGTCAGTCCTGTATCAAGGCAGCCTGTCCTGCCAGCCCTCCTCTCTCCAGAAACGCAGGCCTTGACCGAAGCAGGCCTCCTGCATTTATTACAGTGGGCTGTTTACATGTCCTGTGCCTACTGGGGTTTGAAAGACAGCCACTTAATTGTGTCCAACAGAATGTGTCAACCCAGAATTGTTTGAAAAATAGGAGGTAGGAAAGGAATTAAATCCAAAAGCATTTTAGTTTGCTTTGCATCGGGTCTGTCGGTAGGTTTGGTCATTGCCAGATATAAAGAGGCCGTCTCCTCAGGTGTTTTTCCCAAGTCGGTTGCCTGGGGGAAGGTCACTTTGTTTCTGTTTCCACATCTGTTCTTCAGAATTGGCTGGTTTACTCTTGCATCTTTTGACTGCGTGTTGCCTTTCACAGGCTGATAGTGGGGCTGCCTGTGTTCCTCGGGGCTCTGTGCCTTTGGATTTCTTATGTTTGGTGTGGGGATGTGTGTAGCGAGCAGGAGGGGTGACCAGGATGGGGGGCATATACCTCTTAAGTGACCTTTAAGTGATCTCAACCTTACTTGGGTTTAAAACCTCGCAGGCTTCTTTGGCACTGCCATTTATATCTTTGCTTCAATCATTAGACTGGGAATTGATAAAAAACCTTTTTGTTTGAAAGTAAAAGCTCCTGCTCCAGCACTGCCAGACTTGGTCTGATTTTAGGAACTTGAAATGCTCAAACTGCCCAAGATTTTTGTTTTCATAACTCCCTTAAGGAGGCAAAAAGCCGACCCCTTTCCCCTGCAAGGATATATTTCCATCTCCAGCTGCACACTCCTCTCTCCTGCCCACACCCCATTTTCCTCTTGGTTGGTGTATTCCAATTTTCTTCATTCATCTACTTTTAAGCCAAAAAGCCAAATGGATTTTCCTTGATTCCTGATGCTTCTTTTATGCAGCTTAAACATTGTGCTGTGGGAAATGCCATGGCCGATTGCACGTTTTCCACATCTGTAATTTTTATGCCAGCTGCCCATGTGAAAAAGCTGCCAGCCAGACCCTGTAAAGATAAAAGTTAAGTGGAAAAGATGTTTGGATCTTAAAGTTTGATTGCTGCAACACATACAGCAAATGCTTGGGAAGGTAACAAAGATTAGTACACGTGAAAGGAAATGTAAATAATTATCGTACAAAAGGACATGTCCCTGCTGCTTTTTTATTATTATTTTCTGTCTCATTAGGGTGAGCTTGTCATAACCACCAAGAAGGATTTACATTTCTACCATTGTGCTGTTGCTTGGCAAATATTTGTACAACCATTATATTTATTATACTAGCAATTATGCGTAGTAAATGCAGAGTTTGTTATATCAAGTAGTGTAACAAACTCACAGTACAAGGGGTGAGTAATTAAAAGCTCAGGTAGACGCTTTTCTGACCGATGGGATGTTGTGCTAGAGGCAGTGTTAGTATTTCAAGTCAGGCGCCAGTCCCAGTAGTGCGTTCGGAGAGCTGAGTGCACACTGAGTTGTGCTGCTTCCTGTCTTAGTACAGAGGGGCAGCCATACTCAAAGGAAAGCAGCAGAATAAAAGAGCTTTTGCCTGCATTTTGATTCTTTTTTTTTTTCCCCTGTGAACCATATCCAGCATGGTTTGAAAAAAAATTAAACATGGAGGAAAACATTGCAGTACCCTCCATACTTTTCACACTGCTTTATAGTGCAGGGTATAAAAACCCAGCAATCAGCCCTCCTGTACCTCCCAGATCTTTCCAAGCACTTTGTAATCACATGTACAAAGAGTACAGTGGGCAGAAACACACCTTCCTCGTTGGAGGCTTCACCCTCCTTCTGAAAGGGTCTGTAGAGATGCTGATCGTATGTTGCTTCCGCTCTGGTATTTGTTTCCCTATGTCCCTACAAGATGAAATTCTGAGTTACTGGAGAGGGGTGAAAACACCACACGCAGTGGGCTGCTGTTAGGGTTGTAGGGGGCTTTGAAGCACTGTAATGCATCTTTTCTGTTAAAAGGTGATATAAAGTATGTTTCTTTTTGAGGGTAGTATCTTCTCTGTCCTTTGATGTCTTGTTGTGATGGATGTTGAGCTAGGTGAAAAGTCCACACCTCTAACAACTGCTCCCTACAGAGTGGTGAAGTTATTTGTTAAAGTGCTTTGTTCTTTGCCTTTCCTTTTTACTCTCCTAAGTGTCACTGCAGGAAGCTCTACACATTTGAGGCATGTCCAAAACACGTCAGGTATGTTTGCATTCCCACGCATGCGCTGTAGGGCAGTTCTCGCTCAGGTTGCTCTCTTTGATCATCGCACACAGGCCCTCTGCTAAGGAATGGTCACACTCTCTAGCTTTGCATTGAAGCAAACACTTTGGCTTCATTACTTTCATCAGTTTAAGTACTTGAAGTTACTTATATATTCTAAATTACTTAGTTTGGGTTTGTGGAAGCTTTACTGAAGTTTTATGTAACTGGAGTTTAGGTCGATGGCACCAACTGCAGCAATGTATTGTTCTTGGAGGGGTGTTGTCCTCTGCCAAACATGGAATGTCACAGGGAACTGGCATCTTCTCCATTCCCTGGTCGCTTTGGCTGATTGCCCTGAGTAGCTGTGCATACAGTAAAAGGAAGTTAGTTGTGTTTTTAGGTGACAATCCATGTCTTGAACATGAGCAGGACAAAGGGGGTGCAGGGTTTTGTGGGCTGGGCAGCAATGCCTTCCACAGTACTCAGCAATCCACCAGTGCTCAGAGCCTCAACCCAGACACAGAGACATCTTGCAGTGGCTCACAGCTATACATGGCTTGGTCACCCTTTATGCTGGCTATCACATCTGTGGTTACTCTCTACAGGCATGTAAATATCAGCAGAAGTGAGCTGTGCTGCTGACAGTTTGCCAGCCTGCAAGGGCTATGGGACTTCAGCCGTTGGTGTTTCTGGGCAATGGTCCTCTCCCTGCTGTGCCCTGCCCTGTGTGAGCCCCACGGGAACACTGGTTCTGGCAGGCAGCTGCTTTCTGACCTTGTGAGAACTGTCTCACCTTGGATATCCCATTGCTTGCTGCAGAGTGTCTGATCTGGTAGTACTGGGGGAATGGGGAGTTGCTGCAGAGGTTTGCTTGGTGTGTGGTTAGTTTCTGTCCAGGTCCATGGAGAAGCTTGTTCCCCTAGTTGAATTCTGGGCCCTTCCATCCCAGTATGCATGTTAGTGGTGGTAATGCGACATAACATGCTCTGTGTGTGTGGCAATCCTGCTGAAGCTCAGTATCTTGAGTCCATAAGGTACATACATTTGCATGCATAAGTCAACTGAAGAAGCCCCCAACCCCCAAATACTTATAGGTGATCTTGGTTTAGGCACTGAGAGAGCAACAATAACGCCTTTGGGAAGCTTTAACTTCTCTGAACTCATATAAAAGCAAAGCCCCCCCCATATCTGTAGGTCAGATCCAGCTTAGATCTAAGCTTTCCCACGCCATGAGCCAGAGTGCCCTTTGTGTCCAGAGTGAGAAAAAGTGTTGAAGCTGCTGCCTGCCCACGTGCTGTACCTTTACCTCCAAGTGCTGAGCTTTGAATCCTGCACATCCTGGTCACAATAGGATCAGTTTTCCCCGGACTGTCGCTGCAGTCAGCAGAGCACTGTCAGGTGGATGGTTACGAAGAGGGGCTGGGGCTCCGGTTGGTATCAGGGGGCAGCATACAGCTTAATAGGGAATCCGAACCACAGGAGAGCTGGTGCTTTGTTTCCATTTATGTGAGTAGAAATGCTGATCAGCACAGGCACAGTAAAATGGTAAGGACCCAATAAAATAACAGAAACCTGGGTGGTCCTACTACTGAAAGATCAGGGAATGCTCGTTACGAGTTCCAATGAATAACTGTTTTCTGCTGGCACGTCTGAGGCTGCTGCTCGCCACAGCTGCAGCATGTCTTTAGGCAGCTTGGAGATTGGCAATGGATTAATGGCCCTTTTCCAAGGAAGGAAGATGAGGTACTGCTCCCTCAGATGGTTTCGTATCAACTTAAGTCAGCCTAAGGATTAACTATTAAGTTCATTTCCCTGCTCTGCTTAGAAGTTGTTGTGTAAGCTCTTTTATAAGCCTGGCTAGAGAGCTCGCTGGGAGACTCGCCTATGCCAAAACTATGTTAGAATGTAAAAATTTCCCGTTTCCATTAAGTCCTTATTTGAAACAGGAAGTTTTGTGGCATTTTAGGGTATTCTAGCTTCATTCGACAAGTTATAACTTCACGGAATTGAAGTTCATTGCTCTTTACAATGCTTTTTCAGCCCTTGAAATGCACCAAAGGCACCGCTGTGGTGGATACTGTGCTGTGAAAAGCGATCGATTTTTATAATACTATTCTAGCACTTGTGGTGTCTCAAAGCATCTCTGGCTGTCACACTTTTGAGAATTTTTGCTTCTGCTGATTTTAAAATAAACAAAAACCCACACCAAACCAACCCTTCCACCCCAAACCAGGCAAAACCCCCAAACCAACCACCCTGGCTGACAGGATCTGGTACTCTCAATGTTTAAACTGTTCTGCCAATATGGAAAAGTTTGATTTGATTTGCAGAGCTTAATCATGAATTGGACCAATGCTACAGCTGTAGTCATCCATTGGTTGATTCAGGTCCAAGGCTGGTTAGCTGCACTGATTTCTTGTAGTAAAAGTTTGGATGGGTTCCTTGGGATCCCACACTGCTGGCTCTGATTTAATGGAGGAGTCCTTTCATTGTCTTTCGAGTTTCTTAATTTCTATCCAAAGCTTAGATTTACTGATAGAATTCTGTAGTTGAATGGATTTTGAAAATATTTTCATCTCAAAACCTCAAAAAAAGGTCTAAATTTTTAGATATCTGCCTACAAAGCGTTTTTCTTACAGCATTTTCTAGTGGAAGTTTCCAAACTGATTTAAAAGTATCCCAACCAAAGTTAATAAAAAAGTATCAGTCAGATCTTACCATTTCTAAAACAAGAGTTTGCACTTACCTACTTCTCCCACATTGCAAACATCCCTGAAAAATAGCACAAGATGAATTAATTTATCTTAATTCAACTGGCACTTCTGTGTTGGTTTTCTGGGCTTGTTCCACCTGACCACTTATAGAGGACTTCATTTTAAGCATCTAGAGTTGATCCTTCCCTATTAGTCTCTAATGAAAAGGAAGAACAGTTTCCTTGTGTTTCTCCCTGCATTAATGGGAGCCTCAGCCTCTCCAAAGGTGCATGAAGTGCTGTGATCGTGCCGGCCCTGACCTGGGATAACAGTGCTCCCAGAGTGTTTTCCATCATGTTAACTAATATTTGGATTTGGAAACTCTTGGTTAAATGTTTGTTGGGTCAGAAACAGTGAAGTGCTTCCTTGCTGTGTGAGCTTTGTCAGGTTGGATTCAATGATCTCTTGAGGTCCCTTTCAACCCCTTCAATTCTGTGATTCTGTGCTCTCTTCAGTGCGAAGTTCAGATGTTGTTACTCTGGGTAGCCCCAATACTGGCTGGAAATGAGCAAAATTAAACCGAATCGCGCTCTCTTAGCTTCCTTTCAGGATATTTGCTTGTGCTTTTCCTATTCTGCTATTTATTCCTGCCTGCGTGCAGTTTCTTTTTCCGAGTCCCCGATTGGACCAGGAAATCTTTTCCAAAGCAAGACATTGCCCTCTTCTGGATGCTGCGAGGGAACTGCGCTCTGGGCAGCCTCCGGCCCTCACCTCCAAGTCAATCTGCAGCCCCCCCATGGGGTGTCAGCCTTAGAAAATCCCCTTCGTTACCAGAGATGAGCTTTGAAACACAAAACCTTCCCGGGACACAGATAGTGAGGGAATAGCGCTTCGTGCCACTAAATCACTTTATTCAAGGTGTTGTCTTGTCAAAACTTCTACGCGCGAGGGGCTCCGCTGCTGACTCATCACAGGGTTATTTATAACGTGCCGGCGCCACAAGGAGCGTTGGGTTTCGCATAAACCATGCTGTTCATCTGCTTCCTTTCAGCAGATGCCTCATGTAAGAGAAGAGTCAACTTATAAAAAGTTTAAGATACTTTGGCTTGTGAAACATATGTACATCATGAATAACCTTCAACTCATCAAACTGGGGTTTGAATCTTCAATTTTGGATTTTATGCTGAATATCTAGTTGGGGTTGGTTTTAGGATGATCTTTCGCTAGTGGACTAAAATATTTGACATACACCACATGAAGAAAATGGGGGGGGGAAGTTGCTTTACTTAACAGTAGTGCATAAAAGATGATAGGAATATTTCTCTGAAACATCTGTTATTGAAACCTGCCAGGTTCTTTACCTTATGAATACTGTGGGCTTGATTAAATAACCCTTAATAATCAGCTGAAAGGAATACCTGCTTTAACAGCATCTTTTTATATGGAAAACCAAACCAAAACACTTTGTCAGTTCCCTGACTCTTCTGAGGAGCTGTATCTATTTTATTCAGTATCTTTGGTACCAGTTATAGAGGTTTCTTGTGATATAATGTGATTTCCCCAGTTTGCTTCATGCTGATTTGAAAATACCTGGTACTTTCATGCTTCCTGTTAAGGAGGGAGAAGTCAGTATTTGTAAAAGCCTCTGAAGGCACTTTGGTAGATGAACTGGTTCTGTTAGAACAAAATGCTTCCACATCTGATCCTATTCAAAGCAGAAGGAGAAAAGAAGATGAGAGTCAAGTGGAAGAAACAAACTCTTTATAACCACGTTTCTAATTTTGTCACCATGAAAATAACCCTGTTTCTTCTTTGCTGCTGGAAACAGGAAGCACTGAAAATATTGCAAGGCATTCTCTGTGCTAGGCATCTCTAAGTATACTAAAATAAATTAATAAATGCCAAAATCAGGCCGACAACACCATCTTGTGCTTCAGTTTCATGCCTTGAGCAGCTCAGGGTCTGGGCAGGAGAACATTCTGCTGCCGTGACTCTGGACGATTAGTACATTTTAATTTCTTTTGCCCCAGGTTAAACAGGAAAAGGTAGATGTAAACCTTGCATCTAAACAGCACGAAGTAATGCAAGAGGAAAGCTTTTCTGTGTGTTTTGTGTGTTGCAAATCTCTCTTCTTGCAACATGCATCTGCAGGGAGAGCACTTTTTACGGGCAGGATTTTTGGAACTGGTCAACTAGTTGCAGTATTTGTGATACTCAATTTCTCTGTATGTAGACAGTTGTCACCTCTTATTCTATGTTGTTTCACAGTATTCTTATAGCAACTCTTTCTACAAACGGAATCATAGGTTTTCATTAACTTCTCACAAGGACCATGTTATGAAAGAATGACTCTTCAGTTTGTGTTATTGCCACTGGACACTTTGAAATCTTGCCCTTCAGTCTGTTCTCCAGCCTGATAAGTTAAATTTGTCTCCTGAATAAGGTCAGTGCTTAGGATGTAGACAGATGGGCATGTTATGTGGACAATTTTTGTTTAGAAGCAATTTTTAAAAATTCATTTCCTGTTTTTTAATTTACAGGTGTTAATTTAATCTAGAAAATGTTCCTAAACAAGGTGTTAATTTAATCTAGAAAATATTCCTAAACAAGTATTGTAGGTTCCGTTCTGTTGTTCAGCAAAAGGTTTTGTGTTCAATGCAGGGAAATATCCTGTTACCATCAGGTTTCTGAATCTGGCTGTGACGTTTTGGGGTGGAAATTGGTGAAGGAAGATTGAGCTCATATCTAAGGTTCAGTTCTCATTCTTCTATCGCCGTGTATCCATTCTGATTTTGTTCATACCTATTTACCTGTCCTGCCTCTGAGACATGAGGATAGAGATTGGCCCTACAATGGGTATGGTGCTAATAAAGTCCCATAACAAAGCCTCTGAGTGGTAGCTGGGTGTCTGTGGAGTTGAAGGTTAATGAAAAATAGCAAAAACTGTCTAGTTTTATCTAAAGTCACCTATCTTAAGTCTTCTAAATACACATGAGCAGAGATGGCCTTAAGGAAGGCATGCCATATACTCCTGATTAATAGGAAGTGCTGAGTAAGTTTTGTATTGGGAGTGTGGATTCAGATGCGACTGAAAACCTCCCAGTGTCTCTGTGTACGCCTCAGCGAGAATTTTGTGCACCGATTTCCGAACTAATGTTTCATCTGAAAAAGGCAGCTTTCATTAGTCAGTGACTCAAGCTGCTATAAATATGCATTAAATAAGGCAGACGAGTGCCGTATTGTCTGAATAACAAGAGCAAGTGAGAACTGAGTCATTTTAGTGACTCAGCTCATGTTAGAGAGACCTGGTGTTACGCTCTACAGCATAAAATCTACTTATAATTGCGTTTCAGAAGACAATTCGTATCATCATCACTGCACCCATCAGAAAGGCAAAAGCTACTTGGTAGAGCTTGCGTCTACGCTAATTCTTCTCTTCAGTGGTGAGCAGCCGGGATCGCATGGCCATCTGGCCTTCCCTGAGGCATCTAGCTTCTTCCCTTCACCTGCTAAGGAAAGAAATTAGCATTGAAATTGATCTTCATATGAGGTGAAACTTTGGCTCCGTTTGGCTGCTGCAGCGGCTGTAACACTGCGATGCGTTGCCTGACAAGAACCCATTTACACGGAGCTGCCACCGACGGCTGGGTTTCTCCACCTAGGCAGTGTGTGTTGTTATAGCAACAAGGTAATTCGTGTATTCATTGGGTACAAAGCTACGCAATTTCGCTGGGAAACGTTTTGCAGGTTTGTGCAGACCTGCTCATTCCATGTGTACTGGTTGCACCTTAATACGTGTTGTGCTGCTGCCTGTCAGTTGTGGGAACACCTGTTGTCCCGGACAGGAAAAGCAGTCCGATGGTGTTTTCACTTTATTGGGTGGAATAACAATAGCACTCGGGGAGTTTTAAGATTTATTTCTTTACAGACACTAACCTTCAGTTTAAATTAGACTAAAGTCTGAACCACCTACATTAATTACTTGTCATCCTTCTTTTTTTAAAAGCCTCTCTTATAGCCCTGCTGCTAGCTAATTATACCTTCTGGAGAAGCTACACAGCTTAATAACAAAGTGTTCACCATACATTGAGAAAGTAGAGATCAACTCAGAGCTGCTGGCAAGGCTGGTATGTTCTATTCTTCCTACTACGGATGACTAGCTCTTGCCATTTAAGTGTCTTCATTTGCCAAAAGCATTCACTTCTGAGCTAAGGTAGGTGTGACACTCACCAGCTCTGTTAAGTTTGATACCTGCTGCCTTTATCTTTCCCTTTGCCTTTCTTGCCCAAACTGACCTGGTCGCAGCCTCTCCCAGAACAGAATGGCTTGGCTTCACTACTGCGTTCAATTCACCTTTTGGATATCTCAGAGGAAAACTTGGGTGGGACTCAGGGAAAATGGATGGACACTGCAGGAGAGTTATAAGTTTCTCCCAGCCCCAGAAACTTTTTCATGACAGGTGGTACTAAGGTAGTACAGCTAGAGCATGAAGAAATACTTATACTGAAACAGGGCTTGAGTAGGGAGGCCTTGGGACTGTACGGACACTGAAAAAAGCTTTTTTTGCCTCCATCAGGAGAGTATCAGCTTGGGTTTAAGCATATCAGTTTAGCTATTCAGCTACGTGCCAAAGAAATGCTGAATGCCCTTGTCCCATGTCTATAAACTTCTACCTGGGCTGAGATGCTTTTAAGATTTCAGGACATTTCTCATACCTGAACTGTGCGATGAAATTTTCTTTCTCCGTACACTTTGTAAGTTGGCCATGCAGGCACCTCAGAGGAGAGCATGCAGTGCTGATGGAAAGGAAAAATCCCATCTCTCATTCTTTGCCATTCCCTCGCAAGGCATGACCTTCATTCGGCTCAGCCTCTGCTGTAAGATGCCAGATGAGGCTTTTTGTAGGATTTCTCAGGCTTGCTGAGCTACCTCAGGAGCATGCTGGGTTTGTTCTTTCCATGGATTTCTTTCAGTGGTCTTAGCAAAGTGTCGATTTTGTCCTACATAAGCAATCCACGTGTATCTTTGGAATCTTTCTCAAGAGTGAAAGACTGAGAGTGGCTTGCAGACATTAAAGTTCTTTTAGGTGAACTTTCACAGACTGAACCATATCAGTTCTCAAGTTTGGCCCATACAAAGGCAGAAGGACATGCTTGCCTCTCTGACAAAGTATGCAATATGATATGCCTGAGCTCCACACTATTATCTGAAATATAATCCTAAAGGCAATAATATTTTTTCCCATTAATTTTTAGGGGGAATCAGCTGTAGCATAAAGAAAAAACACTGTGTAGCCATAGCTCTTCAGGAAGGCTGAATGGTCAGATGTCTCACAACTGAAAATTTGTGTTCTTCAGATAACTTTGCAATTCTAGACTTGAACTTTTTGAATTGGCATTTTAAGTTAGTTTGAAATTATTATCTTTCTGGAGTAAATGTTACAAGAAATGCCCAGTTTACCACTTAAATAAAATGAAAGCCAATAAAGTTTGTTTCCAGCAAGAAAAATATTTTATTTATACTTTTTTTGAAAAGAACAAAAATACCCCATGCAGTTGGGGCCTGCAGCCCCTGAATTAATAGGTATGCTTTTTTGAACTGCATCTAGCAAATGGAGCAGCCTCCACAGTTATGAGAAACGAACAGATTTACCTACTGTAACTTTGAGCGCTGCCTCCAGTACCATCTGTCTTCCTTTCTGACTAGCGAAGGTGGCATATTGCCCTAGTCCTCATCACTGTTCTACGTGGCCAGAGAAGCAATGAGAACCTCCAAAGATGATTATGTCTGGAAGTTGCAGCCTAATGATTTGCTTGGTAAAGTTCCTTCTGTCATTTTTATTAGTGGACTTTCAATAATCCCCCTCCTATAAGGGAGGAAAGTGGAGCCTGCCATGAAAAACAATATTTTTTCTTTTTTGCTAGGAGGGCACCTGTATGGGGCAGGACAGCTGCTCCTGCTGTTTACTGAAAATGTTCTTTGCTTCATTTCATAAAAAAAAAAAAACCAAAAACCAGTGGATGTTGTGCTGCAGTGGTAAAAGACAACGAGAAAGGAATCAGAAATGACTGACAAACAGCTTCTGTGCAACCACTAATTAACTACTCTGCCCTTCAGCCTGCACAGGGGTGAGGGATGGGGTGGAGGGCTGCAAAAGGTCAATAGGCTTGAGAGTTTGAGATGGAGTGAGAGTAATCATTCCACCTCTCCTGTAGTCATGGATTCTGAGTGGAAAATGCAGGCTGATTAAGGAAATAGAGGTGTTTTTTCCTTGCAGAGCAGAATAGACCATTGCAGTGAGCAGAACACAGTGGGTATTGAGTTCATACAGATTCACGAGATGCTGCTATGGAAGAAAAATGTACGCAGGCTTATTAACCTCTAAGACACTCCTGTGGTTAGGGAGTCTCCAAGTTCCTGGAAACTGGGGAAGTATCAGAGTGTGGTAAAAATCCCAAAACTGTTGAAGGTGAAGTGACCTTGGAGGTCATCCACTCCAAAAGCAGGATCAACACTGCAGTGGGATCACTTTGCTCAGGGTTAGTCCAGTCAGATCTAGAAAGCCTACAAAGCTGAAGATTTCCTAGCTGCTCTGAGGCTCTGTTTGCTTATGTATCCTCACAGGAGGAAAAAAAAAAAAATTCTCTTGTTCAGCAATGATCTCTCCTGCGTCAGTGTGATGGCCACCTCAATCGATCCCCAGCTATGCACCTCAGGGCAGAGCTCAGCTCCCTCACCCTCAGTAACCTCCTCGCAGGTACGGGAGAGGTGGTGGTAGCTCCCCAACTTCTCTTTCCTCTGGGTCTAACACAGTTCCCTTTCTTTTTGTCACCTCCTCGGCATCTGTTGGCGCTCTGGGTTCACTTTGTCCACTGGACAAAACAGGCCTTGCCAAGCATGGTGAGGGTCCATCCACACTTGGGATCTCCCAGAGAACTGCTGCTTTGGCAAGACCTTTGTTCTTATAGCTCACATCAGAAACAAAGTTGAAGAATGTTGTATTTTAATAACTCTTTTTTTCATTATTTAAAGCTTTTGTTTTTCCCTTAGCAGTGTTAGCTGGTGAAGTTAAATAACACTGTTATGACTTTTTGTGCTTGGATTTTCTAAACTTTAAACTGAAATGTTTCTTTGGTGGTGTAGTTACTGCTCAGGGGGTTACTGTCAAGCCACAATGCTTGCACAAACATACAACAAATTTATTCTGTAACGTGCTGTTCTGTTTTCAGACATTTGCATAGGGAAGAGACTAATTGTTTTAGACAAACTTATGTTTAAGAGGCTTAACATTAGAATTAATTATAATATTTCTATTGTTTATAATCCCATAGAATTGCATATTATATATAAAAAAAATGTTTTGGAAGCGTTCTTATTTTGAATTTCAGGAAGACCTGAATAAACATCTTCATATTAATATATTCTAATTGTGTTACTGATTATAGTCTAAAAACTGGGGGGGTTGTTAAGTAAAATACACAGTTCAAGTGTGTGTACTAAAAATATATAAGTATTTTGTATTTCTTTTCTGAAATAATTTAAAGTAGCATTGATAAAATCTTTTTTAAATTCTCTTACTTTCTTGTGGGATAAATCCTGCCTGTGTGTGCCTGGCTGTGCTTCTGGTTCAGAGCCTGCCTCTCCAAAAACATTGGCACAAACTTGGACTTCTTATAAATGGGTAGAGGTCAGCTGGCATGCCTGGTCAAGAGGCTGATTTTGGCTCAAGGATTAACAGCAGGTACTGCTTCAGAGGGTTAGTGTCTCGTTCCTTTTCACTTTAAAGAACATATAGTCTGTAAGCATCTATAGTCAGTGTTCCCAGGATCTTTAAAAACAGACAAGTTGTGGCAGGCAGTTGTTGGGGGTTTGTTTCTTTTACCAGCATCAACACTTCCAGGTGACATCTGTACCAAAACTGGCTGAAACCCAGTCCTCAGCAAATGAGCCTCCTGGTAGAGAATGTCACCACACTGATCTCAAGTCTAAAACTTTGCTTTTGAAATAATAACCTGTTGCTGTAAAGACACCTTTTCTCAAATATATTGAAATACAGAGGGGAAAGTACAGCTTCATGATTGCACCTATAATGAAAAAAAATGGGGAAGAAAAAAGTAATTCTTTGCATATCTTCTATTTGGCCTAGCTAGTTAGTAACTACACGGAGTGCAGCATCTTGTTCTGTGTTCTTATAGCAGCCTCTGACTTGTTTTGATTACTACAGGCACTGTATGTGGAGAACTGAAATGGATAAACACACAGGATTTAGTCTGCATCAACCATTCTCAACTGTCCTAACAGAATTTCTGAATTTGTTTGAAACCATTTCTGCCTGTAAAATAATGACAAAAATGTTCCGCGGCTCAACCCTGTTCCTGCACACTTCCAAAGATGTTGCCGTAGATTGAACTGCTCAATATATCAAATTTCAGCTGGAAATGCAAAAGTCTGCTGAAGCTGTCCTGTGGAAACTACCCATTTCTGTGGATTTACCACCAGGCACTTGCAAGGAGCTCTCTTACTTGTTTGTGTCGGTCTGAAAGGTCACTTACATTAAATAGCTGCTTTTAATATTTATAACTGGTGAGCTACACAGATGGAAGTATGAATAAGTAAGAGGTGCAATAGATTATGTTGTTTAACAAACGTGTATAGAGGTTTTTAGGATTCTTCTAGTGGTGCTCAACTTCAGACATCTATTCCCAAGGTCATTAGAATCGAATGTAGCTGCTCACAAACAGGCACGCTCTGATGGTGGCTGGCTTCCAAAAACCTCTCGAAGGAGAAGCTGGCCAGCTACTGCTCGGGCTGCCTGCGAGAGCAGCTGCTTCACCAGCCTGATGCCTCTGCTGCATTGAGGAATGCTGGCCAAGTCCACTGTGTCTGCTGCCAGGAAAAAGAACTGGCAAATGGTACTCAAGGGGTTTTTTTTGTGTCTACAAGTATATATTCTGTAGTCCTTGTAAGTGAATTTTTTGTGAGCAAACTTGAATACAATTATCTTTCACGCTCTGAACTCCGCATGTGTGACTAGTTCATGTGTTAAGGCTCTTGTAGAAGGTCCTGGAGAGGTTGGACACTTGATTTTTCATTTACTTCTAATTCACCAAAGAAAATACTGTATCCAATCTCTGCCAGTAGATGTATTAGAAGCACCAGAGAACCAGCACACACATTCAAAACAAAGTAACATTCCAGTTTGGTGGTACTTTTTCTCTGAAAGCATTTTGAGCACTACCCTGACCTTCTGAGAGCTGTACACTCCTCTTATGACCAAGTTTATAATAAACTGAAGAGTTGTAGTGGAAAATTGAATCATGTTTCAGGTTAGCGCTGGATGTTGGGGTTTATCCAGTTACTTTGCCCAAATCATTATTTGCATTATAAAAATGAACAGAAGTTCACCACTGTCTACAGCGCTGCAGAATTTGACCAGGCTTAAGCCAAAAAGGTATTAGTGAATTAAAACTAACAAAGGTGTATTAGTGTGCACTAGTTAAATGCTTGTGGAAAGAAACCTCTGAGATCCAATGGCATTTGATTTGAGCTCCTGCATTAGGTATTAGTTTTGGTTGTCTCTATGCTCTGCTCCCTTTAGAAGGTCTAAATTAGTTCTCTGCCATGCAAAGCTTAGCTGTGTATTAAGCAGAAAAGCAAATGCTGAGTGGGGAGGGAAAGGAGGAAGCATTACTTGAAGGATGTTGCTGGGATGTGGGATCACCTCTCAGGTGCAAGACATAACTGACATTTCAAACCAGAGTACTGTGGGTTTAGTATTCAAGCCCTTGAACAGAGCATACTGTGAAGCACGTTGTTTGGATTCTTTTGTTCATCTTGACTCATCCCAAACCATCAAGGCTTCAGGACAACGTGAGGCACAGTAACGTATTCTGGATATTGGGGCTTTTGAATATCTGGGGCAAAACATGAAGCCCTGATGTGGATATTTTGGACTTTCATATTTAGACAGTCATAACCTTCCAATCTGGATGTGTCCTAATACTGCAGATACAGCTAGGAAGCTGTACACATTTGAAACATCCAACCCCCTTGTTTTTTCTGCAGTTAGCACATAAGGAGAATTTAATGGATTTCACATGCATTTGCTCTAGAAGCTTGATTGTATTGCCTGTTTCCTTGGTTCCGTATGCATGCTGTGTATTGACTGGCAGGGCTGTCCTCCCAAGAAATCCCCTTTGGATAATGCATTGCTCTTTCTACAAGTTGTAACTTCAAGTGTAGGCTTGCCATGAGCCATTCTCTTTCATTTCTTCAGTGTTGATCACTTCACTGAAACATTCTGTTTGAAATCATTGAGTTGCTGGACCCTGCATCACCAAGCAGCATCAGACTGGTGTTCGCTTTCACATTCTCAAAATTACTGAATGTTTTAAAAAATCCCTTTGCCCTTCCTCTAAGCTAAAAATGCACTTTTAAAACTAATGCATAGAAGAATCTGTCGCTCCTGACATAGGAACCCCAGTATCTGAGTTTACACAGGCTCCTTTATAGCATCAGAAGAATGACGTTCACCCTTACCCCCGCACCAGGGCAGCTCCTTTGCAGTTCCCATCTTTTTAGGCATGGGCTGCTAGGCTCCTTACCCAGTCTGTCAGGAGTAGTGCCGTGAGCTGCTGCAGCCCACCGACATGTAAATGCAGAGGACTGGCAGGCACATTGGCAATTGGTCTTCCTCTCCCCTGAATAGGCTGAGGCGGTCTGTGACTCGTGGGTGCACAGGTCCAATACAGCCACCATCATCTTGTCCCAGGTACTGCAGGTGCTCCGAACAGCCTTACCCTGCTCAACCACGGGCATGAGCTCTGCAGTAGTGCATAGCATTAAGGCTGAATAAGAAGGTGGAGGTAAAACCAACCAACCTCATGGTACAGGCCTGTGTGTTCTTGCTTTGCAAGTCCCAGCACTGCCGTTTCCCAGATGCACCCAGCTTGCAATGGCTTTGCCAGGCGCTCCCTAGCATTTCCAGGCACTGGGATCACCAGAGCCATCAACACCCAGGAGCTTGGCTGGGATTTCTTTATTTTTCTCAGGTTCTCCTTTAAGCTTGTAGCAAATTATATGCTGCTGATTGTAACTGTGATAACTTACTGCTTCAGTCAGCAGTGCAGCCATGAAATATCCAGCTACATTATCGTTTATATTAACCCTGGGGGGTGAGGTGGCTTTTGTGTCTTTATTAACATATTGACATAGTTATTGATATTGGTTGTCTTAGTCTCGTCTGTTTAATTAATATAATTGATCCACTGAACATCTAGCTGATAATTCTGGGGCAAATATTCTAACTACTCTTGTTACTAAAATTGAGCTTCAGCCCCTTGTGAAATCTGCCATGGGTCTACCTGCCAAATTAATTAAACGACCATTAATTTGCAGTTTTTCCTGCATCTAAAATACTTACTAAGCTGGATTTTTATTAACACCATTAAGGACAAAATATTTAAAATGCCTTCACAGTAAGTGAATGCTAAGAAATAATAATGAAATGCCAGCTTATTTTTATGTAGAAAAGATGAAACAAAGTAGTAGTAATGTCAGTGTGTTATATAAGATCTGTTGAATAGCAGCTGAAGTTTAAAGCTAGGAATAAAAGGCATTAGTATGAAAAAAAGATGTAGGAAATACTTCTGAACTTTTTAATTTAGTTGTATCCCAAACAAAAGCTTTTCTGAGAATATGCCCTGGATTAGTTAATTATTGGGTAAATAGCATTGTAATTCTGGGTTAGGTTGGCAATGCAAATTAAAGAATAGAAAAGAAGTCTGCAGTATCTAGTGCCTCGTGATGTCCTGAGCTATAGGCCGGCACTTCTTTCTCTTATCTCTTCTCAAATGATGTATTACATTGCCCATTAGTTTGCTAATGTTTGTAAAACATCTTGCGGTGACAGATATGTCTTTACTTAAAGACCAGAAGATCTGCAGGCATTAATTACGTTCTGCTCATTAGTATTCATTCTTCTGCTGATACTTATTTGCTATTTATGTATCACTCCACCTACTAGGAGATGCATGCTGCGGAATTTTTCCTGGCTTTTGCATTTTCTGTTCTGTTGTCCAAAGGATGAGGAAAGGAATCTGAACAAATATTTTCTACTTTTTAAGGGGAAAAAAATATGTCAAATTAAAACCAGCCATCAAAAATTTATCCCAGTCTCGAAGAAATGTAACTGCTTCCCAAATACCTATCATAGTGTGACTCATTAACAACGTGGTATTTTATTAAGGAGGGCAGCAGCTGTGACCTGGTATCAGGAAGCCCAGCAGAATGACTCAGGCCAAAATACTGTCCTTAGTCCTTGCTTGCAACTGTTTCTAGGCTGTGTTCCAAGTAGTCCTGCTGCTGCTTCAGTTTGGTGCCTCTGAAATAGTTCAGTCTTGGATTTTTCCTCTGCACTTTGATGTGTGGTTCGACCATACTCAACCCGTAACCTTACTTTCTTCATGCCTGAGGTCTTTAAGACCAACAGGGCATTGTCCAGCGAAGTGTCTGGGGTAAATATTTCTACCGTTGTAGGGGACTTTTCCAAGCATATGGCAGGGTCTGAAGTTTTCTTAATAATGAGACAAAGTCAGAAATTTAATTTCAAGTAAAATCTTGAAGTTTGCCATTCTACAGAAATTCTACAGAGACTGGGAGTGTCTGGCATGTCTTTTATCTTGCCTCAGGTCCCAAGAATCCTCACTTGGGGTAATAATCCTGATTATGGGCCATCAAATAGAGTTTATGTTTGATACTTGGAAAAGAATCAGTTCTTGCCGGAAAACCAGACAAGCCCTCAGCTGATGTAGTACTTCTTGCTGTCTGTTTCAAGAGTATATATAACATAAAAAGATGCATGGGCAAAGCAGAAGAGAACTAGTGATGTGTGGCTGAAGTTGTGGTATTATATGGTCAGGTTTTAAAAAAATTTCACCAAGTCATTCTAACTCTTGACAGATAAACATGTATTTTCAGCACTGGAAATAGCCATCTATTGTGATTTCTAAGTGTTCTTCTGGTCATATGGTCCAAAGGCTGTGAAGTAGTTTTGAGCTCTTCAAATAATTTGGCATATAAAATGGAGTAAACCAACATTAATCTCACATTCTATGTTCTGGGAGTAATCAAGTCTGTGGGATGGTACAAAATACTGCTTAATGGAATTTTAGTGGTTTAATTTTGCAGAATAATTTTTCTTTGCTAATTTGTCACATAAATACTTACTCTGGGGTAGTCTTTAGCTAGAGACCCATGGAGTTTCTGTTAATTAAATGTCTAATGATGTTAAAAGATGTGTTTACATTTAAGATACCAAAACCAACCAATCAAAAAAAATCCCACACCACAAGCCCAGCAGTGTTACTTAGTGGTTTAAATGTGTTATCACTTAGAGAGTTGTGCTGAAAAGCTAAGTACTGGTTGGGAATTTGTGTTTCATGGTGCATGTGGGTATTTGAAAACAGTTCCCCTCAGCTATTAGGTGGGGATAACTGGTAATTAATTAAAATTGCAATGCTACCTGAATAAGTGGACTTTAGGATAACTTATAGGAAGACTGAAGAAATTTGTACCTTATGTTCCAAGTACATACAACTCTGACTTGGATATAAAAGCAATAGCTGATAACAGATTTGAGCACAGCATACCTATATGTGAATTTCTTCAGTGCAGGTTTTTGCTATTGCTGTTGGATTACATGAAGAATTGGAAACCAGTTTTCAAATTGGTTGGTCAACAGCACCATAGTAACATTTCTATAGATTTCACTTCTAAAATGAAATATCCTAATGAAAGATATGTAGATGAAGAGTTATTTTTAGTGGAGCAGGTAGTCAGTGAGGTTTTTGGAAGCTTTTGTAGCCTTTAGTACAACTCTTGCTTTGTAGTTCATGCATCCCTTTGTCACAAGTGGATAGAAGCAGTACAGATGCTGTTAACTGCAGTCTTCTGAAATGCTTCTGACTAATAAGTACCTTGTAGATCCTATTCCTCCTCTTGCTCTTTGGCAGATACCATTCTGTCACAAACCACCCTGAGCTGGCAATACCTGTACTAGACTGTAGCTTACAGAGTGAAAAAGCTTAGGGAGTGTGCCTTTTCCTAGATAGTTCAGGGAAAATAGTCACTGTAACAAGCAGCACAAGCATCCTGGTGATAAAGCAACCCCTGCTGATAGGCTCTGCTGAGCCTGTTGGGAAGTGCTTTAAGTGGGGACTTAGGCTTTTGCATCTCCTTATTGTCCACTCTGCCTGCTCATGTGCACTGGTGACAAAGCACACATGAGCCTGGGATGTGCACAGGGATGCATCCCCTTCAGCCTAAAAACCGTGTTGCTGCTAACCTTGGCATGGTCAAGCATCATAAGGAAAAAAACAAACACAAGAAGTTTCTGCCATGTTTTCTGCAAAGCAAATTTCTACCCTGCTAGCGTCATATCTGAGGGGAGGATATTACTGGTTCACCTGGATTTCTTCCAAGTGCACTTACTGGTCTTGCACTTAATTGTATTTTCTCTAGTGAAAAAAGTGGAATCATATAATTGAAGAGAAAATGTATCAAATGTGTGTATGTGCACAGGAAGAATCAGGTATTGTGCATATTCACATGTCTTCTTTTCTTTACAAGCAAACAAGCAAAATCCTTGGACAGCTAAGCAGAAAAAAATGTGCAGCAAATGACAGATAAACTGTTGTTTGTAATCTTTTCTGGGCATACAAAGTTCGTAGAGAACTTGGTGGTTTAATACTGAAAATATGCTAATTTGTTAACTGAGAGTTCAGGTTACTTTAAAGAGATGATGATCCTTTTCCAGAGTCACATGCAGTGCAGAGGAGTTTGAGTAGTTCGCACATCAAGGAACAGTGAAAAACTGGCACAAAACAGAGGTTACAAGAATGGGCTGGGGAATAAGGATGTTGAGAGCTAACATAACATAACATGTATGTGTGTCTGTGGTTAAGGCAGACTTAATAAAGACACTTGTTAAGTTGATCAATTTAATACGAAGTATTTTACGTGAAACTGTGTTTGACTGAATGAAGGCTTGCAAAATTATTTTAATTTGGGTTGGATAGATTTTTTGTAGTCTTCCTTTTTAAAAGAAGCTGTTTTGCATAGTGAGAGGAGGTATAAATAGTTATTTAGAGCCTTGTTTTGGCAGTGTTCTTAAGTGTAACTTAAAAGGATGCAGTTTCTTGGCTTAGGGTTTACCTTGCTTAGCAAAGAACAAAGGATACTTTGAACAGTAATATCAGTATACGAATAGAAAAAGAATTTGTGAGCAGTAGTACAGAGATATTTCCACAACTCTATTGTGCTGGAAGTAACAGTTTATACTTGCAGGTTTTTTATCATGAGTACCAGTGATTTAATTCAGCAGCTACTGAACTGATGTTTAGCTGAGGCTTCATTTTGGTGAAGAGCAAGGATGTTCCAGAAAAGCCAATGCCAGCAGAAAACCCACTAAGATTTAGTGCATGACGATTTCTGAGAGAGGGAAGAGGGGGTTTGGGGCAAAAGGGAGTAATTTCAGTGAAATACAGAAACAAATTTGACTTCTGTAAGAAATGGAGAAGCTTGGAGAAATTAAGTAGTGAAATTATTGCTATGCAGGAGAGGCACACACCGGTGCAGTGGGGAAGAGCAGGCAGCTTGGGTTTGCTCTTCAATTATTTTTGGCAGTTTTAAGTGAAGTGCCTTTTACTTGCCTCTGAAACAGAGTGGCAAACACTAGCACAGAAAATTATTAGATTAAATATCTGTTTCTAACTATATTAAGGGTAAATGGAGACAAAAGATAGATAACTGCATTGGTATCTGTATATTGAGCTTAGAATGTACAGGGTTAAAAGTATTATTGCAGAGGAAAGTCAACCCAAGCAAATATGTATCAGCTAATCAGTAAAAACCAAGCTGAAAATTAGAAGCAGCTTCCTTATTAAATAAAGCTTTGGGGCTTCTTACTAAAATAAATAGCAGTATAAAGAATTCAGAGGCTTCAGGACAGAGCTACACACCTTCATGAAAAATATTTCAAAATGTGGTTGAAAATGCTGTAATCTTTTACAAACAGTATTGGGTTTATGTTGTGCTTGGGTTTTCTTTGCTTTGAGCTTGTGCATTTTATCAGTGAACGTTTGGCAGAGGGGCAGTGTGTGCAAAGCAGCATTTGTTCCTCTGAATCCCAAGAACCCCACCATTGCTGGTGGAGCTGGGCTTCTCTCCACTGATACTCTGAGAACATTTCTGTACTGTAAAAGTGCGAGCAGATAGGAAATAATCTCCATATACTGACGCTCTTGTGACAGGCCAGCCTTGTCCAGCAGTGACAGCCTCCCAGAGGGCCTGAGCTGGGCCCTCTGAGGCAGCTGGAACCGGCCTTGTCTGCCCCAGCTCCTCCCACACAGCACCCAGCTGCCAGTGGAGTGTCAGCAGAAACATGGGGTGCCAGAGAGGATGTGGTGGCTGACCTGCCTGCCTTTGGCCCACAGACGGTAGGGACTGCTCATCCACCATGGCCAGGGTTGGGGTTTGGCTGCTGAAGCGATTGTGGTGGCTGGGTGCCTGTCTCCTCCATGGTGTCCCCTCACATGGTGTGGGGCCCTGCCTCAGCTGCACACCTCTGGTGCTGACAGAGGTGCCCTGGGCTGGCTCTGTGCCCCAGATTGTCAGAAATACTTGTTGCAGGTAGTACAGTGGACATGTGGGAGATTGTAGCCTGCAATAGGTATTTTTCCTATAAAAATAACCTTTATGATCTCTCAGATTATCATTTGATTACATAAACAGCATGGTTGTCAGCTTTGCCCCCCCACCCCCATACGCAGGGTAGTTTTGTTGCTAAGCCATTTGGTACTTAAATCTCTAAAGATTTCCTCTTTAAGTTTATCACCATGAACCTAAAGTATGTAGCACGTGTCAGAATGAGGTAACTTAAGCTTTATTTTCAGTACCAGTGAAGCGGGAGTGGGGCAGGAGGAGACAAATGGTTCATACCCCTCAGGAGCAGCTGGCAGGTAATGCTGTTCACCATTCCCAGGCACACAGGGGCCTGTAGCACTCACTCTGGTAGTTATCTCTGTGAGAATCAAGTGGTCAGTTATGTGCCAGTCCTGACAGCACATGATATGGAGTAGAGTAAACTGCGACCACTGGGGAGTTTGTTGCAGCCACCCCATTTGAGCGTTTCAAGGATGTTCATGCTTTTCAGAATAAGGGCACTGAACTTTGTCTGGAGCAGACTGTGTTGTCTGTAAGCCTTTTTCTGAGGCCGTAGAAATATTTCTTGGAAGTGATGTTTAGAGAAATGTCCTGAATGTCCAAAAATACTAATTAGTCTTCAAATAACAAACTCACATTTTGGGAAGTGATAATAAGGCAAGTAGAAAAATGTCTCACTGTTAAATCCATTGAGAGAAAATTTCTGAAAAAAATTAGAGGATCTTTGAAAGAGTCAGAGTCTGATATCAAATGCCATTGTACAGCAAACAAAGCCAGTCATCATAATAGCATGCAACGTAGCTGCTCCTAATCACACTAGTGAGATCAAACCAAGGTTTAAAAGGCTTTGTTCGGTAGTTTTTACTTTCATTTTTGTAGTACACTTGTTTGGTTTTGTGTTTGAGTAGAGAGGTTGAGACCTCACAGGGGCAGGATGAAGGACATGTGCTTTATCCCACAGGACTTCACTTGTAACTTCAACCACAAGCCTGGTTTGCTCTGCTTTTTCAGAATGAATAAAAAGCTAAGGTTCTTAATCACACAGAAGCCAACATGTTAATAATAAAACATGAGAATAGCATAAACAATAACAAATGGCTTTGCCTAATAGTATATATGAGAACATTTGAGACAAATTTGAGCCTTCATTTAAAACAAAGAAGCCAGCAAGTTGCAAAGTGATTTTGGTTTGTAAATCCATCACGTGGTCTGTACAGTGTGGTGATCCTGCAGAACCTATCCTATTTGGTATTGTTTGCTGTCACTCAGGTGATCCCTTTATTCCTTGCAGTTACAGAAGGAACAGAAATCTTAGCAGAGAAAAATGGCTTTTGGAAACAGGTAGTCACTGGCTGTGCAGGTCAGTCATGTTGGCAGGTTATTAATGTTGGTAGGACTTTCTAGAACTGAACGCTTATTGTGTCAAGCTGCCCCTGCTGAAGCCTGTCAGAGCTCTTCCCAGTCATTTCAGGGGGACCAGAATCTCTGTGCTTAATAGTTTTAGATTGCAAACTCATGAGGATAATGATTTGGGCATCTTATGTCCAGGTCTTTTCACACAGTGACGTTGAGTAACAGCCTGTACAAGTATCTTGCTGGTGTTCCCACATCCGTCCTACTTACTATATTTTTCTTCTAAAGGAGAACCTTTCTTCTGAGTTAAAAGCTAAGGTTCAATAGCCTGTGCAGTTCTTCTAACTTCTGCATTTGTAGCATCCAGCCAGTTGTAAAACACTTCAATTAAGCTTGCTAAGATACAAATGTGGGCAGACTTTATACTATGCTTACTCATCAGGCCAACTTCATATTGTTTTAGAGGACAACTGAGGAAGACAGTGAACTAAAGATATGTTGGCTCAAACAGCAGTTTGAGCACATTCTTAACTTAAACTATGCAAGTCAGTCTGTTATCTTGAATAAAACACTAAGGGCTCAGATGAGTTTAGAGCCAGACAGTGGTTTTCTCAGTTGTCATCATATCAAGACACATCAAAAGAAAAACTAGAACCAAACTGAAAACTTGTACCAAACACATTAAAATATGCTATGCACTATAAAAGCTTCATGACTATTATCCTCTCTAGAATTAAAGTTTTAATGGCATTTATTGCAGAATAGGGAGGAAAAGCTGTTAAATTACTAATGCCTTTTGCACATATGAAGAAACTACTGCGGGCAGAGTTGCTGCTTTTGGATGTTCCTGATGCTAGAACTCCTGTAGGAAAGCCAAGTGAGGCAGCAGTGGGCACCAGCTCTGAGCTGTGGGGTTATGGGATTCAGCACACATGCAGCAGCTGAGGGCCTTCCTATAGCATTAGCATTGCTGGAATCCAGGTAATGCATCTTTCTTCTGCAATTTGCTTTTCCTTATTGATTTGACTTTTCAGTCTGGTTTTCGTATCACTCAATACTGGGCTTTTGATAAAATAGCTTAAAGAGTCTAAAGGATTCATTTACCAGACTAGTGGTTATTGTCAGAGAGTACCTTTCTGAGTATTTGTATAACTTAGTATTCACTTCTCATTCAATCTGTGCACTGCACTGCTAGACATTAGCAGTAGCTGGACTTGAAAACAGAAGAATCAACCCAAACTGACAAGGCTGTTTGTATAGTCTTTGCCTCATAGACCAGCGGTGATTGAGCTGCTTGACTTTATAATAGGTTGAAAAGCTGGTTTATGGGACTTTTTATGGAATGGCTTTATTTTCTTAGCAGGCGTTTATCTGTATGATATATCGATGGCTATTTGAGGGGTTTGGCTGTGATGTGTGAATTCACAATACTCAAGCATCTTTAAAACGGTGCTTTTTCTTCAGTGCTGTGCATTTGGTATATGCTTAAAATTGGGCAGGATTTGAATAATGAAAACAGCTTGTCTGGAACAAGAGGAGATACCTTTAGGCAGTCTTCAGTGCAACAGAAAAAAACCACTTAAGTCTGTATTTCTCAAAATTATCTTCATTTTCAGAAAAGATATTTAACTTGCAAATTAACAGATATCAAGCAATCTTGTTAATGTCTTGCAGTGTTGTATATGTGTGTTTCAAGGTGTGGATGCTTCAAATCAGCCCTTCACTGCAGAATGGGGTTATTTTGCTGTGGTGCCTGATCCATGCCATGAGCCCATGTGAGTTGGACTTTACAGAATCAAGCTCACAGTGAAGGTTTTCTGAGCAATATAAACAAAACTACTTAGGAAATGGTACATTGGGCCAGATTCTATTTAGTTCACTCTATTCCTGCTACACGGAATGGTGCCATATAAAATGTACGTTTTGAGTAGTTTTCTAAAAATGAATACTGGTTAGTTACCTGTCAATACAGTATCCCAGCATTACAGGCATGGGGGGGAATGGAGAATCTGGGGGCTTTTCTCACCCCATTAATTACGGTTTCCTATTGCACTGATATATCACTAAAACACTGTGGTGTGTTTCCAGGGCTGTGGCTACTGATTCTACATATTATCTTGTTTTACTTTTGTTGGGATGGAAGGTCATGGTGAATTGGCAAACTGAAGTGCATGTCTGCCAGGTCAAATTCTTATGTTGGTTTCCATCATAGCTGGAATTTGCATGGCAGGTTACTGGGGTGAACAGGAGGTTGTAAAGTGAACTGTTCAGTGGCAGATAAGTGGGGGCGAACAGGAGATGGTAAAGTGAACTGTTCGGTATTAGGCAGGTGACTGACCCAAAGGGAGCACCTCAGGGTGTTTTGACACAAAAGATAGTCATTTGCAAATCAGTCTGGACCAAAGATCACAGGAATAAGTTCTGCCTTAGCATTTTGTTGTTTTGCAAAGTTACATTATTTAGCAGCATTTTGGACAGTTCCTGCTTCTCTTTAGCCTGGGGAACTTCATAGGTAATGCTGTGATAAGTAGCATTTGGCCAGCCACCTGCTGTCTCTTGTTCTGGAAATATTACAACTGGCTATGAAACAGCTATGAACTGATCACTTGACCATGGCAAATGAGCTACCCTCATCAGTGTGTTCTGGTATATATTTAACTTAATAATGTGAGCAGATGGTCATTATACTGATTAATGAAGCAAGGGGGGAAGCTTGGCTGTCTTGATAACATAAGGCCTGAGTGTGGAGCATTGGAGTGGGGCAAGAAGCAGGCAAGGGGAGAGAAAAAGGAAATTTCTCTGGAGTGATTTTTGTTGTTGTTTTGTTTTATTTAGTTCTTTACAAAGGACTGCTGTGGACAAGACTAAATAAAAGCGAGTTCAGGTGACTCACTGAGCCTGCACATACGGTCATTTCCCTGGAGTTAGAGACTATTAGTGCACAAGGATGATGTTGCTGAAATATTTGCACCACTGATGGTGCTAAAAAGGGAGATGGGGGAAGATGGGAGGGTCATAGTTGGGAGAGTTGTGAAACTTCTTGCTCTGCTATTAATGATAATAAATCTTTGAGGAAACTTTGAGGGAAAAAGGTAATACTTAAGTACTAGTTCTTCTGTAGTTTTTTGGCAAAGAACAACCTTGTTTAATTACCTCTCCATTTAATAGGGTGTAACTGGAGATTTGAACTAACAGTTAATTCTGTAAAATATTCAGCAACTGTCGTTGTTAGCTGAACTGGGAAGTTTGCAAATTCCCAGCCTGGATCAGCTCAGAGGAACAGCTTGATTTGGTTATTCATTTTGTAATTTTCACATGAGAAATCCTATATACAGAACATTCTCTTGAGCAAGAGCTTAATCTCACACTTTGGTTCCTGTTTCTCCTAGCTGCTGATTAGCTTTGCTGTCTTATCAGTTTATGTCATAGTATGTGACTATAAATTGACTTTGCAGTGAAGAGGGAATATGGTTCGTCTTCACAGATGCTGCTGTTACCATGGAGATAAAAGGACCAATGGCCTTTTCTTGGTTTGGACTGTACTACAGTGTTCATACAGAGATGGTGCATTCGAAAACGCAACATTTGGTGCTTTTATGTTTCAGTCTAAATATCAAATGAGAAAACATGTTGTTTTTTCTTGGTGATGAAGTTTAATAATAAATACAGATCTGGGACTTTTTCTGGAAGCAGAAAGCAAGCCCACCAGGAATGTGAAAACAGCGTGGCTGGTTTATGCTTGCTAAACCTCCTCTCTGGGAAAAACCTTTTGGCTTTGCAAAATATAACCCTGTAGAGCCTTTGGGTTTATCTGATGCGGTGCTTGATGCTGGTTACATCATCAGCTTACTTATCTGTGATGTTCCACCGTGGCTGATCCTGAATGAGCATGCAAAAGCTGTGAATGTGATTTTTTTTTTTTCCTTAAGAAAGAGCTTTTCTACCTCAGATTGCATGAAAGAAAATATAAATATCAAAACTACAACACATTCAAGGATGGCTTGCAGAAGGTGTTATTTGTGAGTACCTTTTCCTTCTTCATCTGTCATCACGTCTCTGATATCTGTGTTGAGGATTCCAGAAGTGGGAGTAGTGATCAGTTTATTGTTTGGTAGGTTTCTTTCTATGAACCATTTTTAGGGTGTTACCTTTTCAGCAGATGAGTGATCTGTATATCTGAAATGCACAGATGATGATTGTGTTTATGCATACGGGTATTAAAAAATGTAACCTTTTAAAGCGAATGAGCCTATGTTTAGCAGTGGGGGGGGAAAAACCCAAACAAAACAAACCCACAACCTTCCCCTTGTATGCACTTCACATACAAGAAGTAATGCAGGATGCTAGGAATTCTGTCTATGATGAGTCAAGAATCTCTCTTCCATTTTGTTTCAATGCTTTGTCATATGAAAGTGTAATCTATCTTTTAAATACGTAAATATTAATGCAAGGATACGGACTGCAGTCTTAAGCAATACATATATCAATAAGGCAAAATGTTGCTGTGGGTTTGTTGTTGTATATATGTGTGATCAAAACCTAAGGCTAGGATTCCTTAATTGCTTATAATTTACTTGAACAGCTTCTCAAACATTATAGTCAGCACAGCAGGAGTTTAATATTTCATTCCTTTAATGCAGTGCAGCAGCGCTTCACTTGAGTTGTCACATTTGGCAGAAGAGCTGAGCACTTGCCCACTTGTAGCCAGAGGAAGGACAATGCGAAAGTTTGCATATTGTTTGTGGTGTCAGCACCAGGGTGTGGATGGAAACCACACTTGGTGGGTTCATTTAGCTGAATGCTAGTGGTTCCACATGACCCTTACGATGAGCTTCCTCTTAGACTGTGCTGCAGTGTTGTTCCACTTCAGGGAAAAATGAGAGCGAAGCAGAATTAAGCTGTCCTCTGCCACCCACCCTTGCTGCCAGCAGCGGTTCACTTCTGGTCCACTGTTTGGAAATGGCTGCTCTACCTGCTACTTGCATTTCGGAACTCGGGTTAAAGATCCTCTCTCTTTTGGGGTTAAATTTAGGTTTGCCAGAGGGTCATATATTAAGCAGATGCAATTGTTATCTCTAGACTTTCTCAGTTATTTTACAGTCCCTATGAGGGTAATTTGAGTAAAACTGCTTCCTGTTAAGTAGCACTGTCCACACACAAGCGTAGTAACTTCAACCATTAAAGAATAAACTACTTGGAATGAATATTGAAAAAGTATTGGAATCTGTTCTTAAGGGGGTTTCAAGCCTTTTGTTATTGTGATGGTGTGAATGGTTAAGTTGAAATGTTTCAAAAGCAAAATAAACTTGAAACTGTACATAGCAAGTTGAAATAAGAAAAGTGGACTTGCAAAACAGGTCGTAGCCTTCCAGGTAGACGTGGATCAGCTTAAAATATAGCGCTGTTATGTTTATACAAGGGACAGGTAGTAATGTTTGTGTTAGACTCCATTTTAATTTGTGTTCTGGGATTTGGGGATTTTGTAACTCTCAGCTGGGGACAGAATTTCTTACAATGTCTATCATTTGGTGTTAAAGAATATTTCATCTCTGTAGGTTCCTTTTTTCTAACAGTAGTGATGTTGCAGTCATATTAATAGAACCTTCTTGCACAGTATTTTCCTCTATTACTGCTTACGTGTTTGGTATCTTTCACCTACCTGAGTGTATTGCTGAAGAAACCAAGATACAAACTGTGACTTCTCTAATTCTGTCTTTTAACTCCTATTTCAGAAAGTTGATGCTGATAGTTGAGAAGAAGGAAAATGTAAGCTTGGGAGAATCTTTTAGAATTAACTCTCAAGAAAATATATATATACCCACAACAAAATCTTCATGCTCTTTAAAATTTATCTGGTTTAAATACTGAAAACATATGTTAAACGATTAAATACACCAGCTTTTTTATGCACGAGTAAGTTTTGAAATGAAAAATACTATAAACCTGTCAGTGTTCTAATAATAAACGTGCTATAAGGACTTTTGCCTTTTAAAGATAAAATAGATCCATCCAACACCTTGAAAATAAAATGTAAAAAGCTAGATTGTTGCTTTTCTATAAAAAGCTAAACAACAATGTCAAACTACCAAGATTAGCAGAAGCATTTTTTTCAGACGCTGCACAGACTACAACATACTCATTGTAGCATTGTTTTAAGTAACAGGATTTGCCTTGCTGTAAATCTCTTACGCTGTGTCTGTGTAATTTCATTCTTTGTACATTTGCTATCTTTCCTCCTCTGTGAGCTTCAAACCCAACATGTATAGATGTCGCTATTTAGATTTGGGTTTACTGTGGTTATTGCTTTGTGAAATTACAAATGTGACTGTGTTTGGTAATGTGAGTTGTAGTTTCTTGAGAAATTCTAGGACCTAATATGACAGGGAAATACAGAAAAGATGTATTGGTTCTACCAATTTTCTGATTTAATCAAAAAGAGTTTTTTTTCCTTCTGTCATACACAGCTTCATGTCTCTCTGCTCCTCTTTATTCCTGGTTTTGGGCTGTGTGGGGATTTTTCTACAGATTTTGAAAGTGAGTAGTGAGCACAAATGATATGAGTGCATTTTATGGGCACTGTAAATTATTGTACAACACCCTTCAGAATAGATGGTTTAGTAGTAAGACTTAATCAAAAGGGAAATAAATGTTCCTAATTAGAAATGCCTACATATTAACGATCTTAACTAAATTCATCCCAGTTACAGCTAACCCAGCATTGGAGGCTGCCTACAAACTGTGTGTTGGCTAGAATGTCACAGAATCACCTCTTGCCTTTTTATACAGGCTAGTACTTAATTTTCATGAAACCAAAGCAATTATCATAATTATTTTAAAAAATAAGTATCTCTGATGTTAATAAGCATTGTGTTCTAGGATGGGATAAAAATAACTGATGTTTCTTGTTTAGTGTGCTGTGATGGTACTGGTTTTGTTCTTCCAAGAGATGATAATTATTTTAAGGCCCTTTTGATGGAGAGGACAGTGGAAGTGTACCTAATCATTCCTTTGAAAACTCCAGCTGTGGATGCTTGAGTTGGAAATACATAAAGCATTATTGAAAACAGGAACCTTTCAGTTTGCAACGGATGCTGATATTTAATGATTTTGATGACAATCAATTTTTATGTATTCTTGAGCATATTGAACATCTTTGGTATCCAGCAAAACCATCTAATTTTTATTAAGAAAAAATCCTATCCTTTGAGGCTTTTAACTAGATTATATGACTGCTGCGTGGGAGGGGGGTCAGGGAGGGAAGGAGGGAGAAGCCGTTGTAGCAGGTGTAGAACATATGGTTGTGCTACGTTATGGTATTCAGGCAGTTTTCTTGACTCTCAGATTATAGAACAGAGCAATGATGTTGAAGTTTGCTTGCTGTGAGGTTACCTTCCTGTCATTCAGTGTCTGAGAAGCTGTGCACAGAAAGCCGTCGTGTTGAAAGGAAGTGATAGGAACAGAGACATTAGGTGTAGTCTCCCAGAGTCTGTGATGGTCTCTACCAAGTACATGTGAACTGTAAGGTTATTACACAAACAACCATAAAAGCAGGGACAGCGTTTGATTTTGTGTAGTTGCCATTCAAAAGCAGATGTAGGGGAAGGACTGTAATTAGTAAGAACACTGTGAAAAACCATGGTATTTTCTATATGCCACCATATATATCCTTGACATACCTGGTTACGGATTGGTGAACATAGTGGGATGAATTGAATAGAACAAGTTTTTTTCAATGATGCTTCAAAAGCCAAAATCATAGAGTCCTGTGTATTTTGGGTAAAGATCTGAGTAGTGAAAGGGCTGTCTTTGATGTCAGAACAGTAGGAACTTGTACTTGCAAGTGTGAATGGTTCATCTGCTAAATCACCTCCTAATGGACATGTCCACAGACAGCAGCAATCACACTTGGACTCTGAGGAGATGATGTATGTTTCCATACAAAGCTATCTGCTGTTTCCTCTGCTGAAGGGAGCTCCCAAAAAGTAGGCTGTCTTGTGGGCTCAGGATGTGGATTCTGAAAGCCTTTCTAGCAGGTTACTAAACATGTTAATAAGCAAACTTTTAACTTAAACTCATTGAGTCATAATAATACAGACTCATATGTTTGTCACATATTTGGAGATTGGTTTGATTATATTTCAAATGTTTCTCATTACAGAAAGGCTTAGATGTATTAAACAAGAACAGGACAGACTTTACTAGTGATTTAGCTACAGCCTTTTCCAATCTCAGCTGCAGTCATAACTCTGGATAGACCTGAGAAAGAAAATTTTCAACTTGTAAAATGATGGTCGTCTTCATCAGGGTAAAATACTGAGAAATGGAAGTATTCCTGCTTTAGCTTGTAGGGACAGATCCAGTCAAATAACTCTTAGCTACCTTAGAAAACATTGCAGTGAGTGGGTTATATAGGGGATGAACTTACCTGCCACTTCTGCTGTTTGCAAGCTAATGTTAGGAAGGGGATATGTGCTGACTAGCACCAGCTATGGAGCGTGCCTGAGGCAGCATAAGAGCCTCTGCAGGTATACATTGCTCCTAGTGCTTGCACATGTTGGAATGCAGCACCTCATGGAAAAATGGACCTGAAGAAAAGGAAGAATACTGGCAGATGGAGGTGAACAGATTGTTGTTTCATGCAAAGAGAAGGAATAGTGTATGAAGCAATATGGCTGTAGAAAAATGCAGTTAGATAAACTCCTGTCGCTAGCCACATCATTAACTCTATAAAAAGACAACATTTCTTCCAGCTGTCTTCCAATGCACTTTCACTAAGTATCCATGAGACAGCAGCCTCTCTCTCCTCTGTTTGAAAGCTGATTATCTTGTTAGGGAGAAGTTATAACACAGTGATGATTTAATAATGCTGTCAACCTACCCACAGGTTTACGCATGCTTAAAATTAAACAGTAGCAAAATCAAAGAGGGTTGGATATCAGACCCCATACTAAATACTGTCTGCTAGTCAGAGTTAGGACAACAGGCATTTTGCAGGCTCTCGGCGCTTTGCTGGAGAGATGCAGTGCTTGCTGCAGCTGGTGACGTGGCAGCTCTGCCCTGTTCCCAGGAGCAGGAGGGTGGTTACCAGCCTACTAAGAGGACATGTTGAAAACAATAAGAGGATAGCCTGTTTAAGCACAAGTAACTCCAAGTTAATAGCCTGAAATTCTGTTCTCTCGAGTTGTTTTAAAACTAATATTGAGAAAATCATCTCCGGAGTTTGGGAGGCTTGTTAGTGGTTGTAAGAGATAAGGGGAAAAATAAAATGTAGTTGTAGCTTTGTGATGACCAGTAATCTGGTTTTTTTTATTTGTACATCTAAGCAGTACTGAAAGCATTTTTAAAAATGGGCATTTCTGTTCATCAATGGATATGAAAATATTGTTGAAATGAGTGGTTTCTAATGGCAAATGTAATGGAATTTATTCAGAATTGAGAGGAGCAGTCAAATGTACATTGGGTCTACGTACTTCATAGCTGTTTTTTTCTCATTAAGTTGGTATCCCAAGAGAGATGTGAGTTCAAGGATTTGCTTAGATTTGGTTCTGGTTTTACTCTTTGATTAGTCTGTTCTCAAAAGAACTTTCTTTAAAAATTGACAAATGCTTACCCATTTATGAGTACTTGGGGAGAGCTGGAAGAAACACGGCTGGGAAGGAGGAAATGGCAAAGCTTCATGTCCACTGGGATCTTGCAGTAATGTTTTAGAAACTGAAATTGCTGGAAGAAACATTGATCAATTTAGCCAGATTAGCTATGTAGAAACAAAACATAACAGAGCCAAGTATCTATAATGCGGCGAACAGGGGAAGTGATTACTTCTCCCCATTATTTAAGTAGACTTCTTCTGATGTCTTTAGGTGTTACAACTTCCTAAATCAATTCTGTTCTGAATGCAAAACAGCCTTCAATGTGCATTGAAGGCTGATAAAAAAATCTAGTTATATAGATTAAAAAAAAAAAAGAAAAAAAAGCATTTGAATCTTGTTTTCTGCTCTCCTCCAGACGAGTAAATGCATGGCAGTACTGATTTAGTGGGTGATTGAAAGCACAAAATGCCATGTATGGATCTTAGGTTGCTTTAGCAGAAGGTGGATTTACTCTGGGTAAAGTTAGTGTGTTATGACTGAAGTTGTAAAGCCTGAACCTCATCTGTTGTCAGGCTGATTGGGGATGTTTCAGTGGAACCAAAACATGGTCAAGGAATCCTGAATTTTAAAATTTGGAGCAGAGTCCGAACCTCATGTTTGCTTCTGTAGCAAGTTGGACAAAGAGCCTATATTTGAACGTCCTAAGAAATGGCTGAAATCTAACCTTATGTATTGAGCATACATCTTTGACATCTAAGAAAGACATTCTTGTTGGAACACAGCGATGATATGTGGTAACTTAATGGCAAGCTTGCAGTTGAACATTGTCATCTGTTTCATCTACTCCATATCTACACCTATGGCACACAGAGCGCCAAGTAGTTACTACTTGACAAACCTTTGGCACTTCTTATTTGCTATCAAGGTCTGGACTCTTTTGCATTTCTACTGCACCTTCGAAAAGAAACTCAAAGCAGTTGAGCTCCTAACCAGTCTTGTGCAATAGGTGAGTATTAACCTTAACTGCAGATGAGCGAACTGAGATTATAGGGAGAACTTTCTTCTTGGTTGTTTAGAGTTTTTTGGAACCTGGGAAAGTCAGAGCGAGTCAGATTTCTGCATCCTTGTGGGAAGAGTGTTTTTGGAATAGCCAGGGGCAAGCTCTGTTCAAAATGCTTTGTTGAGCAGAACTAAATCCAGATAGGTTCTTTCACATGTTTATTGGTTTATTCTCTGAAGAAAGAGGTGTACTACTAGCGAGAATAGAAAGACTTGTATGGAAAGAAAGGGTGGTGGGAAGGGAATCTGTGACACCTTCATACTAATTTCCTCCTTTTGCTTCTAGTGAAAAAATATTAGGTATGCACAAAGCAGGAAGCAGCGATTTCATCAGTGTGATCTGTTTCCCTACCCAATGTGAGACTATCGTGCCATGCACACTTACAGTGTACTACCCTGGTTCTGTGAATTGTGTGGAGCAACTTGTGTGAATATCGTGAGCTTTTCTTGTCAGAAAGTAACGCTTTGGTGTTCTAACTGCTTTTGTCATGGTCCATCAATGTTTTCAGTAACATTGTCCATCTTCCTTTAGAATTGTTCTGGTCATCTTTCCAAGTGGTTTGAAGGTGTCACCAATTAGTAACTGTGTGCTACGAGGCATTAGCAGGGTATGTCCCATGATGGCAGTCTGCCTGGTGACTGAATTGTGTTGCACTTCTGTTTCCAAAAGCTCAAGTACTTTATGAGAGTTACCATCAGTTCCTGTCTTGAAACAGAAACTCCAACTCCTCTTGGCCCTGCAGTTGCTGATACACTGTTGGCAGCTGAAATCAGAACAGGCTGACCTTGGTTTGTTAAAAAAGGCTCAGTAACTGACTCCTTTCTGAACAAAGACTGACTTTTTTGCCTAACCACTCTGATCTTATAAGAGAGTGACCTTATAGGATTCACTTTAAGCCTCAGGGATGCAGAAGAATCAAAATCAGTCATCTTGAAACATTTGTCAAGATGCCAAGCAAACACGAGGGGGTGAAAAAAGGTTTGTGCATATACACATACACGCATTCTCTGTTTAATAGTCAGTTTGAATGCTTGTAAGTTAAATGAGGATTTTCAATTTAATGGCTACTTATTCCATGTCTGCACGCTGTAAGAGCTAGGAACTATCAATTCATTTATTTTTTATGATTTCCTAGAAGAATGCTGTATCTTAAGAAATTTGATTAGGTGGTTTTATCATGGAGGACTTACTGTGCTAAACCTTGTTTGATGTTTCCTGGCACAAACTTGAAAAATGCTGAGAAGTGGACTATGTGTGGCTTACAGATTGTCTAAGCTTTACTTCAGATGCAGTACGTTGGCTTGTTTTGCAGCTCTTCCATGTTTTTAATTACATGATACAAACACAATGATCTGGGGTGCAGAATATTTTTTGGTGCTGTAAAACCTTGTTTGTTTTCCCATGCTTTGAACAAACAACACAACTGAATTAGTATTGCACACTGCCGAAGAGTGTCTAAAACTTGGGTGAAACTTAGTTTCGTTCAAATTCATAAGTGGCATATTGCAATATGTTTAGAATTGCTGTGCCTGAAGAAAGCTTATGTCCATATTCATCACATTATTCTTTCTCATGCTTAAGCACTGTGTTTGTAATTCCATTAACGAGCAAACAGCTTGACTGGTGCAGAGTAATATGCAAGTCTGAAGCTTCATTTCCATAGGGCTTTTAACCCTCAGTGTTCAGCTTTTGCCTCTGTTCCGCATGGCAAGGCAAAAACAAAGTCTTAAATTGGCATTTTATCTGTATCTTGCAACAAAACTTTGATTCTTCATTGCAACAGTTCATCACTGTCATTCTCAATGTATATATTTAAACCATGGGACTATTTCCCTCTTTATTTCCTGGGATCCAGAGTTGACAGCTGTACATCAAATTTCGTTCAAAGTTATCATGAGTTTCAAATATACCTATTAGCACCTGCTTTTCCCTGAAAAGCCCCTTTCTAAACACTTGGTGGTTTGACTTTGTGTTTTTCCTTGTGTCGTAGGTCTTTAAATACTCTGCACCAGTTTTGCTGTCCAGCTCCATTGTACCATACCCAGCTAGCTGTCCCTGCCACACACTCAGAGTACAGGTAAGAGTAGATATGGTCCACACACTTCTTATTTTTTAAGAGAGATCTAACGTTTCGATCTGGCAGAAGGAAAGGAATAGTAGCTTAAGATTTAAAAGAATAAAAGAAGAGTATTAGAAAAGCATATCAAACCTTTTTACCATCTGGTAAGATAGTTCAATTCTCTCAGGCACTCAATTCTACACTAAAATGGGCTTCATGTGCTTTAAGACGCACATGCCCTAGACTCCTTGAAAGGTAGGAAGAAGCTAGTTTATAGGTTTAATTCTTACATAAAAAGACCTTGAATTGTTTATGTAATTTATGTAGGAGATTGGTGATGTTCGCACACCTTTTTTAACCCCTGAATATTTCATGGCAGTATGTAAGGTAAGCCAGGTATTGTGGCACTCTGGGGTTTAAAGGCATGGACCTGCAGAAGGCTCAGCATTGCCTGTTGATTAGAAGAGGTTTTTAAACAGATGCAGGCCCTTGATGCCAAGAAGACTCTGCCCTGAATATACAAGAAAAATATTTATTTTCTAGCTAATAATGCTTCATTTAACATAGCTGTCTTTACTATGTGTTTTCCAAGTTCTCTTTGATCAAATATGGAGAGCAGTAATTACGCATCTTAGTACAATCGTCAGCGCTGGTGTTTATTTTAACAGTCATTTTATATAAGCATCAAAGGACAGCTAATCTAAGTAATTAGAAATGTGAAAAATGTTAAGGAATTGTGGATGTCATGAAAAAAAATTGTTTGATTTTTACTTTTACTATTAGTGATTAACTTAGTGATAATTGCCAGCTCATGAATAACATTAATATCAAAATATTGGAAGTCTGGTGCTGAAAGCTCAAATCACTTTGCACTGGTAATAAGGAAAGACAAAACCAAACAATGAATCCTAAATCTGTAAATGCATAAACATATTTCTGATTTGAATTTTTTCATCTCTTAGTTGTCTCTAACCATGCATGTTTGAATTCATCCTGTTGTTTTACATCACAGCATCTGTTTGTATGTTTGGATTTTTCTTCCATCAGAGCTCTAAGCTTTCATTGGTGGTAGTGAATCCATGGTTCAGTTGTAAGACAACTTCAGTATCCCTTCAGTGAGCAGCCATGTCTGAATGCTATAGATTCCCCACTTGTTTTTTAGTGTGGCTATTATTTTTTTTCCTTTGTCCTTAGTTCATAATGCTTTGATTTTATGGGCTTGTTAGAGATCTTCCCATAGGGCGTTGGTGGGAAAACCTGTTGTTTCTTCAATGCTTCAGTACCTTGTTCCATGTAGGTTATTTTTATTGGTAGTAATTCTTCTGGAATCAAAACTTAGAGCAGCATAACTTTGTGCTTAAAAATCCTGACATTCTCTAGCTTTTTTTGTCTTTCTGGTTTTGCGCAGTAAAAAAATATGCCCTAAGTGTGGCTGGATCTGTAAAGCACATACAAGCTGTAGAGTGCTAATGGGTACAACAACATAAAAGTCTTGTATAATGCCCAAACAAATGCTGTAAGACCTTCAGCTTTTGTTTGAGGATTGGGATGTGTGAAAGAACTTGTTGACCTGGTTTGTTCCCGAGGAAGTTTAGGTCTTAAATTCCTCACCCATGTGGACTTGTATAGTGATAACTCAGCCAGGTTTGGTGGAAGTAATTCATAGTATTGTTCACCTAATGGCAATGGGGCAATCAGTGGGTCGCTCACTGGCTGCCAGGGAGCTAAATGTGCTCTGCATCTCTCTCCCCCTTTCCTGGCTGACCAGCCTAGGTCAGCCAGCAGCATATGATCTGTGCTAGCCTTCTGATTTATGAAGCATGATCAGATGAGACTTCAGAGATTAGAAGTGGCCTGGTTCTGCTCTTATCTCTTTCCCCCAGCCCAACACACAAGTTAGCTGGGTAGGATGAGCTTTTGCAAAAGATGCCAATGAGCGAGCAAAGTGCAATAGGAAAATTCCAGTTAGATGTGAGATGGGGAGGGAGAGGAGTTTTACTGTGAACAGTTATACACTGTTCACAGAGGCCAGGAGAGCAGGTGGTATCTCTGTTTTCAGCAAGACTCAGTTCGACTGGACACAGACCTCAGCAACTTGATGTAGTTAGGCCTGCGTTAGCATGGGACTGGACTATGGATAGCTCCAGAGGTCCCTGTGAACACAAATTATACTGTGATCCTGAAGCATTCTGTACTTGGGAAGGGAAAAATGCTGCTAGTTTGCTCTGTAGAATTTAGTCTCAAATTACACAGTGATTTTAGTGCCGTCCTATGTAGAATCCTACACACAGATGTGGTGGTGTAGTAGAGCCAGACTGATAGACTCTTCCTCATGTCAGGAATTGGTTTGGTTTACTCAGGAGTTAAATTTCTGAAGCTGTTGTATCCAAACTGATAGTTACAAATTGACATCACTGTGTCTGTGATCTCTTAGCCAAGTATTAGTTATGCACCTGGTTTTGCCAGTGACTTATAGGTGGGAGTCCTTATTGCTGTGAATGGAAATCAGCTACTAGAACGCTAACGAGACTAGGCTTTAAATTTCCACATACATTTAATAGTAATAAATTTAACCTTTAGTCTTCCCATTTATCAATATATAAATAGAAATCATTAGAAAAAAACCTTACAGAAATGAATGTTTCATTCTAACTTCATTTTTGAGGCTTTATTTAGAAAATATGCAGAGGGATTAATTTTGTAACCCAGAATTAAAAATTAAATTTGCTCTGAAAGAAGCAATTAATGAATGCACTACAGTGAAATCTGGAGCATCTCTGATTTGCTGTTAGCTAATTGCTGGATGTTTTATTCACTCCAGCAGTTTTATTTCTAGTCGAGACGATCTTTGGCATCTGTTTTGAATTGTTAATAGGGAAATAATGCATTTTTAATAACTGCAGCTATTGCAGTAATCCCTTGCTTGCTCATTTTACAATGTTCAAAATAGACAGAAATAATACAAGTTATCTTACATTCTCCTATTATAAGAAAAGTCTTAGGAAGCCTAAGCATCTAATATACTTCCAGTTAGTTATATGCATGTGGTTGTGTTCCAGTTAGCTAGCTTGCTTTATTTTTGTTTTTTATTACCAGCAATGTCTGTAGCTTGGCCTCTTTGACTCCCTTACCATTCCTGACTCCCAAAGCAGAGCCTTAAAAACAATGTGTGCCAGTTGGAAGCTGCAGGCTTCATGAGGTGCTCTGGATTTATGGGTCACCATTTGAATATGGTTTTTATGACTGGCATGAAGGGTAAAATAAAGGAGATGGTGGTATGCCCTGGAGAGGCTTCCACAAAGTAAAGGAGGCAGTGGTATGCCCTGGAGAGGTTTACAGAAGGGCCTGGATCAGGCACACTTGTACAAGTTGCTGATATGGCCTGCATTATCTCCATGGCCTTGGAGGTAGACTATGTGCTAAGCAAAGCCCAGACATACCATGGCATTCAAAGAAGGTAAATTTAATCATTTCTCCTTCTTGTTTTAAGACCAGCCTGTTGCCAGCATGTTTTCTAAACACATCTGTGTAATCAAGCTTCAGTTAGTACTTCAGCCTATCTGTGTAGGGGCAAGTTACCACATACTAGCAACATGCACACACCTCTGTGCACCTGATAGTTGTCAACTTTGAGTATAGCACTTGAACCTTCAAGTTACTCAAGCTGTTTGCACCCCCCCGAACATGCAGGGTTCGTTTACAGTCTGAGGCTAGTTCACCAACCCACCCTTGCAGAAGGCTTCTATTCTGCTGAAATTTGTTGTTTGGCATTGCTTTGTTTGTAATGCCCTGTAGCCCTGATCCTGCTGTAGCTGTCAGCTACTCAGGCTTTTGTGTGTGGAGTGTTGCAGCAGAAATTGCTGTAGGAGTGGCTCCCCACAGGAGGATGTAATGTCAAAGAGTGTCTGTGCTTAGGAATATGAAGTCTTATTCATATCTGTGTTCTTTATAGGGATATGTCATAGACTGGTATATGCAACTACAACTGTGGATAGATTTGCTTACCGCTACTATCTAAGCACCTTTCATCTGATGTGTTTATTCATTATTTCCTTGTTCTGATTTGCATGACATGTTGGCTGTCACTCATTCCCTTCTCCATCCACTTTACCTTCCATCCTTCTCATATTGCATTAGATGCCCTTAACATGTCCAAAAACCATTTTAAAAATCTTGAAGCTAGAGTTTTTTCTTTTTTTTTGTTTTTTTTCCCCAGTGATACCTGTGAAAACAAAAAGATAATGCAAAGGATGTTATAGTACCAAAGAAATCCCATCATTTTCTTGCAGTCTCTGCCTGCTTAATGTTTAATCAGCACCTCTGGGAGGTAAAAACATTATTCTGAAAATACTGTACTTGTGTGAAATTTTAATGTGGAATTTTTGTTTCACCAGGTAATGTTGGCTCACATGCAACAAACCACTGTGTGGAAGATGATAGATGGAATGATTGTGCTATTTCTTTTTGTCTGAGCCACTGGTAGGCATTGTAGCTACTTTGTTACCATAACTGGTTAACACAGAAGCTTAACATACAGTGATGTCTAGCTGACAGATGCTTCTAGAGTGCAATAGAGTGGTTTGGTTTTTAAGTTTTTTCAAGAGCACTCTGGGAATCCTTGCACGCTAGGCACAGTTAGGGAGAAGTGGGAACTTTTTGGCTTCGATTCCTGCAAGTGAAAATAACCTCTGGACAGATAAACTTGGGGTTTCACAACTCTCAGTTTACTTTTCAGTGGATGAGCATTGTACTGCTTCCCAGGCTTAAAAACGTAGCAAACATTTCACATCCTTCATACAAGTATCTGTGAAGACATCCCACAATGTACAACAGACTCCCCAGTTCTCTGGTGGTTTCCCAGTCAATGGTTAGTCACAGGTGAAGCTGTAGCTGCAGGACCTGTAATTCAGAGCCTTTTGCACTATAGATATGACTATTTATTGCAGTTTTCTACCAAAAACAAAAAAGTAAAAAAAAAAAAAGTTGAATAAGATTCTAACTTCTAACTGAATAGCAATTAAGTAGCTATGTAAGTTAAGGCACTGAAGTGCTGTAGCCTCTATCGTATGCAGAGATTTAAAGCTTGACAATCTTCTTTCAAACTGAGCAAAGGGGTGAAAGCCACATAGCTCAGATCAGCCAGCAGATTGCAGCCATGAAGCAACATGCAGATGAACAAAGCAGAACAGATCCAAACTCTGACCAAATCATATACTCTGTGCTAAGTCACTATGAGATTCGGATGATTATATAAGGCATCTGTGTTCAAACCCTATGGCAAAGGAAAGCTGGCATAATTATAGTAATACTTGTTATTTTCCACTTGATGCCTACGTGATCTAGCGATGCAAAAATGGTGAATTTTGTTCATACTCAGCAAGCTGTTTGAAAACAATCAGGAGTTGGCAGAATATCATGAAATTTACTATTTGTTTTTTGGATTTTCTTGTTTTTCTTCCTTCATTGTGTTCCTTTCCATCCTCCTCCTTCAGCTTGTTACTTAGTTTAAAGGAAATGACCACTGGTGGTTGTGTTACTGATAAAGAAGTGACCTCGTACAAGCTTCCTTCTAAGCCGGCATCCCTCCCTCCACCCGCCATAAAGCACATAATAGCATTACAGATGTAGGTATTCCAAACTACTGCTTTAATAGCCTTTGTGCCTTCTGGTTTGTAGCACCATTCATGATGCTGGCAACTCTGCATGGATACAGAGTTCTTCTACTTGAAAAGAAGGTCGAGAGAGAGTGGGGGAGGAGTGAAGTGCAAATCTGTTCATCATCAGTCTTTCTGTATGTAAATCACCAGCAGAAGGGGAGTGCATCTGTTCTGCGTTTTCAGTGGAATATGGGCAGTGAAAATACCTGTGGAAAGTTTCCTTTAAGTATGTTAAAATAAAGGATCCATGGCCACAGTAGGCTGGGTATGTATATGACTACTTAAGGTAATTTGTCTTTTGGGGAAAACAGAAATTACCCTTTTTGGCAAAAAAAAACCCAAAACAACCCAGCTTTTGCACTCAGAATTTACTTAGATTTTAACTCTGAGTGTTGGCCTAGGCTCATTTGGTTGTTCTTTATTGTGTTGAAAGTCCTGTCTCTGAGATTAAAATGGGTTAATCGGATGCTATTTACAAACGAGTTACACTGTGGATATAAAAACATACCAAAAAAAATCTCAAGCTTAATTTTCCTAATGCCATTCCCTGTGATTCTGTTCCTCTGTCTCTCTTTCTTTCTTGCCCCCCTCTTCCTTGGCAGGGAAGATAATGTTCTGCACCAGTTCTGCTGTCCACCTTCGGGGTCTAGTAGTCCGTCTTCAAGATAACAGAGAAGCTCGGGGTCGCTAATGTGCAGTCAGTGCTCCATCTGTATAGTCCATCTCTCCTCTCTTACGGGTGTGTATGGGACTGACACTCTCATGGATGGCATAGGATTCTGATTCACATCAAGTTTGAGTTGCTCAGAATGGCACAGCCGTAAATTTTGGCCATCGATGCTTGGTAATCTCTCCATGCTTTTCTACAGTTCTCTTCCTTGTGTCCAGTACTTTAAACACAAACTGTAAACAAATAAGTAAAATGCACAGTTTATTTTGAACTAAAATAAACAGTACCAAAAGTCTTTAAGTGTACTGAGAGTTTTGTTACTGTATGTACATGGTCATGTGGTGTAAAGGGTACAAACTAATGTGACTCCTGCAAATGTTGAGGATATAGGGTGGGAGAAGAGCTGTTTCTTGGACTCTGTAATAGGTTGTTTTTACTGTTAACAGTCCTAGAGCTTTGTTTCAAGGTTGGATAAACACTAACATGACATTTTATGAGCATTACTATAGAGAGATTAATCACTTTTTCTTTGCTTTTTGATTATTCTGAGGAACCACCATATATATGCTCTTACAGCAGATACTCTAGCTATGAGTGATTACATTTCTAAGCTTCTTTGAGGTCTTTCTTCTAATTTTGTTTGCCTGTGTTTGTGAAAGTCTTATACTGAGCATTAGCAAAAGTACAAGATCATTATTCATGTTCTTCTGTTACCTAATTGATTAAAATATTTTTCTCCAAGCTGTGCAAAGATTGTCATCAAAGGAACAAACTTATAATTGAACAGCCCTGTAACTCTAGGATAAATGTGAACGTGTCCATGGGTGTCTAAGAATAGAGTCCAAGTTACCATTGCCCAAAAGGCACTTTGTTGATTACATCTTTTCAGACACATCTTGTGTCTCTACTATAACTGGAGGATTTCTACTGGTTAGATCTTCCAAACTTAAACAGCCCAAACAGCTATACCAGGAAACAGAGTTGCTGTGAAGTGGCATTTACTAGCCTGAAGCTAGCAAGAAAGAAAAACTGACTGGGGGAAAAATAAAAGGCTCTTAAGTCTGTTGTTGCTATTGTGAGTTAAAATGTTACTCCAAACTGTCTGGAGATCTAGTAAAGGCCAAGGTGGCTGGGTGCATGGCGAAAAGCCAGTATTTATTTATAGTTACTTGTGGCTTTGAGGATGGGATTAAAGGAGTATCATCGGGATCGAGAAGGGAAGAACTGTGAAGGTAGCATGAGGCTCATTCTCATCCTGTATAATAAGCTTTTTTATGACCTTGATGGAATCTATATAAGAAAAAGAATTCAGGTTATTTGCTTTTCAGTTGGATTTGATCTACTGTTTTTATCCTTCCTGTCAAATCTTTTCTTGTGCTTGCCTTAGGCATGATTGTGTCCAAGTGCCCAAGGCCTAGGGAAGAATTTGTTTGCTGAAGGCCAAGGTGCCTTCATGATTTTGCAAGTTTGTCTACATCCCTTATTCTGACTGCAAACTGTGAACAATATGTGGCTGCTTCTGTTATTTGGTACTGAAAGTTCCTTAGTTTCACGTGTTTCCCAATCGTTTGCCATTACAATACACATGAAGCACTTTCAGTCCTACTGCAAAATTTGAAAATTATCTATGCAAAAATTGTGTAGCAGGTTACTGCAGTTTATTATATCCCTGGAAGGGCTCTGGTGTTTACTGAGCAGGGTAAAACAGTGAAATGTTTGCATGTTGCTCACAATTTTGCGCTTTACTGCTTTTTACTGCTTCTCAAGAATTGCTTCCCAGAGATAGGAGGAATTTCTGATATTTTGACTTGCTTATCTCCCTCCCAAATGTAAACAGTAATTAACTCTCTCTACTCGGTGTACTGATCTGAAGCACTATAATTATTCTCTTCCATAGGGTAGGATTTGTCCAATCTTTCAATAAGTATCTTTTATATATTTGTCTAAAGGAAAACAAAGGAGAAAGGCAACTATTTAAAGATGAAAATTAAGCCTGCTGACCCTTGGTGCCAGCCCTTTTGCCTTGTAGAGACAGTGGTTGATTGTCCTGAATGTGGTTGTAGTTAATGATGTGTCTCAGGAGAAAATGAAGTCAAAGACTGATCAGTGTTATTAGCTGTAACGGGACACTGGCATTGGTTGTTTTCTATCCAGTAGTTTTCCAATTAAGGGAAAATAGTGTCATTATAAGTTACTGGCATTTGAAACGGTTTGAGTTGGTATCCATAGTATCATTAAATCGTGACATTTACTCTTCCTGGAGCAAATAGAGAAGATGACCTTCCCTGATGCAGTGAAAGTCAGAAATGCAGAAGTAAACATTTTCCTACTTAAATAAATCATGGCTGGCTAAATAAAACATGCTGTGAATCTCAGGATTCAGCACGAGAACCTAGTAGGGGTTCTCTTTTAGTTAACCAGTGTTTAAAAGTAGATTACCTAAATGCTGTGTGTGTTAATGTAAACCAGCAGAAGGTGCCAGTGGAAAAATTTCCTTTTTCTCCTGGTGCCCAGATTTGCACTGGTTTTGTGAAGACTGAAGACTGTCTTATTGTGCCTTGTGGTATGGACGGGGAAGTAGAAATGACATTTTTCATGGTTTTATAGCCCAAATTTCTTCATTTGGGACCTCAGTAGATTGAAGGAAGCTGCTGCTCTGGAGGAATACAGTTAGGGGATTTCTCTTTTGGCACCTTTGGGCACTTGTATCTATTGGGATCAGGTTATTTTCTTGTTGTTCCGCAAAGTGGAGTTCTCATTTGCAAACATATTCAGCTCTTACGCTCTTTTGGGTGGTTTTGCCCAAAATAGATGGGTGATGCTTCAGTTTTGCAGTGCAACTACTGGTTCGCTGTTATTTTTGACACATGGATTAATTCCTCCCTGCAACTGATTGTGGGATGTCATTACATCAACTCAGAGCAGTGTGTGAGGATGCTTTGTGCTTGAATGGTACAGATTTTTATGCACCGCTAGATGGAGCAAAAAACAGTTCAACTGTGGTAAATTAGAGCCACATTTCCCAAAGTAGACTTTAAAATGACTCTAAGTAGCTGAAGCAAAGTATTATATAACACAAGGGGAAGACATAATCCTCTGAAAAATGTAATAGGGTGTAGATCTTACCATGACTGAACCCAAGCTTTTAAAATTTTCCTTTAGCCACCCCACAAGCTATGTAATTGAATATGGATTGCCACAATTACAAGCAACTTAGGATTCTTGATGAATTTGAATTATGCATTTAGTTTATGGCCAAGGCAGCTCAGTACTTGAGCAGGTGTCTGAGGAGGGCAGAATGTCATCTGCTGATCAGAATGGAGCAGCACTGAAGGTGAGTCAAGATTGTTGTCCTCCATGGACATGGGGATAACAGTATGCACGTTCAGGAGACACTGCCTGCTTGAAGAGGCTTGGTCCCCTTTGAAGCCTCCTGACCCACAGTTTTGAGAGGGTGACATTTGTGTTACATCATAATGATTTGCCAAACTGACTGTTTTGAAGTGCAGTATAATGTCCTTTTCCACCTCAAATACTGAGATGGAGCAGGACACTCTCAGAAAATGGAAAACCAAAAAGATGTACAGCTGTGAAACAAAGTACTTCCTACCTTTATGTTGTTGCCAAGGTTGAGTATTAAGTTTTTAGAGGTTTTTACAGTAATTGACTAGTTCCTGAAATGGTTGCTAGATGGAGCTCCAGTGCAGTCCGACTCAAAGCTTTTGCAGGATGTCCATCAATACAAATATGGCCTGTTTTATTATGTGAAGCTGTAGATGAAAACAAAGGAGGAAGCCAGCTATACGTACTTTTCTATGCTATTAATACTGGAGATGGAGAGGTATTTGATCATGTAGAATGACAACATGGATATATATGCTAGCATGCTCTACAGTCAATGTTGTTCATTTTATAATTATTATTCTAAGTGTATAATTTGCTTGTGTAGTTTGCTTTCCCTCTGCCTTTCTCCAGTTGTGATGCAGAATATGTGCCAGGGAAGCTGCGTGTGTTTAACAGTATATGAATACCCTGTGGGATATTCTGTATCCCAGTGTCAGGCGTCTGAGAGTTATGTGGAAAGCAGATTCAGAGCAAGACAAATGGACAGTGAAGAAACTAATCTGCAGGTAATGTCTAGGAGGTTTTCAGATAAAGAAATTGATAATCGCTATTTTTAAAAAAGCATGAAACAATGTCAAAACTGCTAGAAAGAAAAATGGATTAGGGTGTAGATGTTTCTTTTTACTGTTCTACCTCTACTGAATTAATGATAATGATTCAGTTAAAGGTACCACGCTGATATTTACAGGGCATTTGAATTTAGAGGCTTTTTCTTTCATGTGCAGGCAGCTTTCACATTTTCTTTTAACTTCACAAAGTTAAAAACTGCTGCTCTGTGTGCAGCGGTTGCTCTTACTGGGTGGGGAATCTGTGAGCAAGCTAGGCAGGGCAGAAAGCTTGAATCATCTGCTACAGTAATAGCTTAATGTGACTCAGCCCAACAGAAGCTTCATTTTTGTTCCTTCCCTTCCTGTCCTGCTTGGTGAAGGATGCTTTGCCTTCCTCTCAGAAGGGATGCCAGGACCGCCCTGGTACCTCAGTGTGCCAGGTAGTGAATTCAGGGCTGGTTCCTAGCATGTCTCGCTGGTCAGGGGATCACTGGTTCTGGTGAGCTGACAGAAATGGCTAGATAAAGAGGACTCAGAACTTAATTGAGTCAATCCCCAAGGAGAAACAAGCTCTAATGAGTTCAGTGAGAGTTTTTCCTGGCTGTGTATGGATCAAACTCAGCCTCCTGCTCTCAGCTACTAGTTGACCTTCTGTGACTCAGTCATGCTGCCATTCAGTTGCTGCTCTCTAACAGAGCTGCTGGTTTACTGACCCTTAAAGGAAACTTCGGAGACCTCCTTGGGAATGGGAGGGACTCACTCAGGGTGAGCTGGGTTTGTTTTTCACCATAGACTGCTATAGGGTCAGAAGGAAAGAGTAGCTCTACAGCTACGTGTTTTGGTTTGCATGGTAATTGTATAGCAAACGTTTGGGTACTCTGCTTCGATTAAATACAGGTGTGATAAGGGCAGGAGGTTCTGAAGATCCTGATTACTATGGCTTCCTTCTTTGTGCTCAGCTAACATCTTTATCTGCAATGAATGTTATGCCTTGCTCAGTTCTGTACAGTGTGGGTGTTGCTGTTTTCCCTTTAGATTTTTGAAAATTCGAAAGCAATTATCTGTATTTACTAAGCAAGCTGAGAAGCTGGATTTTCAGGTAATCCAAGATGGTTTCTCCTTATGTTTGCTTTCCAAATTCAGGTGAAACTTTGTTCATAAGGTATTTTTCATCAAAAATGTGCTTTCTAATTTCTAGTGTTTCAAGCGATTGCTTTGTTTCCACACCCATTAGAGTTTTTTGGCTTCTTTTTTTTTAATGTTCTTTATATGGTCTTTGGCCTTTAGTGATTTTTGGCTGCTGCAGTCATAGAACAAATGCATACAATCAACCCAATTTATGACCCGTTAATGTAAGCATTTTTTCCTAAAGAAATCATGTCACACTTCATTCACCTCTGATACTTTTTTCCCCTAACCAATCACTGGAACATCACACACCTGAAAATGAGATAGTATTGAATTCTGTCTTGCTCTCTTCCTCAATTAAATTCATCTTTATGGAGAATTCAGTTAGTTGTAATTGATATTTTATGACATGATTTTGCCAGAGGCTGGTGTAGTACCGATAATTAATCTCAGTCAGGAAATGTTACTTAAATAATTTTATTTTGTAATCCTACAAGCAGTGTTATTAATCAGGTGACACGTATTCTGACACTGGAGAGAATGGGCAGCCGGCCCACTGCTCACGCTCTTGGATGTAGCAGATGTTTCTGACAAACAAGTTTGTTTGCTTGTTGGTCACGAGGTGCCTGATTAAAGCAATTTCCCTCCGCTTTGTTCTTTGTCAGTGGGCGAGCTCTCAGCTGTGCCCGCTGCTATCAGCTGGCTGCCCAAGCCATGAGACTGCTGGTGGTGCCCCGAGGATTCAGCGTGAAATTGAGGTGCTCTTCAGAAGCCCATTAAGACACGTCTTCTGCTTTGTAATCAGACTTCATTATTGAAGGCTCCTTTTTAATTATTTTTATTCTTCTTTAGTTTGGAGAATTCAATAAAAAAATATTTGATTTGGTGCTGCCAACGCATAATGGACTCCAAGTAAGACATGAACAGTTGCAGTTCTTCCCACAAGCTGCTTGGATAGATTACTTCATTACTTCAAGGCCACAAAATAGCCAGTGCTTTTTAAAATAAAACTGAAAACAACTGAGTAATAGGTATTGTCAACTCACTTAACATTTTTCATCAAAAACTTAAGGATGATCAAAGAGCCAGCAAGGGAGGCAAAGGTTTAGGTGTGTAAGTTTAGCAGCAGGAAGCCTGTCACTTTATTACAGCTGAGGCTAAATGAATCCTGAGCTTTGCTTTCATGTTTCATTAGGCATTTGTCTCCGGCACAAAACTTAGTCCAGCTTGAGAAAGTCCACAGTTAGCATAGCCGTGAATAGGAAAACTTGGGAGGCAATTTTTATTAGTGTCCATGTAAGATCCATCTATCTGCTCACAACTGGGAGGGGTAAGGTATGTAGCTGGAGGGAGTAGACCTGAAGATGAAGTGGTGCCTGCTTTAGCCAGGGGTGCAAGCTTCTGCCATTTGTTTCATCTCATTCTCTGGCACTGACAAGTTAAATGGTGTAAAAGTCTTTGGGTGATAAGTCTGAAATTGAAGAATGGGGACGATTCATTTAAAGGTTACTCACTTTAGCTACTCTGACATTTTCTTTCTGCATTCCTGTGTTTTGATGGCTTTTCCAAAACAATTTCACTGCATTGTGTGTGTATAGATACATATATATATATATATGTACACACACATATTCAGCGGTTTCCCAGGTTTGCTTGTTCACCAAACATGTACAGCTGCATCCAGATGGGAGTCAGAACCTTTGGCCCTCTGATGCACCCGGCACTGCATGGTCTGATTTCTTGGTTTCCATAGAAGCTGTACTAGCTCCCATAGGTACAAAGGCACCCCACACTGTTCTGCTGTAAAAGCTCTTTGAACTTGGAATGAATATGGCAAAATCACTTTTGAATGCTGACATTATATAAAGCGTGTAGCCATCTTACTATGGTTTCAACTGGCTCCTGTTACTGTGAAAAGTCAGGGCAGTGAAAATCATTATTGTAGTAAATTCAGGTTTTCTATATCATAGAATCATATAATATCCTGAGTTGGAAGAGACTCCTAAGGATTATCAAGTCCAGCTCCCGGCTCCACACAATATATACTGTATAAATGTATGTATGCATATATATATACACATGCAAATATATCTGGACACATTATATATTTCAAGTCTGGTACTTATACACACCAGTATTTGCATAGCTCCCTGAAGCTGGGGTTTCTAAACGCTGGACAAGCGGGTCTGTGCACACCCTCTGACTGGCGATCAGGTGAACCCCAGCATCGTGCAGGTCTGTAGTCTCCAGGATCCACTTGGCACTGTTAGGGATGTGTCTGTCCCAACTTCTCGGGCATGTTTGAATGTCAGCAGGCCTCTGAAAATTCACTCACACACTTGATAAATGTAAACTGCCAGTTAGCTGAAAAATCATGTTTCCTTTCTATGGACGAGGCTGCTCTGAGCTTCCCCAGCCTGCTTCCAGCATGCACACTCCTAACCCCGCTCCCCATTGTTCTGCCGCAGACATGCTGACCTAGCTCCGGTCATGCTTGTGTTCAGATTCTGTAGTAGTTTGCTAGTTGCATGTTATTTAACTTACATTTGTAAGCTTTTTCTTCCAGAAAACAGTGGTGCTTTAGAAAAAAGGAATTTAACCCCATTTTCAGTTTGGTAGGTTCATAGCCTACAGAGGGGCAGGACTGCTAAAACGGACTGTACATGTGTAGGGATAAAAAGGTTGGTTTCCATACTTAAAGAAGCAGCATAACCTCTGACAGACTGATATAGTGCACTACTATTTAAATCATTGAATCTGCTTGTGTGGATAGCTGTCAACTTTCTTTTTAAGAAATGATGAAATTAATGTAATAGATGTGGCTTTACTGAGTAGTGAGGAAACAGCACATTGATCGTAGGTCTTTGAGTCCACTTAACAGCTTGTTACATTTCCTGGGAAACCAAAGGGTCGTGCACATTGATCTATAGTATCTTTCATGTGATCTGCTGCTTCTTTTAGATGCTGGGTAATCAAAGAAAAATATCCCTGACGTGCAGAGAAATAATCATTGATTGTGAATTAATGTGTTGAAATAGGTTGAAAGTCATAGTGATTCTTAAATTGTACCACTGATGTTTCTGGACAGCTATAGGAGTGAATAGCTTTGTCATGGTACATGATAAATTAGCTTCCAGAGGCACAGACTGCGGCTCACGCTGCCTGCAGACTTGTGCAACAAGCCTTTTGTTTTTCTGTACATATGTAAGCACTTATGGTATGCAAACTATAGGGAGGTGCCTGCAGCATATGGTAATACATGGGGTGTACTTAAGCTGCAGACTGCTCTAAAAGCACTCCTCCTGACCTGGAGATTTAAAATCTGCTGATGTGAGAATGAGAAACAAATTATTAGTCTACAAACCAATATGAAAAGCAGAGTTAAGCCTGGCACTGAACCACTCCTGTGGTGCAGCCATGGACTTTGCCACGCCAACAGACCTTTCAGGCTTTGAGCTGTCTGCAGTCATAGTGTTCTTCAGAAGGCATGAAGGAGAGAGGATGACTATTTCTGTTGGGTATGCTTTAAAGAATGAAGTCATAAGTCTCTGCTCTTGTATATAATGTAATGGAGCCAATTTGATGTGTTCATTTCCATGTTCAGTTTGATGCGGTTTTTTGACTTCACTGTATCATTGTTGTACAGAGCTGTTGCTAGCTGTTTTAGGAGAACAGCATAACTCTGTACCTTACAAGAGGAAGCATGATGCTCAAACACTTGCTCTAAATGACACATGCATTTTAGGTTTACTCAACAGCCTTTGTCTTGTTATATTTCAGTCAAGTGATCTCAAATGCCATGTAAGGATGCTTGCACAATTTAGACCTTTGTGGTACCCAGGTTGATACTGGTATGGGGACTTGTACAGAGGAGCGTGCCTTTGTGTCTGTCCTGAAGCTTCTGTGCTTTTTTCCTTGTAAGTGATCTGATTTTGCTTACAGTGTGTGTAAACAGTCACACAAAGGAGATCAGTTAGCTTAGCTTGGCTACTGTAAGTGCATAATTCACAGTAATCAAGAAATGGTACAGATAATGTTGAAGTGTTTTCACATATATGACTCACATAAACAGCACCTTCTTTGCAGATGAATTGCAAACAAAAAAAAGGGACAGGTAGCTGCTCTGTCCAGTAGACACGAATGAGAACTGCTATTGGAGAGTAAGTTTGTCCAGCCATATTGCCGAACTAGACGTTTTCAAACACTTCAGTTCTCAGATTACATTAGCATGCTGGATCTTTGCCTCACAGAGGATTAAACATAGATCTGGAAACTGCAATGTCTTCAAATTGAATTATATACAATTGGCTGCTGCTATCAGCAACTGCACTTTCTCTTCCTTCTTTGGAAAACCTCAATTCCCATGTTGCATGTATGGGCTGGTTTTGTTTTCATGGCTCTAAATTTGAGCTGCAAATAGTAGTGAAGCTTGTTCATAAACATCTGATGTTCATGTTACTCTGGGAATAAGTGTAACTTAAATAATGGGCTTTACTTCTAACAAACTCAAAAACACATCACTGCAATATTTTTATATTAAATCAGTTGCTCTTGCAAGATATCACCTTGGAAAACAATACTGATTAGATGTTCAGCAGATAATAAATTCTGAACCAGTTGTTATCATGTGGGTGGTTCCTTGATAAAGATTTATTATTTTTTCTTTCAGTGTTCAGGGCAGGGGAACTTGCAGCTCCTTTGCAAAACCTGGTAGAAGGCTGGGGTGCTGAAGCACAAGGCATAGGTGATTGGTGTAACTCTGAAATTATGTCATAAGACGTAGGGGAAACAGAATCCTGGGGTGCAAAGTGGAGCCTGCTGAAGGAGGAAAATTGAAAGAAAGCTTGTGCTTAAGGCTTGCATACAGCTCAACCCAAATTCAGTTACTCTTCTAGTATGCCAAGTAGACAAGCGTGTTCAGAGTTTCCCTAAAGCTCTTTTTTTTTTTCTGTTTCTGTCTTTGAGGCAACCTTTGGGTCACTTAGCCATTTCATGTCTGGAAGAGATCCAACGAAAAACTCTTGTCAATCAGCTGGGTTTCTGAACAATCAGTTGCTGCTAAGATTTGTAATGCAGCTTTACTTGTTAGCAACCTGGGAAAATAAACTGCACGCTGAGGATGCCTATCTCAGCGGACAGGTATCCCAGCTCAGCACTGCCCGAAATGTCTAGATCCAGCAGAACACTCTACTCAGGAATATACGTCATTCAAACCCCAAGTGAGGAAAGCTTTTTATTTCTTAAGAGCAGCATTAAAGATGTATTTAAGTGCTTTCTTGTCTAAATGGTTCTTTAAAATATTTGGAGCTCATTGTGTAAGAAGAAAAAACTAGAAGCAAGAACTTCAATGTTATTCTTTAAAGTTCCCACTCCTTCCTTCTGAATGCTGCCTTTTCATAGAAGAGCAGTGCCAGTTATGTCAGGGAAGCTATTAAATGGTATATCCAAAAGAAGGGCTTAATTTGAACTATATTTTCTGCTTTTGTTCCAGTGACTAATATCAACTGAGTGATGTTTAGTGCTGGCCTACTTAGCAGGTTTGTGGAAACCGCTGAAGCTGGGCTGTTCTACTTTTAGAGCTACGATTCAGACAGGCACGCAGACGGTGAGACAGGTTTTCTGAATTGAACCCACACATGAATGTAGCTGCCAGAAGCATTCCAGGTTTCTGAGAGCTTCACCCATGTAAAATAACATCTCTTTTAAGATTGCCTGGTGTCCCTCAGAACTGCACGCCACCACAGTATTGACTGGGTGGAAACAGTGGGTAAGAACAGCCATGCTGCATCGGGGCAAGTACCTGATCTCTGTTAATGGTCCATAGTGGTGCTGAGGCAGATGTCTAGGAAGAAGACAAGCAGGCTGTTATACAAGACTGCCCTCAGCTCTTGGAGATATCTTGATTCACTTGTGTTGCACTAATTCATGCAGAACACGGCTGCATGGCTGATAAATGATACTCCACCCAGAAAAGACATTACGGCAGAGCTTCTAACCATATATCCATCAAATTCCTCCTAATTTCTGGGAGGAGCCTCTAACTAACCTCTTCATTAGTTTCTGCTCCGTGATATTCATATTAGAATTTCCCACAGCTTTTTTCTTCAGGGCCATCAGGTTTGGGTTATCAGGCAAAGGGCTGTGTAATAAAAGTGATGCTAAACAGCCAGGCCCTGCGTCCTTTAGCTGGGGGCACTTGTGAGGTTTTTTTTTAAATGTGCCCTCCCCAGTGGCTTGGCAGATCTCTGGGCAAAGCCAGTCTCCACTAATGGGGGGAACTCAAGCTGAGACAATGTGTTGAGCAGAATTTAGAGGTGGGAGGCTAAAATGAGCACAGATGTTACATCGTTACTTTTTTCTATTAGTTTTCTGTTAAGTAATTTCACTGTGTTGTGGGAGCTTTGGGATCTTGGTCACTAAGCAACTAATTAAAGGGGATCAGACTGAAGATGGCACAGCTTTCTGAGTGTGGTTCAACTGCAGTATTGTGAAGAAGGCATGATATTGTGCACTGCAGGATACTTTGGTAATTATGGCTTTCACTTGTAGCTAAAGTGTGTTGGATGTCAAGCCAGACCTCCTGGAATCCTGTCAGTGTTTAGAGAAGGGACTTATAGCAAGGCCACACAGAATATAAAGGGAGAGTTTTGTTTGATGACCAGTGTAATGGCTGGAATATAATTTCCAGTTTTATTTCTGTGGGAGGGTGTTGTTCTGGCTGAGTACAATTCTTATGTTACCTTCTTTTTGCCCATTATGATTAGATGCCTACATGCCAAATGGAGTACTATGCCAGGATCCAAAGCGTTCATCGGTGCTAAGTTTTAGACCATCCTCAAGCAAGGGTAAATACTGCCATTTAATGAAGCTGCACTTTGGAATAGAAAGGAAGGATAAAGGATCCTTTGGTCCTTCTGTGTATCTGAACATGTGGAGTATCACAGCATCAGCCTGTGGTGAGCAGGATTCCCTTTCTTCTATATGCTGTCACTTCATACGAAGAAACTGTGACAAGCAGCAATTATTCACTGAGCAATATCTAGCACAGTGTCTTAAATATTTAATATATTATTCTACATTCCTTTCCTCAGCATTAAAAAGATGCAGTGCCATCCTGCTTCGAGCACTGAAGGTTTGATAGAGCTCAGAACTGTCTTTTCCCCCTTGCACATGTGCACTCCAAGATGCCATTTGCAGACAGCATGTCTTTGTGCTGGGATGCTCCAAGTGAATTTCACTTCTTAGCCAAAAGATGATATATTTAAACCATCTTTATTTGGGATCAAGCTGTGGATTCGCTTCAACTACAATTATTTAATCTGCCACTATTGTGCATTTTCATGCCAGAAGAACATCTTTGCTTTTCTCACATTGGAAGTTTGTCTTGCTGTTTGCTGAATGCCTGCTTAGGATATGTAGTTACTTGCAGTCTCTGTCAGCAGTAAGGAAGGTTGTACTGTGGTCTCATCCTCTGCTTAGCAGATAATGAAGCAGTTGCAGCCATCTCCACTGATAGAAATGGGACTGCTCCTGTCCCAACTTGGCATTGTTCAGCAGGGTGGAGCCTGTGAGGCTGGAAGTTGCCCACAGGACCATGAGAAGGGGATGCAGCTGTACTGAGCTGTCACAACATGGGCACTCTCATGAGATTATCCACTCAGCATAGTAAGAACCTCCATGGGACTCCACACTCCATCAAGAGAGTTAATAAATACTCTGTGAAAGGCTTATGGCACAGTCACAGAGCCAGACAGAATATCAGAATCGTGATACTCCGGTTTTGCAAGAGCAAACCAGAGACTCTGGTCAGCAAGAGCACAGTTCTGTGTGGTTCTGTTACACTGGTGCTTACTGCAGTCACATTGACATCTGTCTTAGAAATGTCTTAATGATTTACAGTGTCACTGTTTCACACTGAGAGAGAATAATTTGTCTGTAGTACTGTCTCCCAAATCAATAACTCTCCCTGTCTATTCTCACTGCCAAGGAAAGCAAGCTTTAGGATTGTCAGTTCTTCAAATATTCCTTCCCTACCTTCTCTACATCCATGTGATGTAAGTACCTTCATCTTAGGTACTTTCAGATGTAATCTTCAATCAGATTGATTTTTGTATTGATGAAAGACAGACTCTTTCATCTCAAAAAACCAAAATAAAACAGAAATTGCATCACTGCTCAAGGTACCAAGAAGCTAATTGTGTCTCACTTCAATCTGCTAAAACATTTTGAATTATGATCTTTTAAATACCCAATAGCTCGGAATCCTGTACCCTCCCATTTGCTCTCTACACAACCTTCACGTGTAACATGTATGTATGCATGGTGGGAAGAACAGGTGTTATAGCCTGGGGCTGCGGTTCTTTGCTTCAGGACAGAACTCTCAACTAGAACTGTATTTACTCTTCCTGTCTGTGGGTACCTTAAAGCCTACTGAATAAGACAGCAGCTGTCTGAATCTTCCACCAAAGAATTCTTGGTAATATTTTTATTTTCTCCTGCATGACACCCTGCAGAAGTGGGCTATTTATGTTTTCTGTGCTGGATGATGAACAGAGATGCAAGCCCTTAAACAAGTTTATAATTCAGGAGTTGCATGTATCCATATTTGGTACAGTTCTTTCAGCCCTGAAAGAGGTTGTTATTACCAACAGTTACACTGATTCTTCAAGTTTCACGCTGACCATGTTAGTACCAAATAATCCAACTGTGTATAGCCCAGTGTGCCAGGTTCAGTTACAGTTCATGCAACAATTCCACTGCATTTTTCTCTTAAATATCAAGAATTTGCATGAAGAAATGTCTTTCAACTGACTCATCAGTGAAATTGGTGCAGATTTCCTCAACTCCTACCTAGAATGGCCCTGGAAAATGTGGGAACGAGCTCACACAGCCTAGGGGGTGGTTCGAGCCTTCCCCTGCTAATGCAGGGCTGTTCAGCAGTTAGAGTTCTTCTGTCTAACTTTTCAGCTCCACTTCCAGCTGAGTCCTTGGCCATAGTTCTACAGCTAACAATAGGTTTGGGGTTTTTTTCATTTCCTGTGTATTTACAAAATGGCAGTTGTACATATAGGCAATTCTAGTATACCTTTAATAGCTTTATCATTAGTGAGTCTATGGGTTTCTTTCTGGACTATAAATGTAGTCAGTGCCCGACTGGGAATAAGCAGGTAGGATTGTTAGACTTTCCTGCCTGATTTCTTTAGGACAGTGCAATTTTAATTTTTTTTCCCTGTCCAGTTCATTTGTTAAAAACAAAACCAAACAAACCTTGTTTTGAAGTAACCTAAAATAGATATATTTTTATTTTTCCTGAAACAGACATTCCTGAAATTACTTTGTAAGTATTTAAGTAAGATATTTTGTTTGCTGTTGCTTAATAATGCTGGGTTTGGGAATTGGGTTATTTTTATGTTTTAAATTAACTTTGAGCAGTGTTTGGAAAGAAACCAAAATATTTAAATGGGATTTTAGATGTAAAGAAAGAAAGGGAGTGATTATATTATTCCAAAATTAGTTCTCATTGAATTTACAGAATAACTTGCTGTACCCTAAATCCAGATCTTTCAATAGATTTTAAGGTGATGTCTCCTGTCTCTACCGGCTTTTTTCTTTGACTACTAAATTTTGTTTTTCCATCAATCTACATCTGAGGCTTTCCACAGCAAGTTGGACCTGTGGGTGGGTGACCAGGTTAAAAGGCTGAGCTATAGCTTTGTCTGGGCATATAGACCTCCTCTGCATATGCCTTGGTTTCTGTCTTGCTCCCCAGAAGTGATCTGTTTGAGGCTGTCACTGAGATTTTTTTCGGTTCAGCTCATGCAGCCTTTCCTGCGTTTAACACCATTTTTGTATCTGATCTTCATGTAAGAAAGCCAGTAATAAGCCTTTCTCCATAGGGCTGCTCTGATTCTATATTTGACTGAAGAAATTAATTGTGCAAGGGTGTGAAGTTTCTAACATAGAGTCTTTACCACAAGAGACTCCACCGTCTGCCTCGGTGACACAAAAAGGGGCGGGGAGGGGGGAAGCTACAGTGGGCTCTGCATGCCAACGGCTGCCCACCACATACACAGCTGCTTTAAAGCAGACGCATTTTGAAGCTCTTCCACCAGCACCACCACAGTGCCTGTGGGACTTGCTGGGTGCTGAGCACATTGGCAACTATTGCAGCTCTGCGTCACCAGCTACCAAATTGATTAGCTCTGTGGCTTTCTGTGTTTTGGGCTTTTCAACTGCTGTTACCAAGTACGTAGACACTGTTACTAATAGCCCTCTGAACTGGCAGCAGCGGGGAAATTTCTAGAAAACGGTCTCAGTCAGAACAGAGCCTTTTCACTGTGTTTCAGGACAGCCCCTAACTGGGGATTTTTGCTGTGTGAACTGTGCCTTTTCCTATACGTTTGAAAATATATGCATCTCCTGCCCCAAGTTTTCGGTCGCTAGAGTTGAGGTGTCTGTCTTCCAAAAGAAAACAAGGGATTTTTAATGTAGCTGTAATCCTGCTACTTGTGATTGTCTAAGGAGGAGTCCCTGAGGTCACAACATGCTCAGTGTCATTCAGCACCACCATCAAGGTTGCACCAGGGTAGAGGCTAATCAGCGCAGCCTTGTGCCTCATTACCATCTCTTCTTTATGCACAGCATATTGTCACTGCACAAAGACGGAGTCTGTTAAACATTTATTTATAGTAAGAAGGGCCAAACTGTTAAGAGAAGATTTTTTAAAATCTGTGTTAAAAGCAAGGCAGCGAGGGAGCGGGTTGGCGCTTCCACAGCACGCTGTGTTAAGCTGTAAACTCAATTATAAGTAAATTAAGTTCACCCTTTTCAATTGTTAAACTAACAGCGAGCCACAAAGCCAACATATGTAAACCACCCCCTCAAAATGCATGGCTATTCACAAATCTTGAACTCTGAGAGCAAACAAATTACAGGGTGGAATAAGCTCCTAAAAGCTGTTTTAAAGCCTTAGTGCTTTAGTTAAAACCTCTTTGGACAATATGGTTTGTTTCCATTCCTGTACAGCCAAATCTTGCGTATGCTGCCTCCTCCCTTCACACAACCCTGTTTGTTTTTGTAAACATGCAGTGATCTTGGGATGAAAGGTAAAGATTTGCAATTAGTTTATAAATATGCACTGTAAATATAATTAATGTAGTTCTGATGCTAATTTAATGAACCTCCTCATACGATACACATTTACGACCATATGAGCAAAAGTTGACCTCTAGCACTTTGTGTAAGGGACGTAAATGGATAACCATCTGAAAACTTCTGACGCAGTGATGTTCCATATGAGGCTTCAGCTAAGGTTTGATTACAGCCTGGGGAAAAACTGCTTTCAACCTAAAAATTTAACTCATATATAATATATATATGTTTATATTAAGCCTGAAATCATTCACAGTGAAAGCAAGTCTAATTAGTAACACTAGACTACATGTTAAAATAAACCGTAAGTGTAGGTGTAGTAGTAATCTCTGTACTTTGAGCATCTCAACTAAGCTTTCTGCTGTGATAATACTTCAGGAAGGTTCTGGAGTTGCCGTTTTGGGCAGAGAGCGCAAATCCATAGAATGTAAGGATGTTAGTGAATAAATGAATTAGTCTGATGCCCAGTGTGAGAAAAGCCAGCAAGAATGTAGAATATAAAGGTGGAACTTAAGGACACTTACAGAATTGTTCCCAGCACCCACTTCCATGGAGCTGTCCTATTCTTGCTTAGAGGATAAAAGCAGCGCGGTCAGGAATATGTACATGGAAGCTGCACAGTGTGATTCTTCTGCAATTAAGATTTCATTTATGTACGTTGCCCCATCCTGATGCTACTCTTTGCCAGTAAACCTTCTAGTGAGGACACTTTTTGGATTTTGAAATTATGTACGCCCCTAAACTAAGCTTCAACTTTAACTTCAAGGTTTTCTGAAACATGGTTTATGCTCAGGAACAAATTCCATGCTGAGAGGGTAATGCGGCTGTGTCTGCTGTGGAGCAAGCTAGCACCTTGCAGAAGGATGGTTGCACTGCCTGAAGTTTTCAAGCATTGGCAGTGTAAAGGTTTCTGGTGCTTCCTAGGGCAGGCTGTAATACTTGTACATGCTGCTGTGTGCCGAGATTCTGTGCTGCTGCTGGTGAATCGAGCTGAGATTTTACTGCAAGTTCTGAGTGCAAGACTGAAAGTTAAGAAAGGTTCTGGAAATGTTTCATGTAATGGTGCATGCAGTACAACTTGTGTCAGTCATTCATAAACCAAGTATTGTTATTTCTGTGTAACATACATGGAAAAGGAGAGTGCTGTGAGAATTGTTCATGTTCTTACTAGTGCAGTAAAAGCGTCTCTGTAATTCCCCTTTCTCTGGTATAAAGGAAATGGCTGTTGGGGTTTCTCTTTGGGGTGGGTTTTTTTTGACATCTATGTTAAATGGCATGCTAAGTGCTGTAAAACATCAATAAAGAGGAAGAAAATGTAAAGTCATTAAGTGTTTGACATTTAAGGACACTGTATTAATAGTTTAATCTGTATGATTTTGTTCTTTTGCTGTCATCTCAGGACCTCCTTGGAAACACGAAGCAGCACCTCAACTGATCCACTCAGGTACTGTAGTAACACAGATATTCATTTTAGGTTTGAAATAATAGAAGTTACCTTAGTTCTGTATCAGCTGTACATCACATGCTTTATCTGCCAACGCACAGCCAGTAAAGGCATTGACCGAATGAATAGCTGGGTTTTTCTGAGAGGAGATAGTTACCAGCTTCCAGGATTGCAGTGAGCTTGAAATTTCAGGTGAACTTGAAATTCAGTTCTAGCTTCAAACACTGTTAGTTCTTAGAGGAGCACAAAGGGGACGGAGGAAGGTGTGTTTGTGCACACACATGGGCAAACCGTGATGAACAGTTTTTATAACCTCAGATTGTGCTGAAAACATTTGACCTCCTCTGGCAGTTTTGTAACACTTTGAGTGAACAATACTGATTGTGTCAAAATGTCATTCATGTTTTCCATTGCTCAGCAATTTGATAAAAGCACATGTATAAACTTCAGAGTACTGTCATATGAGTCATTGCAGTAACTAAGATCTTACTTTGATCACTCAGTTTAGAAAAAAACCTGCTTAGCACTGTTAACACTGCATATCAAATGGGCACCTTGCATCTTTAATTCTCACAGTTGCACATTAAAGAGAGCATCAATGTCACAGACTTCCTTTGATTAAGTTGGGGCAGAGTCCCTTCCTCTCAAATTGACAGTTGTTTTGGTGAAAGTCTTCCTTTGGAGATGTTATGGATTAAGGATGTGACTTTTTTTCCACACACTGTGTGGTTTTAACCTTGCTTGAACAATACGTTAGTGGAAACTGTTGTGTTTAACCTTATTTAAATTAAGGGCCCTCTCTCTTATAATCTATTCTAATCTTCCATTATTCCCCAGTGTATGGGCTTCTGAAAGTAAAGCATACGCCTTATTGTCATTCCCTAAACCCATACTCCCCCTGTGTTGTCGTATTGTCTTTGTCTTCAGCTCAGCATAGCAACACTGGACAATGTTCAGTCATGACTGTAGTTTTGTTCTCATCTCCCAGTTTGACTGGAACACTTATTTCTTTGTGTGGCAGGACAATGCAGGAAACAATGTCATCTTCCCTGCCCCACTTTGCTGCAAACTTATTTTAGCAAGAACATCGTGTAGGTGGTTTGTGAGTTACCGTGCTCTGGGATAAGGTTCCCAGCACCAGATATTCCTGCTGTCTTTATTCCAGGCTAGATAAGTCTTTGTGAAAATAGCAGATTTTATTATGGTTTTTTTCCTTCCATTTAATTTTTTTTCATCAGTGAGAAAAATGATGATGATGTAAGATGTGGTTGCATTTTAACACTTGGTGAGAAAAGGGAATATTATTTGAATAGACATGTTTGCAAGAAACTACCGTGGTTGAATCATTTTAATTTGTTGTGGGATCTTTAAAAATAAGAATATTTCCTTGTTTAAAACTGTTTTCAATAAAATGAGACCTTGTGATTTAATGTCCACCAACATGACCGCTGCCATTGCTGCATGGCCTTGCAGACTGTGGAGTTTAATATACAGTTAATGCGTTAAGTTCTGAGGCATTGGCTCACATTTGTATGTGGCCAGTGGGCTGCTTAAGCCTGTGACAGAGATATGCAGGCTGGTATGGAAACTTTGATTGTGCTTCTTTATGTTTCAAACAATAGCTTTATAATAGTTTATATTCCACTTTCTTTTACAATTTTTGTTTAAACTCCAAGTTATCAGAGATTTTGAGACTTTCTTCTTTATCCCTTTTCTTATAAAACCTCTGTGCTCAGACTTTTCCTAAACTAATTCAAACAGATACACTTGAATACTTGTCATTATTTTGAGAAAAGTATTTGGAAGTAAAGGCACTTGCATGCAGTAAGTCCTGTTGAATTTTGAGAACTGGGGTGAGTAATATTTGGGAGTCATTAGATGAAGATGTAAAAATGCTGCTCTTCACCTACAAATGAAATAATTTTGTGATGCTTGAAAACTAGAGTAAAACCAGAAATTTCCAGATTGATTAGATCAGTTAAACCAGTGGATTTTTTCCTAAGGTTAAATAGTTATTGAAAAAACAGCATGTGAAATCTAGTTGACTATAGGAGTTCAAATAAGCCTGTTTCAGAGCAGTAATTTAACAGAATTAAGGCTATTGTTTGTAAGTAAAATGAAAGATAGTAGAAGATGTTTTGTTTCTGAATGTGTTCTCATGAACCTGTTGACCAAATTTGCCTTTGATTGACCCATAAAGTGGAATGTACCAATTAATCCGGACCCATCCAGTGTCCTGTTGAGCAGTTGGCATTTTCTGGTCAGGCTGTTTTTCTGGAGTTTTGCTCACTAAGTTTTTGTGCCCATCAACAAGGTAAGTTTGCCCTTGAACGACTCTTCTGGTTCTCTAGAGCACTGCAATCCAGACTTCTGCTTGTGTTCAATTTCTGTTGCATGGAGCTTCCCTGCCAGACAGATCCATTTGTTCCCCCTGGATTTATTCAGATTGCCTTTGGATTCTGGTGGTTCAATTTACAAGTTACATTGTTGTGAGATCAGAGGAGAGACTAGTGCTGTAAAGAGTAATGTGAAAAATTTGCTTATGTCTGTTATAAAGCAAAAAATCTACAACTGTCATGTGATAAATGTATGTACATATGTATATATTTTTTCTTAGAGCCTGCACAGCATTTGTTCTGGGTATTTTGAATTCGACTCTCTCTGTCGGCTTTCAGCTGGTATCTGAATATACTTTTGTTTCTTAATATCTAAATCTTCGTGCAGGCCTTCCGGAGTGCTGTATTACCAGATCTGCTTCAAATGATCCAGAAACTTAAATATTTAAGCTTTGATGATACTCAGGGCATATTTGTCATCTTCTGTAACAAATTGATCAACTGGTGTCCATGTGAGTTTAGAGAAGTCGGGAAAGATACTCAGCACTAAGCAAACAGCAGATTTCTTACTGTTCTACTTCATGAAATTTTGGCAGCTTAGAGACTTAATAACCAAAAGCAAAGGAGAGTATCAAATGGTGATTAATATTCATCTGTGGGGGTGTGTAGAAATCTGAGAACAGTTTGAAGCAAAATAACTTTGTTTTGAGTTACCAGAGTGTTTCTAGGCAGCAGAGTTTCCCTTTGAGTAAAGAAGTGGAGGGAAAAGTGAGCTTGATTTTAAGTCCCCGAATCTCTGGGCATCTCTGCAGAGCATGTCACCAACATTCCCGGGTGGCCCAATGGTGCAGCAGAGCTCCGGAGCTCTGTATGGACACAGCTGTTCCCTTTTCCCCAACCGGGATGGGATGCTTGCTGTTATGCTACCCAGAAATGCATGGAAGGACCGGGAAGAGAGAAGTCTTCCTTAGTCTTTGTATCAGCAACCTAGGAAATTTTTCCACCAGCTTGCCTATGGAGACTGTTTGATTTCCCATACCAAGAAAGGCACCCAAAGCTCAGGAGCTTTGTTTGCTGGTGTGCTCTATTAGCAATGAGGCCTCTGAGCACAAAATCTTGGCTTGTGACCTTTCTCTGTGTTCCCTGTATGATCCCCATGGTTTGCTGTGGTGTGCACAGGGAGTATCACACCGTTAGCATGGGAACCACACTATCTTGATTTCATGGTACCCTTGAGCTCCTCAAGGGATGAACAGCTAGCACGAAGTTTGTGTGTGGCTGTTGGAAGTATTTCACCCTGGAATCGTGAAAGACTCGTGGAAAAGAGTTTTCTTACTGCGGGCTTCCCATTTCTGTACTCTGTGTACGTAGGTGAATACACTGTTACTCTGGGCAAACGAAATATTTTTCAGAAATGTTCCTACTATAAGGGTGTAAGGAAGTAAATAGCAGTAGTTGTTTAATTTATTTAATTTTTGAAGGGTTAAAGATGTAACTAGACAAATCCTGATTTCTTCAACCCCAGGAAATCAGTATACTAGCAATTCTAGCAGACACTGACTTCATGCTGGGGTTCTTTTATACAACGCTCTTCCTCATCAGTGAGTTGTTTTATTTGGCCTCAGAGCTTCATGGATTGACAAGGCAACAACCCCTAAAAAGGCGTTGTACTATATGATTTTTCACTTTGCTCTTTTTTTAGTGGCTGTTTTCAAAACCCTTGTCAGAGGCTTCAGGAGTTGATGCCAGAGCCGCCTCTTGCATAGCGGAACTCTAAAGGGCTATAGAAATTTTCAGCAAACGGCTCACTCACAGTACCAGTGCTGAAGCTGCAGTGTGTCCAAAAATCTCTGCTCTTGTTAGGCCTGGGAATTCCAAGTCAAAGGTTTCTCTAAATTCCTTTCTGAAAGAACTAATTTGATATCCAGGGTGAGCGTGAGATGAAGCTTAATTTTCTTTGTTGCTTTTCCCTGGAAGACAAGTAAAAATGAAGAACATGTTGAGAGCATGGTGCTTTTCATTTGCAAACGTCCTAATTAGCATTTTCTCTGCATGCAATGCAGTATAATCAGCCTTGGATGCTGTCAGAAAATTCCTGGGTCCATAGCTTCTCCTCACTGAAAGTCCAGTGTTTAGAAATACGTAATTAAGGTAACACATAGCTGTTTTCATATTTTTGTTTTTCTGGAAGGGCTGTGATGGCAAGAAAGAAATTGCTTTGCAGTGTGAACCCTGAAAGGGTAAGTTTTCAGAGAAGTCTCATTTCAGGATCATATCTTTAGGTGGTGTCTCTTTAGCTTAATTGTCTCAGTGTGGTTTCCCCTTCTCCTTCCCATCCTGACAATAGCTCTAGCTGGTTACAGGGTGTGGCATTTCTTGCTGCTGCTTTTTTATTATTCTTTCTTCTTTTTCTTTTTTAAAGCAATCTCAAGAAATGTTCCAATAGAGAAAAATCAAACATAATTTTAATTTACTTATTTTTTTGCCATCTGTTTGTTCTTGGAAATAAAAAGGTTTCTGCATTACCCTCGTGGCAATATCCTACAGCCTTTGTGATGGACCAACCCAGCCCAAGCCAGGAGGCAGGGCCGGGGAGACTGTGGAAGGGGGAAGGCTGGGGCTTGCCAGGAGGCAATGGGCCTCCAGGGCCTTTTATTCAGTTCCTCTTTAGATAAAGCAATCCCTGGAAAACGGGCTGGTAGTAGGGCTGAAAAGCTGGGATGGAAGATTTTGATATGAAAATCTAAATAACCATGGCATGATGGCATCACTGTCTTCAGAACTGCCAAGCTAACGAAGCCCGAGGGAATATGAGTTCAGGAAGAAAAACAGACTTAAACTTTCACAGTATTTAATATCATTTGGGAGGCAAGCAATCTAAGTGTTTCCTTAGAAATCCCTGCAGCAGTACCAGTTCTGGTGCTGCTCTGAAAGAAAGCACAGTGTGTAAATGCAGGCATCCCAGGCAATGGATTATTTTACATTCTTTGAAAGAAATTATTTTTTAAAGGCCCAAATCAAATGCACGTCATGGTTGTACTTTTTCTCATGAGTTGTTGTTCTCATCAGCTGTTTGTTTCCACCACTTATCCTACCCTGTACAAGATATTTATAGGGAAATACCAGACTAAATACGACGTGAACATTTTTGAATGCTGTCCAGGCATAATTTACCTATTTCTTTACTTTGCCAACTAAAGTGCCAATTGTTACTCAAATATATTTATTGTTTACAAGTAAATGACACAAACTGGTTTTCTAAGAAGTTGCAAAGGCACTTATGTAACGGAGCAGTGACAATGAGTAAAGCCAAAATCCAAAAGAATCCCTAAATATAGCTTATTATCCAGGCACTTGGGCAACTAGCTCTGTCTGCGGAAAAGAGCATCCAGTTAAGCTTTAGGGGGTTGGTTTTCTTTCAATATTTATTTAACAGTGTGAAAAGTGGGGAGGGGGAGGAGGGGGGAGGATGTATTTTAAGACCACCCAGAATCTTTGCTTGTAGGTATTTCCTCAGATTCTGATTTTGGCTTTGCTGCTGTTTCAGTTGAACTCTGAAGTTCCTGTTGCCTCTGTGATGACAGTGCAAGCACCATCCTGAACGTTCACTGTTAGTATCCAAATCACAGTTTTTGGAAAAGTGAACTGAACAGCAAAGTGGACGTTAGAACTGGTCCCTCCCCACTGGAACACTTGTTATTTAGCAACAAGGACGAGTTTAAGAAAAAACAAACCAGATAATTTGCTATTGAGGTGCTCTCCAGTGCCAGTACGGTTCCGACAGAGCAGCAGTTCTGCGCTGTTAACTCTTGCTCGAGTACCCTGGGAGAGTGGGGGAACTCCTCAGGGGAGGATGCGCGCCTTGGGAGAGAAGCAAGAGTAAAGGGGGCGGGAGCAGGTGCCAGAATTGGGCCAGTGTCTTTCCGAACAGATGCCAGTTAAAATGGGACTCGTGTCTTTCCAGAACCAAAGAGATCGCTTCCCTCCCGGCCCGCCGGAGGTTTAGGGGAGCAAACGCCGCTGACGGCGCGACGTCCCTCGGCGCCCCGAGCGCTTGCGCTCCCGCGGCAGCCCGGCGGCTCCCGCTCCTTCCGCTGAGAAGCTGCCGCCCGGTCCNNNAGGGTCCGCGCTGCTGCCTGGCTTCGGGGGGGGCGGGGGGGCTTCTTCCTTTTTTTTCTTGTTTTTCCCCTCCCCTATCATAAGGAGCCCACAGTTTTCATAGGTGCTGGCAGACAATGGAGCTGATGTGATTTACACAGGAGGAGCTGATTAACAGAGTTGTGTGCTGCTCTATTTAGAAGAGAAAAAAAAATAGGAAAAGGAAAAAAGCCCGCAGTTCCCATGTGATGGGATCAGAGCGGTGCGGTGATTATAGGGCAGTTGTTGTCAGATCTGATTGAGATAATTGCAGGCGTTTTCCGAAGTTCCGTGAGCCTGAAGGATGCTTTCCGAAGGTCCTTCAAAAACCTTAGCTGGAATATACACACGTTGTTTGACCAGAGGGCTGTTAGAATGGCCTAAAATAGTCAAAAGGAGAAGTGGGATTTCTGTGTAGCAACGGTTATCTGCGTAGGGTTGGGGACTTTTGGAAAGGGAAATCGCAAAAGGGATCAAAGAGGGATACAAAGAATTTGTATCCTTTGTGCGAGTGCCTCTTTGTATTAAAGTAGGATACAGTAACTGTGCAGGTGCTGTGCCATGTGCATGCCTCCCTGCAGATCCTGGGAGCAATTAGAAACACTTAGGCTGCAGCAATAGGGAGAGGAGTGTGTTGGACTGGATTTGAGTCATTCAAATCATAACAAAAAGAAGTCTTGTGTTATTAAAACCTAGCTGCAGACTACAGTTGCCGCAGTAGAAGTATTTGAAAATGCTGAAGTTGAAGGCCTTCTGCTTGGATTACTGGCAGTTTTTGTGTCTCCAGCCTCTTCACGGTTTCTATAAAAGGTAAGAAAACATTAACTCTGAAATGCTTTTCAGAACTGGGTGGCTGCACATGATGCCACCAGTGCTTTTACTTGCTATTCTACTCTGTTGCTGAAGGGCAAATATGCAGGGGAAAAGGGAGTGGTAGAGAATTAATGAGAACTTGTGACAAAGGTTGTAAAGCTTCTTTTTTATTGCATTAAGTATCAGTTACTTTTGTCTCTGTGCATGCAAATGTGAAAGGTGATGATGCTGTTTGGTTTTAACATTTACTTTAAGTCACATCATCTCAGCTAAGACTCAGTTAGTACTTTTTCTTCCCTGAAATGTTATCCTTAGGCACGGTAGCTCGTGTTGTGTAGAGCACAGACTGTAAACACCACTAGGAGATTAATTGAAATGTCACAGAAATTTATGTAATGCAGAGATGATCCTTTTTTTCCCTGAGATATTTAGTAATATAATAGTTCATCTTTCATCTCCCTCACAGCGCAAAGCGCGCATCACAGGCATTCAGAGCAACGGGCACTTCGCTTAGGCAGGTCTGACATCCGGCGTAAATGATTGATGGTGAATAGTGATCATAAAGAATAGGGCTGGGTGTCAGATGCATTGAGCTTGCCTATTTAATGGAACAGCAAAATAAGCAATTCCATTTAACGTGTCCCTGAACTTACCCTGGTGCTTTTTAATCTAAACTTCTGTTTTCTTGCTCTTGATTTACGCTACTAAGCACAGGGAATTATATGTGTTTGGATTTTGTGGGGAAAAAGTGGGGGAACACTTTGTTGTTAAAAACCCTATGCAATTCTTTAAAATAGGGTTCTGTTCTTGTTATGTACACTTTCTGGTCTGACTACCTATTGTCAGACTACAGAAAGTGCTTTGTACTAAATGCTAATTGCAGTTGAATTTTTCATGCAGTGACTGAAGGCTGGAAAAGGGAACTGTTCCAATCTTTTTCAAGGTTTAAGGGGTGCCCCGCACTTTCTGGCATTGAGTAATACAGGACCCTCATCTGTGAGGGTTGGCTTGTGAAGTTTCACAAGATAGCTTTATTCTCTGCTTCTTGCTGCTTTTCACAGATTTCATTTCACAGCCAAAAAATTTCCACCCTGTTCCCAGCCATTGTAATGTCTTTCTCACTGAGAAACCATATGAAATAATAGAAACGTAGCCAGGCTGTCTTGACACAAACACATACAACTAAACCAAAGCTTTATGGCTTGGATTCCTGGTGAAATCTCAGCTTTGTTGCAAATGAATTACTGTGGAGTTATTCTACATCTTCTAACAGAAACCTCTGTGATCTCTAAGGACTGTCCATTTATCGCCTTCCAGATAGTCAATTTATTTGTCATCAAAACCTAGATGCACATGAGCCTTCCTCCTGGAGCATGTTTGCATGAACAGAAGCAGAGAGAGGGCAAACCCTGACACTTTCTATTGAGACTTACTTTCAATTACTTTATATTAGTAATTGTAGCTTGTTTAAAATGCTCTTGGAGTAGTGGCAGGGGGCTATGGGGAAGAGTTTTGTGTGTGCCTGGGTGTATATATTCCTTATGTTTATGTACAAAATGATACCCAAATGGGACTTGATAACAATTGATAACAATAACAGGACTTGAGTAATATTTCCATTGTATGGATCTTACTACAACAATTTTTAGTATTAGCACTAAGATTCTTGCTCCCCCTCTGTTATGCCATGATGGTGTGAGGAATGGAAAGGTGTGTTGAAGATTTGGGCAGGAGTAAACTTCAGACATGTCCTCATGCCCCACCACGTGTCTGGTGACCAGCCATGACTTTAGAGGTGCAGTACCAAGTTGGGGGGAGACAGCAGTACCCAAACCGTTAAGCCTTCCCCATCTAGGACAGCAGTTGACCTTTCAGAGCAGACATGGGGATGCTGTGGAACAGCTGCCCACCTCCCCCTTAAGCCACATGTTCCTGATCCTGTGGGGTGACTCAGAGACTCATTACTTGGCCATGAGAGCTCTGCTCATCACTCCTCATGCACTCACCCTCCCCAGCAGTGCTTAGCAAGCCATACGTGACACAAAATATGACTGTTCTCTTTCCTTTTGTGGACTGAGCAGAGCATGACTTTTATTTTCAGTTGCAGCCACTACTCAAAATGTTCCTTGTAACTCAGAAGCTCCATGGCTTCCTGCTCGATGCCCAGAAACCAAGCTGTCTTTTCCAGCTTGTGTAACTTGGGGAAGTCTTGTGGGATCATGGCTGTTGCCTGAACTGGACAAGGCTAATTTGTGGTGTAATTTTGTCTTGCACTGGGAGCCACTTGCATGGAGCTGTGCATCTGTATTAAAGTCCATGGACTTCAAGAGAAGCCCGTGCGGGTGTGTTGAGGTCTTGCCCAGCAGTGCTTAGTGCTCATGCGGGTTGTGTGAGTGTGCACACAACGTGTACATACACCCTGGAGTAGCAGGATAGGGCTGGTGCACTGTGTTGCTGTTTGGGAAGTGTGCTTTTTCCTCAAACCCTTGAGAACAAGTTTACATGGAAGCACTCAGGCAGGCTGCAGTGGTGGCCTGTCCCTGCTGCCCAGGGCTGGGGAGGGCAGGGCAAATGAGCAAGTTCCTGGCCCTGCCTGTGGCTGTAGTGCCAGCTGGGGCACTGCAAGAAAACCATGATTCTTGGTGCTGAGGCAGAGGGAAACAATATGGGTTTTGCCTTCTTAGGTGCTGCTTTTCCAATGTATTCATGTAGACAAGGTAGAGGTCCAATCGCATAGCTCCTTCCTAGCAAACCATGAATGTGACATTCCTGAAGGGAAGCTCAGCAGCAGGCAGGCATCCAGCCTAGGGGAGAGAGCTTCTGTAGAGTCTGCAGTCCCCCATGAGAATTGCTACTGTGATGTGTATTTCCTCAACACAGCAAGGGAGAAGGAAACAGGGCAAAATAAACGGACTCCAATTTTAGTCCCTTTCTTAAATTTGGAAACGGCTTCAGTAGCCAGGACTTTTCCCATCACTTGTCTTTCACAAGCAAAGTTACTGTGAGATAATGATGCTGATGCCTCCAATAATGTGTATGTCAACTAGCAGCCTGCTTTTGTGCAAGGCATCGCAGATTGTATACAGCAAACTGGGCAGGGTGTGGGGATAGAAACCTGCTCCGAAAAAACATTTGGTAATTGCCTGATGTATGAAACCCAAATTTCCTGTCCCTGTTGCCACTAACACCGTGTGCATCTGGTCAGTGCTATGGAACCCCTCACCGCAGGGCTGGGTTTTGGCATCCTGTGAATGCAAACACCAAAAGTGTGGAGATGTATTTCTATAACAAATGAAATGTAAGATGAGCAAGTCACTGAAGGGTTTCTGTGGGATTCTGAGGATGAATATCTCAGCTTTACTCAATGGATTATTACCAAACCATGTGACTCCAGGTTTAGCATGTGAAAGTGAAGATTTTCTTTAGCCGGTGGGTGCATCGTGCTGTGCTTCTGCCAGCTGGTGTGTAATAGCCCAAGCGAGAAATTGTTACCATTAGCATTGCATTAAAGATAAAGCATAAGGTGAGAAAAATTGTGACTGGCAGTGAAAGCAACTGTAATCTGTACTTTGGGGAGGGGATCTTTCCTCCCATATTGTCTTCTCTCTTCTGGCTGAGAGTATTTAAAAAAACATAAAATGCCAAGCTTGTAAAGGCTGCTTTAGTGGATTCCAGTTGCATGACAAACAAAACCGTTTTTAAGTGATTTCTTCTCGCCTGTCATTTTCCTTTCATCACCTTTGTCTCTCTAGAGGATGTACGAGTCTCTTACAGAACAACTAGGGCCATTTCTAACAAGCATCTGATTCCAGCCACCCTGATGGAGTAAGGTAGAGATGACTCACTTTGAAGCAGGGATTAGTTGGAATTGTTTGTGCAAGTCTTCAGTTGGTACTGGCAATTCCAACATTGGGATCGGGGAAAGATTGAATCCTGTGCTTAAGCACATCTCTAGGCAAGAACAGGTCTGTAGTGTAGCATTTGATTCAGTCCCATTTGGATGTTTCAGTGATTACTGTAAATAAAAATGCTTTAATGAATTTGCTTGGTGGGAGCAGCTTATTGCTGCCGTACAAGGATATCACAAAGTAACTGAGCATCAGAAGCTGCTCCGAGCCACTCTAATATTGCACTCTGCAGGGCACCTGCAGCTCAGGGCTCATCCTCTTCCCCACTCTGTTATCCAAGACAAATTCATAGCATTTGAAGCCATTAAAAGAATTGCCAGCCTTAATTTAGATGTGGTTTCAAAGACAGCACATGTGCTTTCAATGATCTATGCCAGGATTGTCCTCTAGGTTAACTCTTTGTTAGAAAGAATGTGCTTTGATAGTCTTTGTTCCTCATTTCTGGTGTTAACAGCATGAACTCTGTGTCTAGGAGTATGTGAGGTGGGTTCAGATGTGCTGGATAACATGCTTGTTAACACGCACAGAGCAATACTGCTGTTTCCTTCAAGTAAAGTGCAGTGTAAAATAAGATGTGAGGAACTTGATGGCCATGTGCTACTGTATAGTTAAAGGGAAAGCCATTGTTAATTATTTTAAAACAGATTTATTAGAGGGGAAAATAGTTCTAGGTGGTGTATTATCTACAATACTGCAATCCTGTATTCCTATGTACTAGTTACAAATCTCAGTAAAAGGAAGCAGGGAGCAAAAAGCCTTAGGTTCTAGTTCATGAGAGCAGGGAACTTCTTTTGCACACTTAGGTGATGTCAGTTGGCTTGCTCTTCTTCTTGCTCTCATTTGAATTACAAGCTCCTTTGCAATATCTTGAACAAAGCAATAGCAAAGTGGGTGGGATAAATTACTGAAGCTTTGTCTTGAACTTGCATTTAGAGTTCACCATATATGTTGTTAGAAACAAATAGTTTGCTTTCACTTGACAGTGACTTCATCCAGAGCAGGGCTGAGTCATACGCCTGTAGTACAGGGCTCTCTCCAGAGGTTTGTTTTGGCAAGGTTTATGCAATTGCAGAGCAGCTGAGAGCATAAAATTGTCTCCTCTCCTTATCCCCCCCAGATCCACCATCCTCTTGAAGGATAGCCAGCCTGTGAACAGTGCAGATCGCAGCATAAAAATCATTAAGAGGAAACCCTCAAATAAATACACAAAGTAGCAAGAGGTCTTAAAAGCAATCAGAGGACTTGTCTACACTCAGGGAAGTAAAGTGATTTCATGTTGAGAAATTTAAATTAAAATACCCAAAATTCCTGTTGAAGCCTTCATTGTGAAGTAGTTAATGCTGCTTTCTATCTAAAAGAGAGTCTGTGAGGGTGTGCAAAGCACATTGTTTATATGCTTTAAATTCACAGCTCTGGTCTGAACTTGCCAGGGTGCTCTTCCTGCCTGCCTGGTGGTCAGTCATCTTACAGGACCCATCACTTTTTCATCCCCTCCTGTAGGACTTGGGCATTGCTGAGCAAAAGCCCTGCACAAATACACAGGGCTGTTTGATGGGCCTGATAGCAGTTTAGCAGACTGGAGACAGTTCTCTCTGTATTTCCCTTTCTCTTTCTGCCTCTCTGCAGCCTTCAGCTTCAGCAAAGGCTTTCTGAAACCTTCCTTCTCCCCCTCCCCTCTCACCCAGGAACCATCTGTGAGTCCTCAGGTTCTCCGTTCCTGTCACTTGTAGAGATTTTAACTTTCCACAAACAGTTTCAAAGAATCAGGATTTTGAAGAGCTGTGGTATCTGTGCTGAGACTCTCACAGATGTATAGCTGGCAGTGCTTGCCCTTTTGCTGCCCCCCTAAAGAGCATGTTGTTCACCCAGCTTTTCTTTCTGTCTCTGGGCTCTACTGTATTTAGATGCAACTGATGGGCAGACCCTGGAGCAGTCACATTTTAATTGTGTGTTTGGCTATGCGCCCTGCAGAGGGGATTGGAAGCTTTCTGGGTTTCCTTTGATAGGCTTCCAAGATTAAGTCTCAGAAAAGGGAGTCTGGGAGTACGGTGGAGGCCTGGAGACATACAAGGAGTGTGTCAGAAGCTGCAGCTGGAGGGCTGCTGGAGGGGCCTCTTCGAAGGAACACGAACTTGCCAGCTAGTTGGGGATGAGAGGGGATGCCCTTTATCAAAATGCCAAAATCATGCTGACTTCTTTCTGCGGAAGGACGGGTATGTGGATGTCACTCTCAGGAAACGTGTTTTACAGACTCTTGGGAATGATTGGGAAAAATCGAAAAGCAAGTTCAAAAGGGAAGGAAAGAAAATACAGTGTAAGCCAAGGACAAAATGCATGGTGAAAATACTGAGTTTCAAGCCCTTCTCCTAGCTACTAAAGATTTTGTCTTGTTGAAGGTTTAAAGATACTCTATGTTGTCTAAATAGACAAAACACTTTTCAATCTAAAAATTTAAAACCCATCTCTTTGCAAGACTCCTTTCAATCCTTAATTGGTAATAGCTGTCGTGTAAAGGGAATGCTACCTAGGTTAAAAATAGGTCTGGAACTGTCCTGACAACCAAAACATGCAAGCTCTAACACTCACATTTTCCTTTTGTCAAATGACTTATAAATATAGTCTATATAATAATGGAAAGGCTATTAAATTCTGGTTTGTGATTGTTTTGTCTTGGTAGAAATTTCAGGAAAATTGCCGCCTTCCCTCATGAAGGCTGCAGTATACTCGCTCCTCTCCATAGGAATGTTACACTAACCAAATTTAGGATGAGCCTGTGCACAGTTGAAGTAGTAGGATGAATTTAGCTGCAAACATGTCATGTGTAAAGTGATGCGTGCATCCGGAGCACGAGACTTTATCAAAAAGCAGATCAGATAAGGTGTCCTGGGTGCTCAGTTTCCCTCAGCCACTTCGTCGGAACTTCCGAGACAGGGGCCTGGCACTCAGCTCCTCTGCCCGGCAGCACTCTGCTTATCGTGCAGGCTTCTGTGTGAAATATGAAAGAATCTCAGGAGAGGGGAGAATAATAGAATGTGAGACTCCAAATTAAGCCCTGCCTTTCTATTAATAGCACTTAAAAGTAATACACCACCTACAACTTGGAAAGGAACTTCAGCTCTATTATCTTGAAATACTTAGTGATTGATGTCCCTTGTGATATTTTGCCTGCCACAGCTTTGTTCCCAGTGTAAAACACAGATAATAGATTAAAATCTTCCAGTTCTTTTCTATCAATTAACTCTCTACCCTCTCCCCCAATATTTAAAAAAATAGTAATTTAAAAGATTCCTTCAGTACTCTCCCTCACATAGCGGGCTAGTAGTTGCTCTGGGTTCTCTTAGCCATCAGAAGCACTGGGAGAATTCTAGTAGTGTTACTCAAACGTGTGGTGTGTGCTTGGAAGTGCCAAGTTGAGGGCCCTGACAAGCAACTTTTGGTAAAATCTGTTCCAGTGGTTTTGAGGAATTGATTCTTCCCACTGTTTTTACTCCCCTGCAGCAGCTCACTGCTGCTTTGTACAGTCAGCAAACCAAAGAATGTGTGTGTCCATCTCAGCTCTTTCAGGTCGCCTCAGTACAAACTCACCTGCATCAGCGGTTTCAACCAGTGATCTGGACTGCAGAGCTGCTGAGCAGCAGCCAGTCCTTTGTGCTGACTCTGAGACAGGCACCAGTAACCAGTGGGGCAGGGGCAGTAACCAGTAAACCAGTAACCAGACAGGCACCAGTGGGGCTGGGGCAGCTCAGGGTGGAGGCATCTTCAGTGGCCTCAGCTATTTGCTCACTTCTCACAAGCCACTTGAGAGAGCTGGTATCAGAGCATTGTCTTTGAATTAGTGCTTGCAGCCATCTGAACTAAAGATTTCTTCCAAAAAAAGAAGTTGGGAATTGCTTTTCCTGTTTTACAGACAGTGAAATGCAGCTCAAGGAGACTGGTCTGTCCGCTCAGTCTGGAAATGTGGAAAGAAACTGGGGGGGAACACAACGTGACCTGATGCAGGGGGCAGCACTTCACAATTGTGTTTATTAATACATCCACTGAAAATAAAACAGGCACTTGGTATCTTAGGGAGACATTACGATACTGGGAAGGACAGTGTACTGGATTTTGGAAGGAGGCAGAACTTCTTGCACCTTCCTGTTGGGAGCTGGCAGGACAAAGACAGCTTGTTGTACATGAACCACTAGCAGGACAATGTTGTGGGTCCAGACACAACCGTGCTGACATGGCTGCTGAGAATGAGAGTTGCACTGTAGATGCTGGCAAGCAGAGCATGTCTAATAAAGATTTCCAGGGAGTATAATAGGAGGGGAAAAAAACCAAACCCAGCAAACAGTCTATCTGCCTGGGGAATTCTGCCTCAGACAGAGCATGGTCCCACACACAGTGTGCCGGGGTGGATGTGGTGATGTCCTGTGAATGGAATCTGTTTTATTTCAAGGGGAAGAGATAACTGGAGTTTTCATTGCCACACCCAACAAGGAATGATACACCAGCCAGGCAGCAACTGCCTCCCAACAGCCCTTGTTACCAGCCCATGGTCTCTGTGTTGGCTGGGATTTCTTGGCCAAGCGCGTGAGTGTGGGAGAAGATTGTCACTGGGATCGTTACAATAGATTATGATTGATGTACAAAATGGAAAAATCCATGTCAAAGACAGACATGATGCCAAATGGCCCCTGCGGTGCTGGGGCTCATCTTGACTTGTCACACAGCGAAAGCAAACAAGGCTTCAAAAAAGTGAAATCATTTGATATGCTAATCTGCGCCTTGTTTCAGGCATAGTAATATCACTGTGAACAAAGGAGAAATAAGTAAACAGCAAAGACAAAAGGCATTTAGTGTCTTTCTGCTGCTGGAAAAGTTCCTCTATTCCTGAGTAAGACTTTTCTTAATAGTAAGAAATAGTTATCAATCAGTCTCCTCTTTCTGTTACCTCTTTGGTAATCACATTATGAAGGAGTTGCTTTTAGAAAAGGCAGCCCATCTTGAGAGACAGAATTAGCCCTAGGTTTTGATTAATCACCAGCTCTTCACATCTGTGTTTGTGTACAGAAATCATCAGTTGTTAGCTGATGCTATTAGCGCCCAGGATTGGTCAAATCCAGCATTGTTCTCCCTGCCTTCCTGGAGCTTTCCAGGCTGCTCTTAGGTCTAAGCAAACCTCTCCAATATAATTTCAAGGAGCATTTCACAGCAATCTGTTCTTCATATTTACACCAGAATAAATAGCATTTATTTATGTCCAAGATTTAATCATAGAACTGAAATAGAGTCATATTAACTCATTATGTGATTTGCATAGTATTCGGCGTTTTCTGGGTGTATGTTATTTTGTCTTTGCAGGTTGTCTGTCAGTTCTGTGCTCTGTTTCCTGCAGTACTGATGCTGGCTTAGTGGAGGGCTACCTTTATTTTCCCAGGTCTCAGTGGGAATTAGTGGATAAACTCAGCTCATCAGGACAGAAGCTGAAATACTCTCTACGCTATTTCATAAAGAGTTGCCTTAACTGGAGAGATGCTGCAGCAATGGTTGGGAAAAACCCACAATAACCAACCACCAAACAAACAGAAAACACCACCACACACCCCCACGCACAAATCACCCTTCAGTCTGATGGTGCTGTCACATGTTACTGTAATCCATTTGGTCACTGGTTGTGCACAGGTTGTAGAAATGTGGATGGAGAGGTGATTAAAATACTGTTCTCTCATAGAACTCCTCCATCTTAGTCCATCTTTAGAGACAGGTACCAGTAATATTTCTGCAAGGGCTTATAATATCACAATACTGTCATTGAAGGGGAATCACTTAGTGGATAATCTAAATACTTGGATTACACTAAAGCCTCAAGTACAGGCTCAGAGAGCTGCTGACACACCTGAACATGCTGATAAACACCTCTCCTAAACAGACAATAAGGAACTAGTTTTATATTCTGTATAATGTATATATTTATGCTAAATGAAATATTTAAAATGTACACCATACGAAAATCAGAAGATCTGCCTTGTAGGTACTTCATCTCTCAGATTTGCAAGTTAATGGTCAGGGTTCAGCTGCTCTGCCTGAGCTTAGGTAGCTTTTTCCAGCATTGAAATGTATTTCAATGACCATGGTAAGAACAAGGTACAATTTTTAATGCATTTTTTCTTTCTTAAGTCTACTTATTGAAAATGTACAACATGCTGTGGAACAACTTCTGACTGTTTCTTATGAACCATCGATAGTTTGCTTCAGCAGCTGTTGTTGGGAACCCCCTGAAAAAGAATGTATTTCAGAACAGTAGTACTGGTTATGAGATCCTAGAAAAAATGGTCTTACACCAAATGGAGCTGTGCAACAGAAGAGACACATTTAATCATAAGAAGTAGCATGATTTTAGCTTCTTGCCTAATTAAGTTTTAGAATATAAACATGCATCTGATGCCTTTGATCCAGAAGAGTGACTGATAATCGTGCTGTTGACCTCTTTGTAGAGAAGAGTGTGTGCTTTAGTGGGCTGAGCAAAGGCTTACGAAGTTCTAATCTGTCGTAGAGACAACAGTAACTTTCAGGGTGGTCTTGGATGTCCTTCAGTTAAAAAGATTAACAATAATTGCAACAGCAATATTAATATTTTTCTCCAAGCTTGATTCTCTGTGAGTGTGTGTTGAGGCTTAAATTCTCTTAAAACTTTTGGCAAAAACTGCTGTGTGTTTAAATTTACTCCCAGAAAAGCTATGGGCAACGTTTTTCATTTCTTTTTGATTAAAAAAATCAGTGTAAATATTTGTTTGCTCATAAATCCCCATCATCGTGGAGAAATTATGTGTTGCATCACGTGTGGAGTTGGTTTTTTTGAGGTGTCACAAAGACAAAAACCCCATTATCATCTATCTGTCCACAAGGCTTCAGCAAAGTAAGAGGATTCCATGTGTATAATGAATGAAGTTGGGGGTTGGTTCGGTTTTTGGTGCTTTAAAATCAGATCTTGCCATTTCATTTTTTATATAATTTATAGGCTATGTCATAGCTGATATTCATAACCAAAAGTCATAATTTTGTCTGTGTTCAAATGCAGCTTTGGAAAATGACTCATTACTTCTTTTGGCACTAAAAAGTTTATTACAGTACACAGGAATTTTTTCAAACAGTCGAGAGTTTGTTCAGCCCTAAACCATTTGATTCGATGTAGTAAGCGCTTGCAGCTCTTCTAAGTGATTTTCTAGGGCCGTGTTACTGGACTGGGTTTTTGAAGTTAAATAAATTAGAGTAACTTTTCAAAGGTGCTGCCTAGGTAGGTTTTTTTCTTACTTGACAGCTTGGAGCAGTACTATACGTAGCTTTCTGAACAGCCTCTAATAATCTCTTCTGGCTTGCAAATAATGTAAACAACGAGTCGTGTAAATCATGAAGAAAGAAGTAACCCGAGACTGGGGATGAGAAAGCTGGCTTCTCTCGGAGTTCATTTGAGTGGAGGTCGGAGGAATCACTTGGAAATCGTGAATCAGTGCTTGGCTGCTTCATGAACCTTGGACTAACTTTGTCGTGTGCTTCTAAACTGACTTGTTCCTTGAGTTACTTGGAAGCTTTTTCACTTTGCAAACACTTCAGAGAAGGTCATGAAGGGAGATGGCAGTGCAATGTGGAATCTGATGTGGAAATACTGCATTTCTGTCAGGACAATCAGGTACAGTAAGAATATATAAATATATGTATTCTTTTGTGGGAACTCTGAAAACTGTGTGCGTTATGACTGTCCTCCTGCTTGTATTCTTCCACCCTGCCTAGTTAACTCTAAGTAGCCTGAGGTGATTATTTGGCTAAATTCTTACTTGTCCTTATACTTAAGCTGTGAAAAGAAAAATACAGGGTTATTTCAAAAAACCTTTGAGGAAAGTGGAGCTTTCACAATTCCAGAGTCTTGGAAATACCTGTGTCTCATTTACAAGCAGGCAAAAGTTGGAATGTGGAAGAGCCCTTGTTTTCCTGAACACTTGCCTATCAAAATCTTCTATTTAATGTATCTCCCATATGCAGAGGTACTGCATGTGTTCTTAGCAGACCGCGAGCATCATTTGCTTCAGACAAAGGGGAGGGTGGGGGAGAAAAGAAGGTGTTTTTTATGGCAGAATCCATCTCTGAAGTTTCCAACGTCCCCGAGCTCGGGTAGTGCTGGATTCTTACCTGTGTGGGTTATGTGAAAACGCAGCTGACTTAAAGAAGATGACAGGCTGGGGCTGCTGTGCATCGCCGGTCGCATTCTTTGAGTGGTTTGTGTTTGACATGCTGTGTGCTCCCTGCCAAGCACAGTTGCTGAGGATTCCAGTAGTTTATTCCAGGAATGGAGCTATTAAGCGAGACGTTTGGTGATCGGGCGTTCTCACAGCAGTTTTATATATTTAAAAATAGCTAGCCGTTTTCATGCTATAGTTTCTTCATGTTACACGGTTATATGATTTGAATGGTACGTTTTATCATGCAAGCTTCCCTTGAGAAATCATGTAATCTAAGTAATTATGGTATTTCACACTGCATAATTATTCTATGCTGGGGAAATTTAGAGAGCCTGAATTCCTGCATGAACTCTAATTGCAACTAGAATGAGACTGTGCAGAGCTTTTTGTCATCACGATACCGAAATAAAACTAAAAAGTCCCCTAGTTCCCAGCAGAGAGTGAATCAGTATAACAGAACCTGGAAATAATCCCTGAGAGAGGATTCGGTTAAGATAAAAATCACTCTATTTATGATCTGGGTTGAGAAGCAGAGGGAAAGCCTTAATCAAACCGGATCGGTGCTTAAACACAGAGAAACAGCCTTTACAGCACGGATGTTCATCCTGACCTATCCTAGGCACTCTTGGGTGTGGCTGTTTCCCTGAAGTGTAACGTGCAGGCTGTGCTTCCTCGTGAACAGCTGCTTCTTTCTTCTATCAGTGACCTTACTGCTGGTCAGAATTTGTTGGTTGAATATTAGCTTAATTGCTTCCAGCAAGGCTTATTTATAAAACAGCTTGCTGGCTCCCACAGCTGGCATAATGCAAAGTAACATTCCTGTCTCTTACAGCTCTTTGAGTATTTTCAATTAACTTCTTTGGCAGTTTTAACAGATCCTATTTCCTTTGGCAGCAACACCAATGAGTTTGGGAGCGTAAAATAGAAGAATTTTTCCTTTGTCGAAAAAGATCTCTACCACCCTAACTTACTTTTCTGATACCCTTCAGAAATCCTGAAACTCTCCCTGCTTTTGGAAGGTTGCTGTTCTGGCTCAGGTTCTTCTCTATCAAGTATGAGCCTATACCAGTCTTCCTCCCTGCCTACCGCCTTGCCCTTCTAGAAGCCTGCGAAGCTCATGCAGCCACTGCTGGAGGTCTCTGCCAGCCTGGGTGTGTGTTGTACCAGTAGAGCGGGCTTGGGTTTTCCCTCTGTGTGGGTAAAAGTGTTTCTACACACCCTTAGTGCCGCCGCACTGAACAGCCGCGTATTGCACTGACTACACTAGGCTGGTTGTACTACAGCTCCTACGTATACGTAAGGCCTGAATGAGGGGTTTTGTGCCTCAGTGAGAAAACAGTCCCGCTCCAGAAGGAAAGTTATTATTAACTAGGGTTTAGGGTTGGTCTTGTTTCCATTGGATTCCAGCAGCTTTAAAAAAATATGCATTTGACTGAGTCTTTGTTGTCTGTTTTAATTAGGCTATGTGGTTTGGGATGCAGAAAGATCGTCTGCATCCATGTTACGTGTGTTTAACATGGCTAGAGCTTAAAACCATAGGCTCATGATGTTAGCAAGGTGAAATACGTGTGTAGTGCTAGAAGAAATTGCTTTTTGCATAGCGGAGCTTCAGGTAGTGCTGGAATAAGGTTAGGAGAGAGCAGGGCAGTGCAATGACAAAAGAGACTGTGCTGTCTAGATGTTGGGGGTTTTTTGTTCTTTTGGGGAGTGTTGTCCCACTCCTAGAGCAAAATTGCAAAAATGATAAAGATGGATTTCTCCAGTGACATACCAAAGCTGAGCTTGCGGCACTTAACATGAAACCTCTGTCCTTTCAAAGAGCTCGGTTCCCTGAGCCCACGTGAAGCCTATGATATTACCAGGTTATAGAAGGGTCTGGCCACACCCCTAAAACGAGGAACAAGTACTGGAGAGATCCCTATGCCCTGGGATGCTGCCTGCCTGGAGCTGGTGTTCCCAGGTGCCCAGGGAAGACCTCTCATCCCTCTCCAGCTTGCACTTCGGCTCCACACAGTGGGACGCGGGATCATTATCCTCTTCCCATGGCCAGGTCCATCTCCCCTGAGGTCACACAGTGGTAGCTTCCCCTCTCCAGCCAATACCTGCACAAGAGTTGCTAGGTGTTCTCACCCCGAGCGCTGCCAAGTTGTTGCTGATATTTCTGGAAAGAGGAATAATGGTGTTTGTCACCACCACAATTCCTGGGGCAGAGGGAGGGAGTGGAGGGAGGTATCGCTGGCTGTGCTGTCACAGCAGCCCTGCTTCAATCATTCACCCTTCTCCCTGAACCTGTTGCTATCCCCACGTGTGCACAGAGTGCAAGCAGTGCCCTTCCTGCTCCTTGTGGGTTCACTGTGAGGGAGCATTGCAGGAAAGACTTTGGCTTTCCTCTGCTGGGCCATCTCCTCTTGTGATGGTATTTGTGAGTGGAAGACTCCCAAAATCAGGGAGTTGGCAAGGTGTGAAAGCAGAACTGGGATTAAAGCATGGGTAGTCGTTCACATCCGTTAATGTCATGCTCGGGTAGCCCACTGTAGATGGGAGATTGGCACATGTGTAATTAGAAAGTTGTTTGTCGACAAACTGGGATTAGCTGTTGTGTTCCTAGGGTCATGTCAGTGTTAGGGATGGGGAACGTGTGTGAGAAAGCCGGGGAGCGGTTCCACTGCCTGCTGAATTACTTGTTCCCTCCGTAATGTGCTATATGCCAGCCAGCCTGAAAGGATAGGGTTAGTGGTTAGAGGAGCAGACTGGAGCCATCTGAATCAGCACTTCCACAGCCCACAGAGAATAAATTAAAGGGTTTATAATAATGTAACGCATAGTTTTCAGCTTGCATCTTAAAGTTCCATTTGCAAGTAATGGAGGAAAACAGTCAATCGTTCTTACTGCTCTAGACATCTGGAAAAAAGTAAGAATTAGTCCTTGGTCAGAGTTGTCAGGGAGTTTCTTATTTTTCTTCTGCTACAAACATTTTCCACCTTGGTTCGGTCATACTTTATTTTTAGTTGTCTGCTTTGGTTGGTTTTTTTTTTCTTTCCTGAAGACTGACAGAACTGTGCTGCAGTTTTAATCAAGGAAAAATAACTCCCTGACAGGGGAAAGGGTCTCATTTGGGCTTTAATTGCATGTTGGGCTGCATGAGCTTCTGTAGCTGTATAGGGGAGGGGCTGTCGTGGAAGTCCGGATCACATGAAGGCAGTTTGGTGTATCAGGTGTAGGGGCTTATTCCTAAACATTCTGAGCATCGGCACTGCATCGAGAGAGCTCAGACTGCTCTAAATAACAATGTGTTTAACAGGGGTCAAGGTAAAGGAAAAGCACGATGAATACACTAGCCCACAGCTCACATTCAGTGGCAGTGCTGCTCTGTACGCTGCTGCAGCTCTTTGCTCCCTCCAGACTGTCTGTGCATGGTGCCAGCACAGGCAATGTACAGCCGTGCAGGAGCACCATGGCAGAGGAAGGGGTGCTTTTCTGTCTGGGCAGTTGCAGTGGTAAGGTTCACCTCAAGGCCCCCAAAAAAGCTTGTGTCCACATTGGGCAAAGGACTATAGCAAGCAGTGGAGGGAGAGCAGGGGGACACTATGCTCACACAGCTCAAGTGTGACTTCACCCAGTGGAGCTGGCACCTTTTATGGAGGTCAGACATCAGTGAACCGGGTTTCCTTTAGTTATTTTTGGCTTAAGTGCCAAAAAGAATTACTAAAAACTCACTTCAAAATTTTTTTTAAAATCTCGGCAGTTGACTCCTGTATCTCGAGTGTGTTTATTTTTGTACTCAGCTTCTGTGGGGGTTTCTTTGTCATCTGTAAAACCCTGCACTTGAGAAGCTATGAGACAAAACTGAATGCGAGTTGTCATTAGCAGTCTGGATGCTTTAATCTTCGTATAGAGCATGGCTTTCGATAGCCATTAGTCTTGTATTTTAATATAGTACAACTGTAATTAGCCTAGTGCAAACCTTCCTGTGGGTGAAAGGATCTCTTCAGTACGACAGTGCCAACAGCCAGACAGCACTTAATGAATTTTTAATAAGCTCTTGATGCCAGTGTAACAAATCATTGAGGTTACGATGAAGTTGGTATCTTTAGAATTCTGTAGTAAGAGAGTGTTGATGTGTCCTGTCTGTTTTGCATACCAAAACACATTATTTGGGTACAGTGTATGGAGCTTCTGCTGTCTCTGGTCTATGCACAGGAATCTGGAGAGGAAATCATTGGGGCATGAATTCCTCTGAGTTCCCTTGCTCTACCTAAAGCAGACTTGTTCAAGGGCTGAATTCCACATCGCTTTGCTTAGATTGGGATTTATTTTTTTAAAAACTCAACTGTCTTTTTGTGTTCAACTAGGGTGTACCTGTGTTTACATGGCTGGGTTATTTCAGTCTGATTGTTAATGTAAATTAGTGGTTTGTGATTTAAATTTAGGAAGGGCACAGTAAGATTAAACAGGTTACGGATTAGGGATCTGTTAGAGCAGAGGACCAGAACCTCATCAGCTCCTTATGCTGTTCTGGTTTTTTTTCTTATAAGCACTCATTAAAATTCTCCTACTTAATATTTTCATGTGCTCTTTTTATCTTGTGCTGTCCTGTTTTGTGCACCACTTACTATATTACTGCTAAAAGCTAAAACTGTATAGGTAGGGGCTGAGGCAGGAGGTGATTTCAGTTTAATCCTTGCTTGAGTTTTAGTGTAAAAACTACTGCAGAAGTTGCTATATTTGTACAAAATTAACCCTTTCTTCACATGGAAAACTCTCAGGTGAGGGTCAGCTGCCTGGGAAGAATACGGAAGTGGTCTTTCCACGAGTGCTTGTTGTTTGCCTGTGTTCCTGTACAAAGAGGCACAGTTCCTTAGGGACTTCAAGTCTGGGTGTTTTGAGAAGGGTTAAATGATTGCAAACTCTGGATGGACCAGTGTGAGGTCTGAAGGCTGGCCGCAGTCACAGCCCACGTCAGTTGTCTTCTAGAAGTTCTGTTGTTTTTTAAGGCTGACTCGACTGAGCTCTTCTGGTATAAAAGGACCTGAAGCCAACTTCACTAACTAGTTAAAAATGAAATCAACTTCTAGCCCTGAGTTTTCATCCCTTTGTATTAAAACAGTGGCATCAACATTTAGCTCAAACCTTTAGTTTGGGCTAAGAGCAGCCCTGGGTTTAGATGATGCTGAAGCTCTGTCCTTTCATGACTCAGGCTGTAATGATATGTGTTGAAACCCTAGAAGTCTGAAACCTAATCCAAGGCAGTCTAGAGAAGTTAACAGACTGTTTTATTATTTATTTACACAGCTCTTTCAAAAGAGCTTGTTGGTGCAGAGCCATAGGTTGCTGAGCTGGTAACATTGTGTAGCGATGGAGGAGTTCAAGTATATTAAGGTAGCTTTTTGTATTTAAATGCTTGCTGTAGGTGATGAGTATGGTATGGTAAAAATGTAGTGGTGACTTTTAGAACAGAACTACTATTTGAGATTTATAATACTTCCACTGCTGGTCGTTTTGCTCGACATCTTCCCAGACCTACCGAGAAATTGGCTTTTGGGATTTGCTTTGCTTTGAAAGGATACTGCTTCTGTGGCTGCTCTTAGACCGCTCCGTTGTTTGGATTGGATTTTTTATATTTTATGATCTCCTGAAGCAGCCTTTCAGCTCGTGTCTTGCTGCTCTGAATATACAGACAAGAAACAAATTACATGGAAGTGTTACCTGCTCTTTGGTTTGAACAGGATTATCTTCTAGGGGACTGTAAAGCAAATTAGGTAGGAAGAAAATAAACCTCTGAGTTTATCTGGTTTTAACAAGATCGTGCATTTTCCAGGAGGATTCAGTTATTTTTAGTAATTGGTGAGTATTGATCAATTTAATGCTTATGAATCACATGATTAACATTAGTGAATGCTGTGAATTGATCATACTGTGAAAAGTGTGGCATGTGAAATTGTTTTAATGAAAAGACTTCTGTTTAAATGCTTAGTAAAGGTTTTATTCCTTTTATAATAGGAATTCATTTTGCTATACAAGTGTTATTTCTAATTCTTGCTATGTTTGTGAATACTATGTAAATAATTTCTTGCTGCTCTCCATGCAGTATCTGCCTATTAATCATTTTCCTTTACAATAATCATAAAACCAGCAAGAATTTGTGCAGTAAGCAGTGTCCTGCATTCAGTTATCTTTTTAGTAGGAGACAGTAAATTCAATGATAGAATTAACTGCCTGACAGGTATCAAGTGACTGGTGTTTGAAGTGTTATTAGATTTCTAGGGAGTTTCCTGCACTCACCACTGGAGGGGTGGGGGAGCAGAATGCCTTAATTAGGAGATTTTAGAGTCTCATGACAACTGCAGTAACATGCAAATTAAAAGAAAATATATATATCAAAGCTCATCACCTACGTATTTACTTCTGACTGGCTAATGAAACTTGGGGTAGGTAAGGCACGATCGCCTGGTCTGCTGCACTCATAGAGCGTTCCCGCGCAGAGCGCACAGAGGGGTAAAGCTGCAAGCTGCAGGCCTATCAATTAAAAATTAAATATGCTCTTCAGTTAGTCACACCTGGGTTGATCTTCTGGAAAAGTCTCAGCAGCATGCAATTCTCATTAGTTTGTGCTATCGGTGAGGAATTGTATTCTTTCATATCGTCAGGGGGCCACTTTCGTGGTCTGTTGGGGCCTGTTTTGTACAGGGAGCTGCACCATGATGGAAAACTACATGGGGGAATTGCCACCCTCACACAAGGCATTCTGGTTGGGCTCTCCTTGGAGGTCTTTATTTTCACATACGTTGTTTTTCTGATACAGAAGTCTTCTCTCAAACCATCGTTTGCCTTGAGGCCTGGGTTTTCACAGCTGCAGGTCTGTCACAGTTTCCTTTCCAGTAGAACGTCGTGTTCTTTGGATATCAAGCGATGCAATCTTTCAGATGAGATGCTTGATAAAAGCATCCGAACACTTAAGCTGTTGAACTAAGGTAGTATGAGCTACAGTGCCTGTGTAGTACCTGTGAGAGCTGCTCCGTGCTGTCGGCTGGCTGGCTGAGTATCGCACAAAAGCAAAGCCAGTTGGACAACCCAGTTGTTTGAGAAGCTGCGCCGCTGTCAGCACCGCATTATGCAGGTAGCAGCTGTGTGCGCTGCCGCTTCCCTGACAAGAATCATTTTGCTGTGACCTTTGGCAGAGCTCTGATAGTGCTGTCTCACCTGCAGCCTGTTTGGGCTTCGTGTTGAAGTGAGAGACACTTTCAGAAGTCTGAGCAGGCTGTGACAGCTCTGTCAAAAAGGCAGAATAGGAAGCCAGTGGAGGGTTGTGCAAAGGGAAATACCACCTTTCTGCTGCTCAGGAGCCTTCAGATTATATGATAATCCTTATGGATTACACACTTTTCTGTTAGAAGAACAGTGGGATTGCAATCTCATCTGTTGCCCATGAGTCTTGGATCTCAAAGCTTGGCTCAAGCTTTCGGAGCATTTGTTCTAGCTCTGACTTTTAAAAGACTCTTTGGCTGTTTCTTCTCTGGTGGGGGAAGCACATGTGTCCATGGTCAGTCCTTCCTCGGGTGGAAGGCGTTTCCTGACCACCTTGCAGCCCAGTCCATCTGGGAAGTGTGCCCACTATCTGCCTGCTGCAGCTCTGGGCAATTCTGAGCAAGCTGTGGGAAGGAGACGCTGAGCACCTGGGGCCTACTGGAAGATCAAAGGCACATTTGTACTTTTGCCTTGGATCTTCTTATCTAAAAGCGAGTCTTGCTTGCCTTTGGAAGAAGTGGATAGAAAGAACAGCTATTATTGGCAGATACAGTTATTAAAAAGCTTCTATAAAGGCCATAAAAACAGTTTCAGTGCTGTTGTTGTTGGGTTTTATTACGTTCCTAAGGAAACGGAAGCTGGTTTAACAGAAGTTTGAGAACTAAATTAGCAGTTGCCATTTGTTAAATTGTGTATTTTTAATCTCAGGCATTCAGCTTAGATTTAAAGCTCAGTTGCAATTTACTCAGAATTCTTGGATGTCCACAAAATGCCTGCAGGCCTGTATGCCGCTAGATAGGGATTCTGCCTAGGTAGATGTGTTTGTGTCAGCAGATGTTCATGTGGCCCAATTCACTCTCATTTTTGAACTGGGAAGAATGAAATGTTCCAATAATTCAATGAAAAAGAGGCAGATCAATCTTCCCAATAGCTTATCGTCTGTTAGAAGCCATCTTTTGGTATTTCAAAAGAAGTGAAAACCGGGCATTATGAAAAGCATATCGTTTTGTCTGACTCTTTCAGTGTTTAATCTGAACTGCTGTAGGCACACAGCTCTGAATTTAAGGACTTCTCCACAAATAGCAATACTCAATTTCTGTCCTGCAGTGTACTCAGCTGCGTGGGTTTTCTGAGCATCTACACAAAGACCTGATGATAGTTTCACTGTCTGTGTATTTTCGAGTTAACCCAACAAACGCTTGTGGAGGAAAGGGGCCAGTGGAGGTAAATACCTGAACCCTTTCCAAATGGCCAGTGTTAATTCTTTAAAAACAAACGTATGGAAAAGAACCCACATCTTAAAGGCAATCTCTTGAAAACCTTGTTGCAAGTTGTTTATCCTCTGAAAACACTGCATTTGACTTGCTCGTCCACCTGTGTATTCTAAGTACTTGAACGGGTTTGTTACTGGGGCAATTGAGCCTTGCACTGTAGCTCATATCCACTTGTGACACTATTCCACTTAACGCCTGCCTTGCATGGACATCATAGCCTTGGTGTTTCTTGGAGTAAGGACAGGATGGAGAGTGAGAAATTATGCTGGAAGAGATCTAAAATGATATTTCATAAGTACTTTTTGTGCCTGTGCTGTGCTAGCCTGCTTCCTCTCATCTGATTGTCCTGCTGCATTGGTTTTGTTGGTGTAACGACCCTTTATGCTGCATGGCGATAGAGAAGGAAAAGAATCCACGGTAAAAATAGGCTGCCAAAAAATGGGTCAGGGCTAATGGGTCAGCGTGAGCAGGGGTTCTTATACCATCATCGCTGCTGGATGAAATGCTCAGCCAACAAAAGCACAGCCGTGCTCTCAGGGCCATTTCCTCCAACATACTGAAAGAGTGAAACTTCTAAAGAAATAGGGAGTGGACTCCCTTAAAGTGTCTGTGCTGTATACACTGCTTCAAAGCAAAGATGGAGATGGCTGATCATGCAGAAGTATCCAGAATGAAACTCTCACAGTCGCTGACACACTGGTCCCTTGTTAATGCCAGTCCCAGTACTGTTAAGAGAGGACTTGCGCATTTACCAGTAGTGGCAGGCATCTGGCTATTCAGCTGCTTCTTTAAACCAAAACCAAGTAAACAAAAGCATGCAAAAATCCCCTTGTGCAAGTTATTCCTGTATCTGACACCCTGTATTTCATGGTATGCATTCAACCGTTAAGTAAGCTTACTAGTGTAGTAGTCTTTTGTATCAATATTTGATCGTTTCCTCAGACTTTAAAGACAAGACCATGTATTTGAGGCACTTAGGAGCCTTACAGGAGATCTCTGAGCACGCTGGGAAAGCTGTGTGAGGGGTCAATATTGTAAAGCTGTTTGGAGGAGAGGGAATACCCATGGTCCATGTTTGTAAATATACTGAAGGGTTGCTGTTGTTTGCTGGCTTTTGGTAATTAAGTAGCTCAGTCATGTTAGGAAGCCTTAGAAACGAGGGCTAAGAAAGCTCTCAGAGCAGGGAGCCTTAAAGCCTTAGCCCAACTCATTATTTCATAGAAATTTTCACCTGATTGTTGGGGACAGTAAATGATCTGAGTGCAGGATCTGAAGATACAGAGTATCGAGACCATCTGGTTTGCTGAAGTGGTAATTCTGGGGTAGCATAAAACTGAATTTTCTAAAATGAAAATAAATAAGTCCAGGAGGGGAGAAGAAAACCTTCTGTGACTTTCTTACGCTTTTAGGGAATGAAAAAGGACCGCTAACACACTTCCCTCCCTTAGGTCCAACCTTTCACGAGCCATTTTTGTGTGAGGTGATGACCTGCTATCTATTGGTGCCTGCTCAGAACCATTAGCTCACTGGGGCTATCCTGTCTTTCATTTTCTGAGTGGTGAGGTCAGGTACATGGTCATCACCTCCTCCATACCAGTGGCTAATGATGCTATTAATAAGAGGAACTGTGTACCTAATTTTCCATCAAAGAAATAGAAAAAAAATCACTGGCCTTAGAGTAGTGATGTCCATATGTGTCTAAATCAGAGGAGACTGGTAAGAAGACGAGATCGGTGGTGGTAGTATCAGTCTTTTCCATATCTTTCTCTAATTTTTAAGTTTATCAAAGCACAAAAGTGGATTTTACTGTGTCTGAATCTGCTGAGAGGGAAAGGAGGAAAGCTTTTTTTTTTTTCCAAGTAGTTGGTGTTCATTAAAAAGGAAGGTGAACTCTGCAGAATGCCTTAAAAAATACTTGAAAATGTGGCCCCAATGTGTGCTATTCATTCATTCTTCATAACTTTCCTTTCAAAAAGCTTTTAAAACTCCTAAGCACAGGGTGCACTTTGGGTTGTGCAACTATCTTTACAGACCTTGGAATTTTTTTCCACTGGTAATTTCAGGGCTCATATGTCAACAAATCAGTGTCTGGTATTATCATTTCCCTCTGGACTTTTAAAATCTATACCTCCAGGGGAGATCTTGGGACCATATGATGGCAGGGCTGAATACGTTAATAAGAATGAAATGTAACATTTGTTAAAGATAAAATCCTTTCATTGGAGAAACATTCTATTTTTCTGATGATGTCACATGTCACTTTTACATCACATTGCCTTGAAGTTTCTGGATATCAGCTAGTCTGACAAGCTCTAACCATCTTTAAAAATACCTGGAATCCTCATTTTGGCATTAAAATACACAAGCATTTGCTAAAGTAATTACTTTTGTTGAACAAATCAGTGGTCTGTCTTGGGAATTTGCTGCTGGTGAGGACCTTCACCCCCTCTTTCCCCCCAACCTACATGTCAAAGTAATTCCTTGCAAGTGCTGCAAAAGGCTTAATATAATCAATCCACATGCAAATGAATGTAACTACATTAGTTCTTGAATAGAAGGGAAACACTGGAAAAATCTCAAACTAAGGCATATTGTTCTTTGGCAAATATTTTTCAAGTGATTCTTCCTCTTCAAGCTGGAGATCCTTCTAATTAAACAGCTAGGGCAACAAATGCTGTCCAGCTGAGGGTCAGGTATAAAGTTCAAATCCCAGATGGTCAATAGCTGTACATGACTTATCTACCAGATGGGTTCAAATGTTCCTCTGGCTTTTTTATTCTTTTCTCTCACCCTTCCAGTATTAAGGCAATTTGTTATATTCCTATCAAATATTTATATTGTTTTTCTACTGACTTTTGCTAAGAATTATTTAGCTCAGAAGAAAAGTTCCCCCAGAGCATATGTTCTGCAGCTTGAGTGGTACTTTGTTCGGCATTCCTTTCCTATCAATGTCTACAGTCTGAGTTTCCAAGGGTCACCTAAAAAAGGGACAGGAACAAAAGGCACATGATCATGGGGGTGTGAGGAGAAAGAGGGGTGAGAGGGCTGGTGTTTACCTGTACTGTTTCTATGGATAGTTACAGCCTATATGCTTTTATAGGATAATCAAGAGAAATTCAAAACAATTTTGATTATCACTGATAAAGCCGACTGTAAATTTGTCGTCACTAGTAGCTGTATAAAAATACAGCAATACAGTGTCTGTCTTTGGGTCTATTTTTTATAACGTGCTACTATTGAACACTGTAGGAAATACAAATGGTGACATGCTGATTTATTTGGGTATTTTTAAATAGGTCTTAAAGATGGTAAGTGGGACCTTCCTCGTGGAGACGAGGACTTAGATTTCTAATGCCTGCTGTTCCTACCCTTTTGTGGTTTGGAAGACTATGTGTATGTAGGAGCTTACAGGTTCTTTTGGTTCAGATTCCAGAAACAGAGTGGTTCAGCAGTTTACATATATGCAATAAGCAGGACAGAAACAGATTCTAGAAAATATGGCAAGGAAGCCTTAACAGAGGTTGAGTATTGCATCCATTACTTTGTGTGATCTATTTTACATTGAATTAAGCACGGGGTCAAGCTGGTGGTATTCCCAAGCCACGGTTAGTATTCAAATACCTTCTGAACTTCAGGTTTAAAATCTAAGAAAGTTTTTAGAGAAATGCTGCTTTAGTTCTTCTGTGGGTTTGTGTTTGAAAGGTACAATATTCTTGCCTTTGTCACTAGAAAAACTGTAGCCAGCATGAAAAGAAAAAAACCCCAAATCTCACCCCACACTTTTAAAGCTGAGTCTTCTATACTTTGGAAGACAGATTTGTCTGAATTTACCCAGCTTGAATGTTTATCCCAAGTTGGTGGGTTCTGCCTTTACGTCTGCAGATGCTCAGTGATAGTCTGTGTGTGCTATTTGTAGGCTGCGTGTGAAATTAGGATTAAGGAGTTGGGTAGGATCAGAATTGGAAGGGTTTGATTTCAGACCAGAATTCTCATTCTGACAGGTACTGTCATCACATGGTTGTTGGATCCATCTCTAAATAAATCTGTTGTTTAAATGTGGTTCAAGTGACTGATAAATGCAATGTGCAAGGAACTGTTTTGGGGCTATTGAAATTCAGTTGAACTCGGTTATATGAAGTGTGCCCGATCTTGGTATCCTTAAACTGATGGCTTTTGAAATAGTTCTGCTGTCAGTTTTCAGTTATTTTTATGCTTCCTTGTTTTTTGGGAACTCTTTCTACAATAGCAATGCAATATTTCTTATGTTAACTAGTTTGTGAGCTACTCCATTCTTACTGCAGAGCTGGAAAGATACCTTTAGAAATAAACTGCTGTCCAAAGGTGAAGGAATTGATTTATGAACAGGATGTCTAGAAGAGCCTCTTTCTTCTCGGCAATTAACAATTTCTACTCATTTGGCCAATTTTTCTGATGTTGCTCTTCTGCTAAATTTACCATGGATTTATTTTAGTTTTAGATGTTATAGATTCAATTAAATGTATACAACATCACAATGTCCCCTTCTCTGGAGATGTTCAAACCCCGTCTGGATGCGTTCCTGTGTGATTTGGTCTAGGTGATCTTGCTCTGGCAGGGGTGTTGGACTAGATGATCTTTTGAGGTCCCTTCCAACTCCTAACGTTCTGTGATTCAACACCAGGGAAACATTCCTTTTGGTGATCTTCACAAGGAAAGACCATTTCATCTTTTCTTCTATGCCCTCTTCTTATGTCTTTATTGCTCAGGGGAAAAATACCGTGACTGCAGTAGACATCATCTCACAGGAAGCTGCTGAAGCAATCTGGTTTGTGATGTGCTAAATGCCACGGCAAACCTCAAAGCTAAACACTTAATGAAGAAAAAACCCTCATTTTGTTCAATATTGCTTAGTTTCTTTAAGTACATTTAGGAACTCAAAGCAGACCATGTCAGGCAAGGCAGCCAAAGTGTCAGTCACTGAAATGATCCTGCTCTGGAGCTCTGTCAACAAACCATCATCTGGGCTTATAGTGTAAAGATAAGTTTTAGTAAGCACATCAGCACATCATTAAAAGAAGGTGTTTAAAGACATAATGAATCCAGACTTGGGGTTACGAAGTACCATATAAGGCAGACCACAGATTGATGTTTTGTTATATCTTTAAGGAACTCTTTTTCTGCATATAGGGTTTCAGCCCTAAACCTGCGTTTGATGTATGGTATATGTAGGTAACGAGCACTGTTGCTGCATTCTTCCTGGAAGTGAACACTCTATACACAGTGTCAGTGTACTTCGCAGAGTCAGCTCTGCTCTGCATTTCCAAATGCTGCCAGTTGAGTTTCCTCTCCGTTCAGGAGTGTTTTGGGGGTGTGGGCTAACTCAAGCATCTCCTCTAATGGCAGTGGTGCCATGGCCTAGCACCTTGCTAAAGCACAGGTGGCTGATAATCTGCTTTAATTACACTTAATGTGCTTAATTTCCAATGATGTGAAAGCTGACAGGCAGTTCCAAAGAGCTTTCCATCCCTTCTGTACTTACGCAGCCTCCAGCCCACAAGCTGTTAAATTATTTACCCAAAATTGTCTTTGAAGGAAGGATTTAAAAAAAATAAATAGTCTCAGCCTAGGTGTGTTAAGACTCTGTAGAGAAATGGAATGTAAATAAGAGCCCTTGTAGGAGCACCTTGGCTTCTGCTGATCTACAGGGAACTTACAACGGGTGAGCTTTGGAAGGCTTGGGTTTCTGTTTGACGTGTCCCATTTCTTCCTGTGTCATGTTTGTCCCTTCCCATCCCTGTTTTCCTTTGTTTAAAACTAAGCAATTGATTTATTCTGTATTTTTAGCTGCTTTTACTGTGATCAACCCTGTTATGAGATGAGCAGACCTGTGCTTTGTTGCTATCCTTCCTAAACAGCCGTCGCGCTGGATGGGATCAGCTGGCTGTTCCACAGATGACGCCTCCTGGTTTGGGGGGTTGTTTGTTGTTTTTTTAACTTGGCTGTAAAAACAAAAGCTATGCATGTGTTTAACTTTCTGATTGCTCGTAATACCAGAGGGGACTGATGAGCTGCCTGGGCAGCTGGTAGCCCCACTTCATCATTTTTATATCCGCTAAACCCTGCTCCCACCCAGTGGTCCTCATACAGCAGGCTGTCTTCACGGGCTAAATTAAAAGCAGTTTTAGCATATGATTAGCTGTATAATAAGACAGCGCAAGGGGTGTGGGGAACAAAGAGTGGAAGAAGGCAAAAGGACATGTATCCTATCATTTTGTGTTCTGTGATTCAGAAAGGAGCAATAATTTTCTGTAAATGACACCCGTTCAATAGAAAGTGTTCTAGACCAAGATAGTTTTTGAGCAGCAAAAGATGCTAAACATTAGCCTTTAAGCTGTAGTGTTGTGCAGGATTTAAGCTTATGCTCTGGCTCCTTCATGCAGTGCCTCACGTGGCTATACTGGCTGTGGGAAGGGCTGGGAATTCAGAGCACTGGGAGGTGACACTACAAGATAAGCCGCTTTCTTACGTTTGTTTAATTTTTTCTGCTATTTAATAGCATTACTTCTTAAATCTACACAGTGCCTAAAAATGCTTTCACACTGAAAACCACCTTCTGGCCCTTTGGAATGGAGACACTGAGGTAATTACTTTTTCCAGCACTTGTCACGAACTTGCATAGTTTTTATATCTGTTTCCCTCTTCAAAGTATCCCTCCTTCCTCCTTCGATATTCCCAAGCATATCTTAAGTGTCTAAGTAATTGTTTGGGAATTCCATCAAGACAATATTTAAATGTCAGATGCTGTAACCATGTGGCAGGTAAGTTCTTTAGTACCCACAGCTACAGATGTTGTAAGAAGATAGTTTGTGTGGAAAAGTATCATCTTACTGCACGAACTTCATCTAGAGACTGTAGAATCTATAAATTCATGGTTATAGTTTAAGAATCAAGCAATAATTTTATGCCTTCTGTGTTTTTTCTGTGGCTGTTAAATGATTTCTATTATAATGAGCAAGCTTTCAAAATCTTCATGTAATGAAGTTGCATGTTTTATCAGCAGTGGAGACTTGGGATTCTGATATTCCTCATCACTACTCACCTCTGCTGGGTTTGGGGGGGGGGCATGTGTTTTCTAATAGTTTTAGGCTGAAATAAAACCAAAAATATTTGATAGAGCAGTCTGCTAAAGAATGTGTGTGGTGGGGCAGTGGTGTGGTTCAATATTCCCAACATGCCAGGAAAGGGAACTCTTGCTCTTGCTGAGCAAGTTGGTGGGAAACTCAGACCTTTGCCTTTGTGCAAGTCTTTAGGAGCAACTACAGGTGCTCTCAGTCCTCATGGGAGTAGGTACAGTATACCTTGAGTTGCTGTAATTATGCTGAGTTTCATTGGAGAGGTTGCACCAAAGGGCATAAAAGACACTGTAAAGTGGTCCAGCTGGGATTCTTCCAAAACCTCCCCCCAGCTCCAAGTATATTCCTGAGGGGAGCTCAGAGGAGGGTATGTTAGGTCCATCTTGCACATGTTGAAATAGCACAAAGGCTATTTCCTTGCTCCACATCTCTCCTTTCTCTCAAAACAGATTATCTAAAAGAATGACATCTTCAGGTGCAAGTAGACCAAATGAAGAGGCCAACCAGGAATTTGGGTGGTCAGATTGTGTATTCGGCCATGTGATTCAGGCCCTTACTCCTCCACTGTGGTTTCATACTGAATGGAAAGGGTGGAATAGAAAAGAAACCCAAGTACTGGCGTCTGGGGGAGGTAATGTAAGCTCAGGGAGGGAAGAAATGGGAAATGGGAATCTGGAGGCAGAACTAGAGGGGCATTTGGGGGGATCCCAAATCTCTTGAGGAATGGAAGCGAATCATATTCGGTCCTCAGGCTTTATTACTGAGCCAGAATGCCGTCCCTTGCTGTATACTGCTTTGCAAAATGTAATCTATCTGCTGTGCTGTGCTGCAGTGAAACATCATGTGGATTTTTGGTGGTTTGAAGTTAAATAGTATGTTTTCAGATGGCAAATATTTGCATCTGTCTAGCAGAAGCCACAAGCAATTATACTGCTTGATGGAGGTAAAAATTATTAATTATAGGCATTTAGTTAACTACATATCTATCTAGTGGAATTTATTCTGGAAATACAAAAAAAGTATAAATATCTGAAAGATTATTGCAGTTTCATTGTTGTGTACAGCCTACAGTGTAACAATTCATTTGCTCCAGGCAAGAGACAGCAGCCTGTGTGTTTATACGTGCACACTGCCTGTGTTGAGATGTATATATAAATATTTCTCTGTGTGTTTACATGTAAAACAATATACAAAAGGCTCCAAAAGAAAACCTTGGGATTTCCAGGTGAGATCAAATTCATTTGGTTCCACAGGCTTCTTGCCTCCGCAGCTAATGAAGTGCAGAGTCTGTACGTCACGCCAGCTCGCAGGGCTGGGTGTTTGATGGCTGCAGTTGTGTATGGCTGAGGCTGAAATTCCTGGGAGAAAGCAGCCTCTTCTAAAGCCTTTCTGGGTTACCTCAGGGGTCAAAACTGATGCCCATATATAAACTCAGAGAGGTTTGAGGAGGGCTGAGTTTCCATTCCAGCTTGTTTCTTGTTAAAAATGTAACAAGTGGGTCAGTTTTAAAAGGAAGATGCTGTAGCATCTGAAGAGAAAATTTATTTAGCAGGAATATTAAGTGTAAAATGCCACAGCTCAACAGCTAATTTGAAGAGACATCCAGCGCTGCTTCTGACAGTGCAGTAAGCTGAGTGTCCCTAGCTTTGGGAATTACTCATGCTTTTAAACTGCCATTGAAGTGTTTTGCTAGCTTGATGTAAAACCTCCCTTCTGTGCTCTTTTCCACTCAGGAAACTTTGAGAACTTGAAGATTTAATCCTACAAAATAATTTTAATTCTCTTAAATATGTTGTATTAAAATTTAGTTATATATATAAAACTAGAAAAATTAAAAATGTACTGCTGAATTGTGCATTCAGGAGGTCAAATGTAAGACAAAAATGCTTTTTTTAACATATATGCAAAAATATTGAAGATGACTTCTAACAGGAAAATCCCTGTCATTGTATGAGCAGTGCACATTGTTCCTGGTTTGCTGGTGAAAAAGTGAATTTGTATTCTAGTGGAAATAAACACAGTGAAATAAATTATTCTCATGGGAGGGATGTTTATGGGAACGGAAAGGGCTTTGTCAAACCCCCTGAAACCCAGGCCCCAGCAGTATAGCACCAACCTGTCCCCACCAGTACAGCACCAGAGCCCAGCAGTACAGCAGTCCTGTGCTCGCGGCAGCTGAAGGTGGTGCCATTTACCCAGTAAACCCCTCCAGAATGAACCCCCAGGCGTGCAAGTGTAGCCAGTCATTTTCTCCATTCTCAGCGAGTGGGGAAGCTTGTGATGAATGCATTTATCAACGGTAACAGGCTTTGTCATTTTTATTTTGTAAATTTGCTTCAAATTGAAAAGTAGGCACTTCATTCTTCTTTCATTTGATCTAAGTGTGTCTTAATTTGTCAGGGGTAAGGAGCATTTCATTTCCTCTGACAAAAATGAACAAAAGCTGTGCTTATGTCTCACATTCAGTCCTGTAGTCTTGATTAATCTGAGTAGTGATGTGTTAAGGTGCTTAAAGTTATAGTCACATGGTTTGAAACTATATTGCCTTGTTGAGGACCAGCAGTCGCTATGTTCTGATTAAGAAAAAGTCTGCCCCGTTCGTGGGGCCTTTTTGTTATTCGAGTAGCTCAGGGTGATGCTAGTAACTTTAAACATCTGAGTATGTACAGATGGAAAAGAGGATGGGGGCTCTAACGACTGCATTATACAAGTAAAAACCTGCTCTTATGATAAGGGAAGAAAAGGAGTGCAAATTTACGCCATAAGAGTTAGGGGCAAAATTTTAAATATTGACCCAAAAAGATTTCTAATGCTATTAATTACAGTGAGCAAAATTGTCAATAGGGGCAGAAAAAGTGAATTTAATTTATTTATTATGGCTTGGAAACAAAATTAATTCTTATATAGTAGTATTTTTTGGCTGTGTTTCCAGAAGATAAAAAGCACCTGTCAGAGTGGCACATCTGGATAAATTGTATCTGAATGCTTTCAGAAGAGTCGGCCAGCGAATCCTCTCCAACGTGCCTTATTTAATCATTTTATGGGGATGGGGAAAACAGAAGCCACAGCAGTGCAAGTTAATGTAATATCCATGTTTGAGAAGAAAGGAATGATTTTGGCAATTGATAATGTGTGTGAGCCTGCACCTGATGTCTGGCAGAACTGTAGAGCAAGCACTATGCAACTTAATTACATTATCCTTTCTCTTTAATTGATATGGCCTTTACTGGCATAGATTGAAATAGGCTTGACCTCTAACAGACACGGTTTGTGTACATGAGGTGGTTGCTGTGGATTTGTGTGGTGTGTGCCTTATCTGAGCCAGCGGCCTCCAAACTTTTTGATTGAGCACCCCATCAGTAAAAAATGTTTGAGCACACGCTCCTGATGCATGTATATATATATTTGTATATTACGCATGTACTGCTGAAGTTCTAAGGTCACTTTCCCTCACCCCAGTGGATCATGATGCGAACCCCACCTGGGGTGTGCTCACCCCACTTTGGGGGCCGCTGGTCTAAGCATGTAGAATCAACAAACCATCTTGGTAGATGTAATTCTGATAGTTCTCAAAACTCAGCTGTAGATTACAATTATTGCAGAGCAGATGAGTTTAAGTGGAGTCAGAAGGATATCCCACTACAGCAATTTCAATATTCTGGTAATAAAATAATCGTAATACCTGTAGTTGACATAAATACAGGGACAAAGACGACAGCTGTAGGATAGCTTGGGCAGTAGAACAGGAGCAAACGATGTGCATATTTTAATGCCTTCGAATGTAAAGCCGAATGTATGTATGCAATCCAGGGCTGAAGCCCACACTTTGAAGAATGGGGACTCTGTCCCAAGAAGTTGGTTCTGTCGAGGTCCCAGGACTCATGCCAAGTAATCAGCAAACTGACAGAAGGCAAACCTAGACACAGTGTGAACTGCTTTGCTCTGAAGCTGCAGCAGCTGAAGGAATTTCGGTACTTTCTAACTTTGGAAACTGCTAGATCTAGGATGTGTTTCCAGGTATCAGGGCAAACTGCTGACCAGATTCTTATTTTCTGTTGTCCCTAGACAGTTTCTTTAATAACTCGCTGCACATATGGCACAATTTTTGAGGCAATTACAGATATGACATACTGTACACATGGTTTTAGAGCGCCATGTCATCAATTGCTACTAGAAATAATGACTTCATGTCCTGGTGGTGCTTTTAGAACTGAAATCTGAAGCTGCACAGCAAGCCCTGCTCGAGGGTTTCAGCTGATTCTTTTTTCAAATTATTTCCTCTAGTGACAAATCAAAGTAGTCCTTACTACTGCTTAAGACCAGGTTTTACAAGCTGCCAAGCTAAAATAAATCTGTCTAATTAGAATAATTAGCATTTCTAGCTGTAGTGAAGATGTCCATATGCTTCAAGAATTCTACTTTAACTCTTTGTGAAGAGCTTCATATGTAACAGGGCCACAATCCCTCACACAGTGGAAGGTGTTACATCAGAGCAGGACTGTGCTGCTTTAGTCCATCTGAGCATAGACCCTTCTGTGCCAGTAGGCTGATGTGCTGGGCAGGCCCTGCAGGGTTTGATCTCCCTGTGTTCCAGACAGTTGGGTAAATGGGTGCTATGTTGCATCAGGGATGGACTGGACTGTTTCCTTACGTGTGTGCACAGAGGGACTTGGTGCAGCTTCTTTGTTTCCTCCTTGTTAATTTTTAAAACTTGCTTTTTCAAGCTATGCCCACCAGGCCCCTGAGATGTAAACTGCCAGTTGTGCTGTGGATGTCTGTTTCTGATGGCTCACTGCCTCGACTGAAGGTTTTGGGGTATCTTTGTGTATACACCTGTGATTTGTATGGAGTCTGCACCTGCTTTGCAGAAGTACAAACTAATCCAAATATTCTGACAAAGTAAGAAGGTTTGAGCCAATTCTTCTTTTTCCTAATAATCTCCTGTCTGCTGGTTTAGAGCCTCTCATGTCATCGCTGGGCTTTCTCTGTCACTACCTGAGCCTTCAGTACAATACGTCCCCATCACTAAAATGGGAGGATGGGGGTGTAAGATCTTTCTCATACCTTATAATTAATTCTGAAAACCTTTAACACAAATTGTTTGGCGTTGACACCAAGCTTAAACATTAACTTTTATTGCTTACATCAGTTTGTCAGCATAAAAAGGAAAAAAAAAATCATCTTGGGGTTCCTGAGAAGTTTGGTGTCTCTGTAAAGATGCTAACTCTGGAAGTGCTAAGCACAGTTACTGACAATTGTGGGCCCAGATGTTAAAAATAGGCACCTACGTGTACTGTCCTTTGTATAAATCAGCTTTCTCCTAACATCATGAAGAAGTTAAAGTTTGTGGCCTTCCTCAATATATTTAAAAAAACAGGTTTCTTGCTGTGAAAACATTGGCAAGTTGCAGGTTTTGCTGATTCATACACTGGTGAAAAAGCTTTTTTGAAGAGCACAAAGGGAAGATGAATGTTCCCCATTTGCTAAAGGTAGGGACAGGCTGCAGATTTTGCAAACTCATTGCAGAACCATTTTCAAGAATATATTTTTTAGTGTGGCCATTTCACTTTGCTCTGTAGATCCTGCAGTGCTGCTCTTACTGTTTTTTCCTGACACTCTTGAGAACTTCAGTAAGAAAGCTCACGAAATGAAGTCACAGGTCATGCAGAGTTAATTGGGATCAGAGTTATTTCCGTACACTACATAAAGATCACCCTTTGGAAACAGAAATAGAAAAGCTGCCCTAATGTTCATTTAGGTCCTGGACTTTTTGAGTAGCTTGAACTTCTATCCTTTGAAGGCTACATGAGGCTGAAGGATGGCTGTCTGAAGTGATCCCTTGGGGGATTTTGAAAATATCTGTATGGCAAAGTGCAGTGAGATGACGTAATGAGATGACACCAGACCAATCTTACCTTTATCTTGCTAACATAAATAAGGGGTTTAAAATACATATATTTTTGGGAATTGTGATTTAACATGGTTCTTCCCGTATTTCTATTCCTCAACTATTTGGCATATTAATAGGAGGGGGTTTAAAGCTGACTGGATTCCGAAACAAAGAATAAATTCCCATTTGCTCTATACCTGAAGTGTGTGCTATGATCCAGCTCTTTCACTTGATTCAGCAAAGCTCTAAGCCATGTGTACAACCAAATGTACATAAATGGGTAGTACAAAGGGAAGTTAGGTTCTTTCTTTAGTAGTTCGGTGAATTTATGTGTAACACAAAGTTTCTTAAAAGCGATTTTAGGACGAAAGGACTGATAAGACAATAAAGCATCTTTTTCTAACAGATCAATCTAAAGAATTGATCTTTTTAATCAGTATAACAACTGGGAAGAGCTATTTATATGCTGGATTGATGGATTATAAAGTGCACTCATCAAGAGGGAAATGGAAAAGATGCTGTTCTTCCTGTCTCGTTTGTCATACTTGCTAGTATTTATTTCCAAAGAGCGTCCAGGCCTTTGGAAAGAGTGCAACAGCCTGAAAGTCACCAGTGGCTACGTTTTCTTTTCAAAACACACTGAACAGTTTTTAGCAACAGCTCCAACTGTATTGTCCATCAGAGCTCATCCTGTATCTTCTCTGGTACACAGATAGACCCCATGAATTCCCTTCACATAGGCAAAGCAAGATGCTATGATAGAGCTTTGGAGGGGAAAATGGGCCTATGGGGGGCCTATATGCCTGAATCTGTGCTGAACCCGTGAAGACCTGGGAGTTGCAATAGACCCCGAGCCTGGTGTCCAGCCCTTCCATCCCCTGACAGAAGGAGACTGAAAGATGATGCTGAGGCCAAACCTGTGCCTGGCACTTGTAAGAAGTAAGCTATAGTGGAAGATACTGCTGGGTGGTTAATAAATATCAAAAGCAGCATCAATTATAGCAAGGTAAGACTGAACTGGGAGTTTCTGGGCTATCTACACTAATCCCTTCAGGCAAGCATGTTTTTTTCCTCATAATCCAGGCATTTGCCACAGTTCTGCTGCTCACAGAGCCAGAAATATTTTTATTTCTATCTTAATTAATTTCCATCATGTGCATATTTCTTGTGCCAGTACTAATTTTTATCTCTAGCCTTCATGCTCACCCCAGCAGTATGTATTTGAAAAGCAATTCGCACCCTTTTCCAGGGCTCCATCAGACTCAACAAGCCCATCTTTTGCAGTCCACAACTTCCAGAGAGCTTTGCTATTCCCTCAGTCATCCACAGATGCTGCCTTTGCACCCAGGGCCAAGTTCAATTTACTTTTCCTTAAACTGGGAAGGTTGATGCACTTATTGTAGCTGAGATCTCACCTTTGTTTTAAAAGTGCATCGCTGAAGAACAAGCAGGGCAATTAAGTTTATTTAAACAGCAAGAGCACCCAGCATTCCCAGAGGGAAGCAGCTTGGTGCAGGTACCTTGCTGGAGGCAGCTGACAAAGGAGGTGACTGCCTCCAGATTTCTGTGACTGCCAGTAGGGTGGTTCCTTGCCAGCCTGCCTTTTGGCAGTCTAACATAAATCTTTAGGCTTTTCCTTATATCGCTGCATCTTGGATTGACAGTTATATTGAAAAAAAAACCCCAAAAAACCCTTCCTTACAGCACATAATTTTTACAACTACTAGTTTGATGCTTCCAGTAAAGGTACCAAGTTACATACCTTAAAATCCCCATAGTAATATTATCCTGCCTTATCTGTTTCTCTCAGATTTTTAGTGCTGTGGGATATCTGCCAGGGAAGCACAATAAACACATGATAAACTGTAGGAACTGTATATATGTACGTGTATATACACACTTATTTGGAAACTCAATTTTTCTATTTCTTCACCTTAAATAAATTTTAAGACATGAAGTCTTGAAAGACTTGAAATAAATTTGATCTTTGGCTCCAGAACATCTCCTCCTATCTAAGGAGGTGGTGTGTAGCAGTAGCACAGAACATACGTGACAACTGTGTTGCTGCAGACTGCTCTTTCAAGACTTTCTGCTGTTGTACTTGACCCTTGCAAGGTTTTTCTAACAGAGAGGAACACTTTAAAGAGATGCCAACACTATCATTAGTGAGCATGTGAAAGGGAAAACTATGGTGAGAAGAGAGAGGCTGCTCCTTTTCTAAAGCACAGGCAGATGACAGAGTAATTCTACATCTGGTTTTGGTCACTTCTAATATCAAAAAGTCAAACACCAGTTGCATTTGAATCACAAACCAGTCATACCTGTTAAACAGCCATTCCTCCCCAGTTGGATCAAGTATATTGAGATACAACTGACTGGATCACAAGACTGTCCTCCTATGAGGGAGCTAAAGGAAATGGAATGCTGGCTTTTTGAATGCCACTTGAATAGTTTAATGAGAACAGAAAGCATGTTTTTTAATTTCTAGAGCCCGTGATCATCCTGCAGTGTATTCAAGTAACTCCACTGTACTTGGAAATGCATTTAGGTACCGTTCATGCCTGCTGTAGTCTCTATAAGATTTTGTAGAGCTGCTGTGTGCTCAGAGATGTGTAACAAGCTATTTTGCCTTCTCACACAGACTAAAGCAGAAAGGCTAACAAGCAAGTGGCCTGTAGTCCTGATGCCAAGTCATTGCTTAATTTGTCTGACCACCCCTCCATATAGTCTTTGTGGCAAAATACAGTGCTTTTGGATTTCTCTTATGAGCTGATTTCATAAGGAAATGGCTCTCTCAATACTTTACTGTCAGATCTACATTTGCAAACATAGATTCTCTGGTCAGACCCATGGGATTTCATTTGCTGTGTGATCTCTGATTTCATAGATCATGTCCTTTAACATATTACTGTATGTTGTATGTAATGCATTGGAAAATTAAGCACGTTATTGCCTTAAGCTTTTGACAGGGAGGGGGAAGAGGAGGCTGCAGTTAAATGCGCACTGGCCAGAGAACACAGGGGGTTCTGGTGAGGGAAGGGACACTAGAGCTACCTGGTTCATCTGTCCTTCAGGAAATTCTGGTATCGATAGAGATACTCTTTTCTTTGGTCATTTTTCTAGTAGTTTTTAATTGTAATGCAATTAAAGTCATAGGTTTCTAAAAATAACTGATGCTTCAGAACTTGTACATGTTGTTAGGCATATGCAGGTGTGTTCCTGAACAGAGGGTGAATACACTTAGTAAGCAGTATGTGTTCCACTCTGAGGCAGGAAGTAGAACACTAAATACTGTTCAAATATTGATACTTTTTATGGATTTCTTTAGCTCTGCTTCCCCAGCTTTTCCGTTTTGTATAGATGGAAAGAGACCATCTCTTCTTTACTTAGTAGGAGGAGAAAGAGGGTTATTTAAAGTGAATAAAAATTAATTATACCGAGGATTGAAAGTCAAGAGACATGAGTTCTATTTCTAGCTTTGCGGCTGGCTCATAATTGCTCTTTGGCAAGCGATGTCATAGTGTGACGCACATTTAAATGGGCTCTGCTTCCCTAAAACAAGCCGTTCTTGGTCGTGTGCTGCGCTGCCCAAGCAGTAGTGCTAGTGTGTGAGGCAGGGCCATGAACCAGATCAGGCAGGGGAATGGATCAGCTGAAAAAAAACCCCACCACCCAACCAAAAAACCCAACCCTATTAAAACACCACCACACACAAACACACCCCCCAAAATAAAAAATAAGGTAGAAAGTGTGATGATGGAGGAGGAAGGGTATTTATTTGGCCAGAACAACTGCCTCAGCAATGGCATTGTGCAACAGCTCAAACATGCCATCAGAAGACATGTCAAGATGTAAGCCTTACTGCAGCTCACAGGCCTTGTCTGGAAAAAGGGGGAGAAAATACTTCAAAATATTTTCTTCATGGTATTACTCTTGTAGATAATGTGGCTTCCTTAAACTACAGAAGACACTGCACAAGTCAGAGAATCCAAATAATTGTCCAGTGGAGCAAAAGCTGTCTACAGAGTTTTTGCACCCTGAAAAGGCTTCTCCATCAGTCATTTAGTGGGATAAAAATGATGGTACTTTAAAACTGCCCTGTAGTAGATGGCAACGTCCTGTTTTTAATACACACATAAAAACCCACCCAAGACACAAAGTTGTTATCACACAACATTTAATACAACCCATGTGGCTTGACTGTTTCATAATGCAATCTATTGGATGTTGCCAGTCTTCTGCCTGCTGGGTCTTCTGTCAAAATTGTTTGAGCCTCGAATACCTAAAAGTGCCAGGTGTTTATAGACGTAATGCTGCTTGTAAGGAGAAGATAGAAGAAATTCTGTTGAAGGGTTGGGCTGCTTTTTTTTGGTTGAGTATTATTTTTCTTGCATGTTTTTGGAGAGGGCTGTTCTTCATCGAGACTCCTTTTTCTAAACAAAATAGATGGGTGGGGGGTTTTAAAGGATGAAAATCTGAACAACAACAAAAGAAAATCTGAATTACTCAGATTCAAAAACTTTTTCGCGTCAGAATGCTATTCCCTGTGTGAAAAGGGTGAGCTGCTTTTTGCAAATTGGACCTCAGATAATGAATTTTACTATGAACTTCACTCTTTGTAATATGCTTATTTCAGTCACATAGTTGACCATTAAAAGTTTATATCAATCATAATTGTATATTTGAGGGATACAGGCTCTACAGATGATTTTCTGTAACTTGGATTTTGGTCCAGTTCTGAAGAGATACAAATGAACAATCTGTGCTGGAAAACCTCAGCAAGCTAGAGTTATATATATATATATATATATATAGTGACATCTTGAAAATTAGCTCTAAATTTTGCCCTTCCGTTGTAGCATAGAAGGAAAATAGAAAACATGAAATAACTGGAAACAGGGGAAAAATTATTAAATTTGCCTTGTTTTCTTGTGTGAATGGTCATATTGACGTGGCATATTTCTGTAAGCAGACACCAAGGGGCTTAGCTTAGCCTGATCATGTATTGGAAGCACTTCTTAATGCAGCTAAAATAGAGCCCCTTCTTCACCTGGTGAGTAAAGCATAACAATAATCAATCTCTCCCAGCCGCGGTAACGAAGATGGTTAGGTTGAGTGAATGGAAAATCAAAGGAAATCAGTAGGAGCAGCAGTAACTTGAATTCTTGGGGAGCGCTTAAGGTTAAAAAAAAGCACTACCTGTAAAAAGTGTCGAAGAGAATCTTCCAAAAACCCTGAGGAGAAGAAACAAGGAGCTGGGATCAAATGAAACGTGACAGGGAAGCGGCAAGAGTGGAAAAGGCACCAGTGTGAAGCGGCAGTGAAAACCCCCCTGGGGTTTTAGTGTAAATGAGCTCTGTCGCACAATGAGGGGAAAGATGGGGAGCGAAGATCTGCGAAAGCGAAGCATTGTATCAGGGGCAGTAAACGTATGATGATCCCGGAGGTGGAAAGAGAGAATTGATGGAACTGCACTTCTTTGGGGTGATACTGGAGCACTGGTGAGGAAGGAAGAACGGTTTACTGAGGATCATCAGTTTCAGTAAGAAAGAACCAAGCACAAATCAACCAAATAACAGAGGTTAAATCCTCACAAAAGACCTTAGGTATTTAGAAACACGGTCTGATTGCGTTAAGGCAGCATCTACTTGTTAGATCCCAAAGTTTAGTTATGCTGCCATAAAAATGTCATCAGATAACTATTTGATGCATTTCTTCAAATATATTTGTGTCTACATCTAAATGTGCTTTATCTTTCAAATTGCATTCTTCCTACACTTCTGCCAGCTTTTTTATTAATCTCGGGCGGTTTTGGTTTATGTATGCGAACTCTGGCCGTCGCGTGTAATGGCTGCAGTCAGGCTTGTCTTCATTGTCTCTTATCCTCCTCTAAACGATACCCTGCCAGCAATTAAGCCTCCTATGGGGAAATAAGAAGAATGTGGCTGAGAATGCATCACTGAAGAAATGAATATAGATTGTGTAAACTACAGAATGGCAAAAAATGTCTCTCCAAAGCCAGTGGGGATAACGTTATAAGTGACTCTGACAGCCTCCAACTAAAAGAAGCCAATGGCCAGCCCCATAAATGGACAAATTGTTCTCTTTCTCTGGAAAGGGAACATCTTTCCAAACAAGAGGAGTACAGATCATTGTGGGAATGCCCCACACCACCCTTACTATACGCTGCAGATAGATAACAAAATGTCTTCAGGAGTCTAGTTACGGATATGCATGAGGAGAGTAGGGTGCAAACTCCAACCCGCATCAGGATTATTCTGCTGTTGAACTCGTAAGGTTGTTTAGCATTTGAAGACATACTAGTTGTTGTTTCTTTTTAATGAAGTAATGGCATGTGCAGCAATTCTCCATTTTAAACCAAAATTCTTGCCTTTGATGGGGTTTTTTGCCTCTGTTTCCCCACCTTTGAAATACAGACAGGGGTAAAAGCTATTGCCTCCTTCAGTCAGCTGTTGTAATGGCTGGCACCTGGTTCCTTGTTCCTCGAAGTGTAAAATGGTTTCTACCATGGCAGGTGTAATAGCACCACAAGAGTCCTTGTCTGCAGAGCAGGTTTTACTGAAGTACAGCTCCAAACCTCAGGAGATGAAAGCAAGGTACAAAGGTATCTTCAGCAGCACAGCGGTTTTTTGCAGTTTTGTCTGGTCTCTAGCCATTTACTATTTCTTCTGCAACTACAAGGGCCAGTATGGAAAGTAAAAGAAAAAAAAAATATATATATATATATGACATATATATATGGACCAGTATACTATTTGTCTGTATTTCTCAAAAACCTTAGTTTACATGTAGCTCAACACTGATAGAGTTCTGAAGGTGACAGTGTTCAGGATTCATTACTGTTCACAGAAAGCAGCAATCAAATAATCTTACTTGATGTTTCTTTGGTATCTTCATTACTAGTGCTAAATTATTCCCAACAACATAACTAAAGCTGCTCTGTCCTCTAATTTCAAACCTTCTCTGTAGTAATTTCTTACCGCTTGACTGGGCATTATTCTAAAGGCATCTAAAATCACACTGTACATGACAGCGTACACAGGTTACCTTCAGCTCTGGTTTGAGGGTCAGTAATCCAGAAGAGAAAAAAATTGGTTTGAATTTATCTTAAGAATTAAATCATGTGAGAGTCTGGTGAGATTCTGGGGGGAAAAATGGTAATCAAAATAATTACACCTTTGAGAGGGAATTTGTTTCCCTCTAACTATTAGAGGCTACAATTGTTGCACCCAGCAGGTAACATTTGCACAGAGTAATTAATATACTTATGTAATACATAGGAAAGATTTCATGAAGGTGCCAAGATCTTTTGCAGTAGTGTGTATAGGGTAGAGAAACGCTCTGCTCGGGTGCTAGAACCATCCCACTCACCGCGACCTTTAGGCCAGGCACTGCAGCGCTGAATTAGACAGACTATGCTGGCGTGTTTTGGCTCCAGAGTACCATCGGTTGTATGGGGAGGTGAGGCAATGTTTGGCCATGATCCAGCGTTCGAGGCTGTTCTCCCCAGAAAACAAGTGTGCTGGCGGGGTGTTAGAATTGGATGGTCTCTCTTTGCCTGTGTGTGGATGGCAGCCACGGCCCCTGGTAGCACAGTGGGTATCTCGGCTGGCGTGGTTGCAAGGCTGTTTGTAGACAAGGACGTGTTCTCATTCAGGAAGGAGCTGGAATTGTTTCCTTAGCATGTGTTAAAGTACAAAATACACAGTGTGTTTGGGTATGTGTGTGCACGCCTGAGGCGATGTCAGGACAGCTTCTGTAGGGATGTTGTTCCAAGGCTAAACAGAACCAGAACTGCCCATCTGGCACCTTTCATCATCCTGGAGGTGGCAGGTGTGCAAAATGTCACCTGTGCACATGAAGTGCCCAAGTTCATGGAGAAAGGAAGCATAGCGCTCCTTTAGCTGCAAACTGCAATCCAAATCCACTCAAGGCAAAAATCCCTGGCACTTTATCTTGTCCAAGGATCAGGTTTAGGACAAGGATAATTCTAATACATGCAAATGAGCATTTCCTTGGCTTTACAAAGATACATAAAAGCAGGAGCAGAATTCCAAGATCATGAGCTTTTTCTGCTTTGACTTTCAGAGAGACTTACTTGTGAATGTGCTAGACCCTTAGCTCATATAAGAAGAGCAAAAGATGCTGTGTAAAAGCAATCCAGCCACTGGTGATATTCACACAACTCTTCTCAGTAGTTCTGCAAATACTCCTTTTCCTGGAACCACAGGAAAGCTTCTTAGCTTCCTTATGCTCCAACTGCTGTTCTCATGCATCTGTGCTTAATCCCACGTGTCCAAGACCCACAGTATGATGTTTTCTGTCTCTGAAGGTCAAAATCCTCCCAATGACATCACAACTGAGTATCTCTAAAACAGGCTGAGGTCACTAAATTAGGAAGGTTCTGGTATAAAACATCAGCAAATCAACTCTTAGGAAACTATGTCCTCCATCTCCCAAAACAACTCCAGCAGTGCAGTAAGGCAGAGTGTAAAACTCATCAGACATGCAGCTCGTGGGGTCTGACGGAGTAGAAGGATGGATGCCTTCCTCCAGTCAGCCTCCTCATTCAACAACCTCATACCGAAAGATTTCCTCCCAGCGCCAGCTGGTCTTGAAACATGCAGCCAAAATCTTCTTTTATTATTATTATTTTATTATTGTGAGAGTAATGTAAACTGCTCCTACCAATACCAACACGTATTTCAGTAGTATTTTGCACTTATTCAGCATCTTTACATTGAAAAACTTCAGAAGTGCTTAGCAGAAGGGAGTGAAAATTACCCTCATTTTTTCCACAACCAAAGCTGAAGGAAGCTTTCAAGGACTTCTGCTGTGGATTTGGGGGGGGCAGCCCACTCAGATTTTTTAATTTAGACTCTTAAAATTTATTTACTGTTCTTTTTTTACCTCTGCACTGGAAGGCCATTTCCAAGGCAGCGATGCAAGGCCTGGGTGCAGGAGATAGCTTAGCCTGTATGATCCTCTATTCACTGGGGCACTCTCTGTAAGATTTTGGGCTGCGTATGTTTTGACCTTGAACCCTGGAAGAGAGAGCTTTCTGTGATTTGATGACAAATTACATGACAAAGATGACGAAGGAATTGTACAGCAGGGAAACTGTCACAGAGCAGGGAAACCATCACAGATTGCTTTTATGCAGAAGCGTGCTCAGAAGTGTCTCTGGATATGCTGTCTTCTAATGGAAAGAACTTGTGTCAGGAGGCAGTGAAGGGATTCCCATTGCACTGGAGATGTTGGCCTCATGCCGAAGGAATGCTCGGGGATGATGGAGAAAGTGAGATAGGAGCCCAACACGCAGCATCCTTGCCTATCCTTTTAGTCCCTCTGTATTTCCTGTCCTAGTTGCATTACCTTCCTAATGTTTCTGTGCAGCCACGTTTGCATGTTGGAAACACACTGGCTGCTACAGCCACCGCTATAGCGAGCTCACTTGGCTGCGTACGGAATTTGTCCAAAAATGCATGTCAGCACTCCAGCCTTTTGCACGCGCTGCTCTGTCTCGTGACAAAAAGCACCCGCTCCACACGTCCCTGCAGAGGTGAACTGAAAGACTGGAGAGATGCAAGGGGGTCCCTGTGACAGCAAACCATAAAGATCCCCTGCCAGCACGGGGGGACCGAGGGGAGTGAAACCAGTTCTTGCAAGAGCCTCCAGTTCTCTGCTGACAGACCTTTTGGAAGAAACCATTGGTAATGCTGGCCCCGAAAACTAACAGAGCTGGATGAAATAGAGTAATTTAATGATCAGAGGCCAGTAAATAAGAGGGGAAGGGAAGCAGTGCACAGTAACTTCTTCCTGGATTTGGGAAAAGGACTGTAAAAACCCTTGGGTTCAAAGTTCCAACCCCCAAACGGCCATGTTTGTCTCACACGGCGACAGGGACACTTATCTCCCAAGATAATGGCAGGCAGTAGCACGGGGTAGTCAGACACTGTCCTGTCCTGATAGGCAGGAAAAGCTGCATGTAGTACTTCATATATTATTTCTATTTATTATACTGTTAATATAAAGCTCCTAATCCACCCATAATATAATCCTATATTATTATATAATCCTATATTGTATGTATAATATAATCCATATATAATATAATCCTCTTAACCCATACATATAGATGTATGCAAAACTCCAGAAAAGCAGTCGAGACTGTTTTGTTTGGGAATTTATCTTTTCAAGGAATATCAAAGCCTCTGGTGAAATAGTGGGAAAGATCTGGCATGTGGCTGAACAGATCCTGCTTTGCTTGTTTTCATTACGCGCCTGGGATTTGCTGCTGTTTGAACCATGGCAGTTAGTGAGCGTTAGTTGGGTTAGTTGGCTTGGCAGTATCTGTGTTGAATTCTAAGGAGTACATGAACTTGAGTAAGATCTAAAATTTCATGGGCTAGATGTAAAGAGTGTTGCTTATTTTTATCTAATTTATTATTTTAAAACCTAAACTGCTTTGGGTTTCCCTACACAAATACCAGCAGTCTAGTCCATTCCAAGATGTACTGAAATAATAGCAAACATGGAATGTGCATCTCAGTGTTAAAGGAAAGGTTTTCCCCCTCTTGGTGGGGGGAAGAATTGTTTCCCCTGATGGCTGGAGATGCCTGAGCAATGATTTTTTCACTGAGAGGTGCTGAGCACCAGTCTAAGCTGATATGGTCAGGAAGAGGTGCACTTGAGCACTGCCAGTGGCATGCAGAGGTCTGACAGAGGCAATGGGCAGAGGTCAAGAGATGCTCTGGGAGCTCTGAGAGGCCAGTATATATTGTCTGTCCTGGTGATGTTTAAGAGGACAATCCAGGGGGACAAATCATTAATAAAACTATGATTATCAAATAAAATAATTTCTGCTTATGCGTAAAAGTTACGCTACAGCATTTTGATGTTTATGCATCACTGGTATCGTTCCAAATTTTGAATAGTAAGTCAGTAACATCCCCTGTTTGGTCCTGAACAGCACAGAAATCAAATATTATCTGAGCATTAGTATCAAATTTAGAAAGTGATTTAGTTCTGGGAAAGTGCACGTAGCATCATCATTTTCATACAGCCTGGCATCTGCTGCTTAAGCTGTCTGATACGTCTTGTAAGGCTGAAAAGGGCACTGACCTTGCAGAGAGATTGCTTACTAGCCAGAATTGCCACAGAGCTGTGGTATGTCTCAGGGTACGCTCGGGTATGAAAGCTGCTGAGCAGAAGCTCCGAGGTCCGGCCCATCACAGCGACGTTAGGTAAATGTGCTGATCAGTACAGTCTATCAGTCAGCGAAGAGCCTGCACTTCCCGGCTCCATAGCGAGGCACTGACCCAGCTCCATCCTCCTGCTGGACCAGCCAGCTCTCTGTATGTTGCTGCTGCACATCCACTGCAAAGGGAAACTGTCACAGCTCCACCTGGATGGAGGATTTTATTTATTCATGGCCAGTGGAACAATGAAGTCAGAGGTAGGTGAATGATGCAGTGCAGGAAGTTGCTGCAGCAGTAGCTTCGCTAGAGAGATATGAGGATTTATCGGGCTAATGGTAGAGGGAAATACCAATAAATTCTGTTTGTGCATGTATTGGGCAGGGGGTGAGGCAAAACAAGGCTTTCTAGGTGCAGCAGATGACGTTTTCTAATTATATAGCTTTCTGTTACGCCTGAAGTAGTCGTGTGCAAAGGTTTTGCTTTCCTTAAAATGATAGAAAGCCGGTCTTTTCGAGGCAGAGCTGGCCATTTAGCTTGCTAGAATTAACAGAATGCTGTGTTTCGGTCTTAGAAATGCATATCCAGCTCTCAGCAGAAAAATAAGCACGTTACTCATCGTAGCTGATGTGCTGTGTTATGTAGATTGCTAGCATCGATTCTAGTCCGTATGTTCAGGTTTCTTATTTGCTTTTAGTCAGCCAAGCCTGTGCCCACACTGAATTCCTTCTGGTGAATCTCTTTTGATTTTGTTGCTGGATGTATTTCTCCTTCTCCTTTGTGTATCTGCTTTTAACTAAATCATCGGAACAATAAACAATCCTACAGCAGAGGGAGCAGAATGTTTCAGAAGCAAACCCTTCTGTTAAATGGCATGCGATCTATGCAGTTGTCAAAGGAGGGCTTTTTATCTAAACCATGAGTGCGGTTTGGGGGTCTTAAAAAACCCAGTCTCACGCCTGTCTTGCACAGAAGAATGCATGGATCCATAGGACAGAAAGGTAAATAGATCCTTCACCGAGCTCCCCAAGCTCAGCTCTTGCGCCGGCATGTGCGGATGGGAGGTCTGTGATTATGTAATGGGTAGCGAGAGCCTTTGGATGAGGAAGCTGAAAGTTTGGGGATGGGGGTAGTTTATCTTTTTTAATATCTCTTAGTATATGTGAGGCATTTCTTTGCTTAATATTTTCTTGGAGGAAATGTGTTAATTCCTGTTAGTGTCATTGGATTCAAAAGACATATTAATCTGCTATCATAACTGTAATGTTTTTATTTTCATGGGGTGTTAATCATTGCTGGTTTTTCCAAGGAGCGTTTCCTTTAAACTGCTTTGGGTTGGGTTTGACTGTTCTGCCCAAGCTGATGAAAGGTTACCATGAGCAAAGTAGAAACTGGAGCTACCAGGGCACCCAGGGCAGGAAGTTGTGAGATTCCCATTAAAAAAACCAAGTTCTCATCTGTGCTGCCTGTCACAAAGTCAGTGCTTTCAGTCTTTACACTGCAGTTCGATTTGGTGGTGGTGATCTTATGGAGCTTTAGTGTCTACGTGCAGTTGGAAGTAAAAGAAGGAAAAATGCCCTGAAGTCGGAAGCCTCGTTAAAGTTGAAATTTGTAGCCAGATTGCTGTTTTATGGGAATCTTTGTAAACAGGATGAAACCCACCTAGACTTACCGTGTGCTCACTGGTACGTCAGCAATGCTTCCCTGGTATAGGATAGCTAGGGACAACCTGAAACTGGGATGTTTGGACCTGAGCTTTGCACACTCTAAAGGTCCCCTGGTCAGCAGCTCTGGGTCAGTTGAACAAGGCTGACATCTAACTACAGAAGTTCCTTAAGCAGACTGAGAGGTGTCTGTAGCGTTCATCAGGGGATTAAAGGGAATTTCGGGGTGAAAGCCTTTGCTGCTTTGAGAAGGTCACAGGCAGAGAAATTCAGCGTGACTTCCCTGAAGTCCAAACTCTGCTGGTCCTGGCTGTGCGCTGCCATGTCTGACACATGGCCCAGCAGAGCCAAAGGGGAGCATGGGGCACATCTCGCACCTGGCCACTCCGTGCTTTGGGAAATGGCCACCAATGATGTGCTGTGAGGCAGTGTGCAATGTCTGTAGTCTGGTCACCAAAGGAACTCTTTTCATGCTTTCTTTTTTAAGTGTTTTAAGTGCTTAAAGAAGTGAAAAATGCTACTAAATTACTAAAAAATATTTATTGTTTCACTAAATTAACCTTTCATTTTAAACAGGGTACCATTTAAAAGCATTAACCTAGGGGTTCTTTTCCTAATTCCTTTTTTAAAATAAATAACTTAAAATATTTTCCTCAAATAAATGAGAATAAAATACACTGTTTTGCAGCTTAAGAAAAAAAATATATAGATCTTGAATTTATAAACACATAGTTTCATTAGAACTGAAGTATCTGTGCTGGTGGTTATATACTTGATTACATGCTTGAGGAGCCAGAGCCTTTCACGTGCTGGTTTGAGGTTTTACTGGGCAGTAAAGACTGTGCAGGTTGGATGTAAAAGTTCCCTATCTAGCACACCACCTGGGTTGGGGAGGTGTTGTCTTTGGGGGGTCTTAAGCCCCCTTCATAAAATGACTGTTTTTGTAAGGGCAGAGAGACAAGGCACGGCTCATTACTAGTCACGTCATGCTCGTTATGCCAGAGGAACTCCAGTAAAAGTGAATGGCCCCCACGCTGAACAGCAGCCAGGCACTAAACCCCTTCGTTTCCATGTACGCAGCCGCCAGCTCCCAACAGCGCTCATGAAGGTCAAACAGTGCATCAGCAGCTGCAGGAAGTTGGAGCAATTTGTCATTATTCCATCAACCGGTTTAGATTTTATTTTTAATGTGGGTAATGTTAGTTTTGCTTCAGCATGCAGGCAGGGCATGGCTAGTTTGCTGCCACACAGGGTGGCGTATTAGGCTGCTCAGCATCACTTACGTTCCCCTGCGTTCCTGTGCCACTCAGGAACAAAGGAGGCTCATGCTGGGGCCAGCACTGTGAGAGGGGCTGTGGTGATGAAGCAAAGGAAAGGGTATTTCCTAGCCTATACCAGCAGTTAGCTGGGGGTAGGTATAGACAGCCATCTTTTTTTTTTTTTTTTAAGACTTCCTGTAAATAGCAACGCTGTCTCAGTAAGAAATGCATCCTAAACAAAGGCATCCAGGAGTTTTAGTGTCTGTGGAAGGAGCTAGAAGTTTAAATAGGTAAATTAAGTAACTGTAATATTGGTCTCCCAATACTTTGACATTACTCCTTCCTCAATGCTTAGTCTTCAGAGTACTTAAAAGGAAGTAGGAAATTCACATTTTCCTGGAGAGAATTTTTATTAAGGAAAAAAAACCAATTAGATCTTGTGCTGAGACTTCTCCCAGGCAGAAGCCACGGCGTTCGTTAGAGGGGTCTCCTCCAGAAGCAGAAACTTTGGATTTCTCAAAGTGTAGGAGATAATCAGGCTGCTGTGCTGTGTCTATTGGAAAATTTAAACACCTCCTGAAGTATGAGAAAGGAGATGACAGGAAAAAAATCTCTTAAAACCCCCTTGCTTTTCAGCAAGACAAAACGATGCGTCTGTGCCTCTTACCAAAAGAGCATCACTGGCTACTTCTTCAAACAGCTGCATTTTCCAGAGGGAAAAATCCCAATGAAATTCAGTTTAATCCTGGCTCCTCATTCTTTTATGTCTCTGGGGAAAAAAAAAAAATTAAAACAACCCCACAGACCTTACACGTGTAACACTGAGCAGAGTTTGGTAAACGGAGTTCAGCCACTTTGTTGGAGAGCTGAGTTTTTAAATGTGAACAGTGTGACCGTGTACCAAGAGGGTGGCTACCTGAGGGGTCTTTGAAGCTAGTGTGGAGTAGCATTCTGTGATAGAAGTGCTACTCCAGGTGCTGACAGTCGTTACTCAATGTAGTAGCATTCAGAGGTACATGCCTAGGATGTGGTTTGGAGGGGGAGGAGAGCTGAGTCTGCTGCCTTTCGTTATATTTTTTCTGTTGTAATAGCTGGTAGATGTTCTCAAGTTGCAATGAGGACTCCTCCATATTTAACGTCAGGCATGAGGTGCCTGTGCCGTAACCTTAAGCAACCGTTTCATGGGCACTGGGTCCTTGACGTAGGTAGGTTTGCAGGGTTAGTTCAGTTTTGTTTTGTTCCACAAAAAATATAAATAAATCAGAAATGCATTGCTTTTCATCTTCCAATCACTTTTATAAACATTTACTGATTTATATGCACAGCACAGGCACCCACAGTACAGATGCAAATGTCTTTATTTTTCCAGATGGAAAGGCTGAGGGAGAGAACGGTTTGTTCAGCTGCAGAGAAAAGTTGATACTAGAGGCAGAGTTAGATTCTAGAAATCTTTGCTCCCCATGCCATGGCTGCCTAGGACTATTACACAGTATCTATTTCATATGCTTGAACAATGAGACGGAGAAATATTTGGTTTTAAGTATGAGCGTGTGTGTACATCATGTGCATGCCATCTGCAGAATACAGTGTTTGGCAAGCATTTTTTAGTGAAACCACGTCTCCAAGTGAGTTATACTCACTGTCTTGCAGGCTGCTGAATTGACAGTATTATTTAAATGGCTGTAATTACATGTTATACGTTACAGCAGAACTTACTGCGTTCCACTTTTTTACTTCTCCATGTTATTGAAATGCAGCGGAAGCATTGCTAGTCTGCCTTGAACTTTCAGTGCTGAGCACAGTAATCAAAACAGTGGAAACAACTAATATTTGCAGACAAACACAAAAAGGAAACTCATGAAAATTTATTGCTCAGTCGTTCCAGTTTTCCCAAGTGTTAGTGCAATGCTGAAGTCCACTTTGCAGATAGAGGAGGCATCGGCTGGACAACAGCCAGGCAGCGCAATCATGATGCAATTCTGCTGGAGGGCAAAGGGGAGAAAATCCAACTTTGGGGGAGGCAAGGGGTTGATGATGATGACCTGCGCAGGCATAAGGCTGATGTTAATACTGATATTGTACACTCCAACAGTATTTTCCTAAGATTTAAGCCAAGAATAGGATCAGTCGAGACAGTCTTGAGGGCAGCAATCAGCAGAGGGAAACTTAGGGATCTTGAGAAAACAGGCTGTTGTGCTGCTGTGAGTTTGTTATGTTACTCAGAGTGCAGTAAAGGTGTTGGTTCAGCTGTGTGCCCCTTCCGCAGGGCTTCGTCCAGAGAATATTCTTGGATTCGGGTCCAGAAGCAGGGGGGAGGAATATATCGCCTTTGAGACAGTGCTCTCTTTTTCCTTGTTTGACAACTGCTGCCAAAGCAGGCTGGCCTCAGATGTGTTTCTTTCCAGTGAAGGGCCATAGGAAAATATTTCCTGGTAATAAGACCTTACTAGTTGGACACTATCTGTAGGACATGTTAGCATAACTGTGATGTTTTGTATCTCTTGATTAACGTGATGAATAGACTAATGGAAAAATAAAACACCACTGCACTATCTGTAACAGAATTGATAAGATGGGAAATGGGGAGGGGAGAGCAAGACCCTGTTCTAAATGTCTGAGCATAAGGCATTTGTATCCCATTGAATAGCTGATCTGTGTCATTATGCTCTTAAATCAGTGGTACACATGAATTTAAAAAGCTTTGCTTGGGGATTGGAATGATAGTAACATTACCCCACTAACAGAAATATGAAAGGCTGGGTGGAAAGGAAATGAGCCAAAGAAAATAATTGCAGGATTAGATTTCACTCAGCTTAGGTTTCCTCCTTCCTTCCCTTCCTGTTTGTGAGTTACTCTGAGTCCTGTTGTCATGGGACTCCTCTGTAATACCATTTGTTTTGTCACTTCATCCCACCCCAGTGCTGGCCCTGAACTTTGCATCTTGCCGGGACCGCTCGCTTGGCTGCTCTGTTAATCTCTCACTGCAGCACACTCAGAAATTCTTGCTCCCTTCACTCTGCAAAGCGTACAGCCACGATGCAGGACACGGGGTCACCCTACCCAGGCAGGGTGGCTGCTGGGCTGGACATGGTACCAGCACAGCCTGTGCACCGCCTGTCAGCCCTCCTGGCTGCATGCTCAGCAAAGGGACCTGCAACAAGCGCATACCCTTCTAGTGAGGATGGGGGCTTTGGGCAGCAGGGAGAGGAGCCCTAGAGCAGAGGTGTGCTGCGGCCTCCCAGCCCAGAGCATGGAGCTACTGGCCACGCTGGGTTTACCTGCCTGCCCAGCAACCTTCATTTGCACACACTTGCGTTCCAGGCGTTTCCGAAGTAGGTAGCAGGACAGAGATGGAGCACTTGGTTTCTTCCAACCTGCTTGCCTACACATTTAGCAGTCCGAGCTGGGGCTGAGCTCCATAGCAGAGGGCTGTGCTCAAGCTGGGAGGTTACACTGCCATTCCAACCAGAAGTGGGCCCAGCCCAGATGCCTACACCCCACTGCTGCAAGCCTTTACATAAGCCAGAGCTTTTATCTTGTTCTTGTCCTCATTTCTGCAGGGACCAAACAAAAGCCCAGCTCCAGCTTTCCAGTTCAGCCTTTGTCCCCACTCTTTTTTTTTAAAAGATAAGGAAACGTGCAGGGGAGATGTGTGTGCAACTTCTGCTTCGCTCCAGAGCTCACACATCAGTGGGTGTCAATGGAGTAGCTGTCAGCTGTAAGGGAATGCGCAGTATTAGTATGCAAAAGGAGCAAACCCCAAGCAATTCGCACAGCTACTGGGGTTTCTGCATCCTACTACAGGCTGTTTGCTGCTACAGCAGTGTCAGATGGAGGGAGTCTGAAATAAAGCAAGCTGCCTGGTGTGTGTTTGTGTATCAATACCAGGGTGTTTTCTAGCTTACATCTGACGCATAACTGGTGCTTGTGGTCAGGAGCAGTATCAGAGTTTGAAACGCTTGGCATGCAGCTAGTCCTTATGTTTGCTTTGCAAGTTTTCTTCTCTTGCAAACTGTGGTTATTTGTCTGAATGCTGATCTTCCATACAATCTTCTGGGTGCTGTTACATGAGCCATTTGTCTGTTGTGCAGCTCAGAATATCTGATCTGAACAGCTTTGCCCCCCACAAAAAACTTCCAGTGCCTAGCAAAATGTCCCAGCCACTTCTGTGTAGATAAACAAGTTCCTAGAAGCCAAAGACGACTTTGTGAAGAAATCCTGAAAGTATAAACTGGAGGGTATGCTGGAAGTATGACAGTGGAGATATGTAGAAAGTTGACTTCTGTTTGTTTCTGTTTGCAAACTATTAGCATTCAAACCCAAGATTAACATACTGATACCTACATTTCTGAAGGATAGACTGTAGTGAGTATCACAAGATCCTTCAGGTCCCAAGTTTGGTATTAGAGTAGGACAAACTGTGATGGAAAGAGTTTAATTCACTGAAGGAAAGCTGACGAACTATGTTACCTTGATTTACCACTGCTGTGCTGCTGCATCTCCCTTACCTGTTGTTCAGGCTCCAGTAGATAAAACTGTGTATAGTGTTTACTGCCTGGATTGACTAGGATCTTTGCTGAAGCACAGAAGATTAGTGCTCTGATCAAAGCAGGGCTAAATTGCGCATTCGGTGGGTGAATGTTTGGGAGAACACAGAGCAGTCAGTGCCACATGTGCCGTGGTTACAGCGTGGTCACGGGAGCAGGAAAACCTGACAGCGGCGAGAAGAAACAGTAGCTGCTGGTAGCCAAATGTGATCTGACCTAATTGCATCTTGGGCAGAGGCTGTGTTCTTTTGTTTGCTTGTGATCACTGTACCATTGTTCATTGAATAGATTTTATTTTCAGTTGGCTTTCTTAGGGGTGGCGGGGGGGGGAAGCGTGGGTGTTTGAACAATCTAGGAGAAGTGAGCCACCCTCATCGGGTATGTTTAGCCAATCTTTTAAAACGTTCACTTCCTCTGACATTTTTATTTATCTTGGCACATAAATCCTAAGTCAAGCTGCTTCCCCTTTCCTGAGCTCAGTGTTTTTAAAGGAAACTAATGTTGGGTCTTGCTAAAGACTTTCAGACAGCTTGATAGAAGGACTGTGGATAAAGTCCTTCGATGCCATCTTGCAAGAATGTCCTCCCAAATTTTCTGGTTCTCATAACAAACTCAAAAGATCTCAGCTCCGAAAGACTGTGTGATACTAACGCTGCAAGTCTTATCCAATGCTGGATAATATGATTACAGGAATAGTTTAAAGGTTAGCCTATGTGCTGTAAATATATGATTTTATTATATGAATTTTCTTATCCTAAACCTGCCTGGAATGGATGAAACAGCATTTCTAAGCCCTTCACAAGGCCTGTCATTTCAGTGGAGGTTTCTTAGCAGCTGTTAGAACGTTTGAATTACTGCATAATGATACTCTGTCATCTCTTAGCAGGGCTCACACTCTAAACACTTTTCTACACAATAGAAATTAAACCAGCATTGAGTAAATTCTGCCTCTCAAATTCATGGACCGTCTAGTGATTGTCTGGGCACTTTATATTAAAGATAGACTTGTATCTGATAGAGCTTGGTTACTGGGAGCAGCAAATGGTAAAATGTACAATACTAGGTCAGGTAACTCAAATATTAACTCTTCCCTTACACTTTTGTACAAGTACATCCATCTAACATCAGAGGCAGTTATGTTTTATTCTTTTTCCATGATTTGGGGTACTGAAAAGGTAAGTTTTCCTACTGTAAATACATAACTTATTGGGTGAAAAAATCATTGGCATGCATTTTCTAAAAGCATCTAAAAACCTAATGAATATAGTAGATAAGGTTATTTTGGGTTCATCTGCACATGGGCCATTTTTGCGGGCTCTGACAGTCCTTTGCTGGTCTCTGTTCTCCAACAGCACCTTAGCTTTCTAGGGAACTGTGGTCTGCTCCCTCCATCGTTGCACCTGAGTAGAATTCATCGTGATCACACCAGCAAATGCAAGCAAAAACCATCATGTGCAGTTATCCATTTTAAGGGGCAATGATGAGGTTTCTGAGGGACATCAGGGAAAAAATATATTCTAATATGTAGCTCTCATAGGAGCACTTTTCCATGTAGTTGCCTACATGGCAACACCAGTGAGATGGTCTCAAGCTTACGTCTTTCTCTGCCCTGGGGAGCTTACAGCAGTACAGAGAACCAGGAAGTATATCAACATGGAGAAAGGTTCGTATTTTTGAAGTATATGAAGATGTATAGCAGGATTCTCTTTTATAATCTTTGTTAGCCAGCCTGCAGCCATGACTCATTGATTTTGTGCACACAGCCGATCAGTCAAGTACAGTCTTTGGGCTTAGCGGCTGTGGTGGTTCCTGAAACCTGCTGCAAAAAGTTCTGTGTACCACGGATGGTACCAGCCCCTGTGTGAGGTAACTTTGGTGTCTGCAGAACGTTTCTGTCTGTGTTTTTAACATCACCTGCTGCTCTAGATCACACCCACCGGCCTTGTCTCCTCTTGCTAATAGCAGGCTTTGGCCAGTAAGGTACTGGAAGCATGCCCTGGAAAGGGAGCGCCTCTGCCCATAGTAAGCAATCTACAGAGGTCAGTTGGGCTGATAGTAAAGGTAATCTAATGACCTAAAGCCGTCAGATACAATCTGCCAGGAAATGCAGAAGTTGTCATTCCTGCTGGAAGGGGAATTTAGACTCTCTGCTGGTTTCAGGTTTGTACCTCTGATGTTTTGCTAGCACTCAAAGTATGAACAACAGTCATGATGTTCAGGGTCGTGTTGTGGACATCCCATACTTACCGCGATCTCTCGAGTGTACATGCATGATCTTTCACAGCTAAAATTTGGTGTCTTTTCATTCCTTCTGCTCCTAGAGGAAAAATGCCTGCCTGTTTTGAGGCATCCTGAACACCTAACAAGAGGGCTTCTCTTGCCTGGCTGTACTTGCCCAAGCACAGTTTCACTAACAATAGAGAAACTAATTTGTGAGACTGTCCTGACAGCACGGAGCAGAGTCTGCCTCTCACTGGTCATGTAAAAGAAATGAAGGCTGTGAGCGTGAAGGGAAATGAAAATATTTGAGAGCCTTAATCTCAAACTGCTCAGCACTGAGCACTGTGGTTGGGTTCTGGCAGGGACTCTATCTGGGAGCATTCTGGAGAATCAGAACTAATGGAAATGAATATTTTAATTGATCTATTCAGTTGTGCCGAAATAACTAGATGGTCTCTGTTCCCTAAATAAGAATAGAAAAATCTGTGACCAAAGCTGGTAACACAGCAGTCCCGTTCAAAATGATTGGAGCACTGCAAAGAGCCTTCTTTCTTTAAATAGCCATCCTATTAGCTGAAGAATGGTAGGACAGCTCTGGAAGGCATTTCTGTGACATTAAATTATGCCTGTGCAGTATCTAACTCCCTTCTCTGAATGTGACCTTCACATGCCAGATGCTGACAGTCCCAACCTGAGATACCCTTGCTTAGCCCTGAGTGAGATCAAGTCTGTCCAGCCATGATACTTTCTGTAATGGCTTTTGGGAACTGGGCCTTTCTCATCTGGAAACAGAGAGCAGGTTTCCTCTCCCCGGATGGCAGGTGCAACTGCGTGTAACTACACCAGGAAGCAGTAGAACCACAGCAGTGTGCCTTTTAAGTAAGGGTGAATGGAGTTGTGTGAAGTCCTTATGGGCGAGAAACCACAAAGGCTGCTTTCTGTTGGATTGACACTTTAATTGTACAAACATTGGGTGTTTTTGAAGTACTTCGGTGATGTTCTTGTGAAGCACAGCAGTGTCGTGCTGAACCGTGCTAGTGCTGAGGCGATCTCAGAGAGAGCTGGGCAGCGAGAGCTGTGCAGAGCTCGCTGAGGGAGATAGAACTGCTCATTGTCAAGCAGAGGCTCAATGGGATGTTTTACATGAACAAAAGTCATCTGACTTCATTTGCAGAGCTGACTCCTACACTAAACAATTAATTTTAATTAATTTAGTTTGAAACCAGAGTTTACCTTCCACCCCCAAATGACATAGCTGCATTGTCAGCATGGAGGAGCCACTAGGCAGTTTCTTTCTCTTAAGCGCAATATAAATTTTAGGTCCTGATGTGTGCTTTGCTAGAGAGGCTCGCCAAGACTCTTTCTGTAACAGTTATGAAGGGTTTCTTTCAGTAATAATATCCACATTGTTTGGCTGCCAGAGCACTGCACAATTCTGAATGTTTAAGTTAAGAGGAAGGACCTTTTGGTTAGAATTACACCTATGTGTATCTTACTATGGAGTTCTTCTGAAGCAAGACCTGGCAAAAGCAAATTTACAAAACTCTCAATAAGGCTCTAGAACCTGTCCCCAGCCACTGTCACGTCCTTAGAGTGTCTGGAATGTGTTTTTCTAGTCACTGAAGTCTTTTTCAGTTCTTTGAAAAAGATAAATATTTACCCGAAGAATGAGAAATATCTTTTCAATACTCATAAAATGCTCTCCAAACAACTGTTTATTTTTATTTGCTAAAACAGGGTGGAGCACTGAGGTTTGTGGGTGAGGTCACCACCACCACCAAGAGACACAACCTGCTGGCTCTACGTTCAGTGGTGATGTAATCCTGATGTTCATCACTTTTTTATTCTATGAGTTTAGAACAGAATTCTCAGAGTATTTTTTCATGCAGTCTCAGCACACAGGTTCTTTATTAGCTTGTACAAAACATCCAATTAAAATTCCCTCACGAATATGAACAATTCTCTCCTGGCCTGGTTGTGTGTCTCAGCCTCTGAACCTCTCCCAGCCATTCCGATGGTGAATACAGATGACTTCATGCTTTTATTTTTCAGCACATTAAAGGGCAGAAATGAGAGGAAGTTGGGGGTTATTTTAATTGCAATGTAATTTGGTTCTTTGTGAGTCTACAATAATTAAATGTGCCCGCGTGGAAAGGCAGTCAAGACAACACTGCTCTTACTCACTGAAGGCTTAACCATTGCCTTGCCTAAGCAAAACTGGCCGCTCACGTCTGTGGCAGAGGCCTCCTTCTCCTCTGCACAGCTGACTTCAGCCGTGGCCAGCTGCTGACCCGGAGCTGTCACTTGCAATAGGACCGAGACGCCACCTTATGTGGTTTTCCTGGAGCAAGCTGGCATTTCATGACAGCCAAACATGAAGTTGCCTGATGTAATTACTGTGAGCAGGAATAGAGAATAGACATTTTGAATGTCGAAGGAAATGCTGTGTTCTGAGAGCTTACATATTTGGCTGACTTCTGGCAGCAGATTCTTCCTGTCAGCAAATCTGAGGAATGCCTTTACCACACTCTGTTGCTTGGCGAGGATTAAGCACAGATTGTCCAGCTGAACACGACTAATCCTCAGCGCTGCGTTGAATGAACTATTTGTAGGGCTGGTGCATAACAGCTTCAGGAAGACTACCTGGCTTGGAGGAGTCCTTTCAAAATACCTTCAAAAAGCTGCTCCAGTAGCCCACAATCAGAGGCAGCCTCTTTACTCAGGTTAAATAGAGTGATTCATGAGCTATCACGTGTTAGACTCGGGAGTGTGCCACAGTGGATTTAGTATGTGTTTGGGTTTGGACGCCCAGGTACCAGGGCTCTACATCTTCCAGTTCACATGAGCCTGCTTGTTTGGGTCACAACTTCAGGGCAGAAGGGGTTCCAGTTTTTGTTCCTGATTCCTAAAATTACTGCAGGCTCTGTTGGGTGGAGATCAATTTCTGCAGCTGCTTTCCCCATGGGGGAGCCTGAATTCTTGCAGCTATACAAACACAGAGCAGCTGTCCCCAGCCAAGGCGCCGTCACTGCTGTTGGGCGGGAAGCATGGCCTCAGCTCATGGGCTGCTGCCTTAGCTCATGGCAGGTGGCTGGATTCTCCGTCTCACCCCTCTCTTGGCATAGTGAAGCACAGAGCACCTATAGAGACGAGAGGAAGTCCAAGGGAGACTTTCAAAGCAGAGATGTAACCTTCCTTCCCCTACACCACGAGCTGGCCTCCGCGGAGTTCATTTCATGGAGGAAGGAGGGAGGGTCAGGGGGAAGACTAGAAAAGATTTCAGATTTACTCCAACTGGCTCTTTTCTAAATGGGCTGATGTGTGGCAGTGCTCACATCCAGAACCATCTGGTCTTCACTGAGCTGGACTCTAAAAACAGGAGGACATCTGAGACAGACTATCCCAAAGAGAGCTACGTAGTATCACACTGGTGACTGGATAGTTTTAATGTTCCTTCCAGAAAGCGAGACAAGAACTTGCCCGTTTTTTATTCCAGTCTATATATCCACATTCTCTAAATAAATTTGAGGTGAAGGCTTTTAAATGCGTTTTCACAGCTTGCTTTGGAGGCAATAGAAACCGATTACCAATATAAAATTGCTACAGAAAGGGGGATATACTTACTACCATAGGAAACTTGACCTGAAAATAAACATGGCCTGCAGTAATGACAGCCTTACAGCCTGTGGAGGAGGAGCAATTGATACAGGTGAAGAGCTGTTGGAAGCTGGAAGATACTTGTGTATACACACATGGGATAAACCAGAATACGTTAGCCTAAGTACTCTTCTAAAAATAGCCAAACTGTCCCCTGCAGTGTGTGGCCTGGAACAGGAGGATGTACAATTCAAACCATGGAGCCTGGTTATCTTGCCAATTATTTCTCTCTATTATCATTCATTCCTAGGACATCACTGTTACAGTGTGCACAGCAGCATTTTGAGCATCCACCTAAGTGAAAACTCAGCAGGAAATGTTTTTCCTTTGGAATTTATTAAAGAAGACCGTTCAGCTGTTGTACAGACACTATTTCACATGCCGCTCTCAAAACAATTGTAGGATAATTTAAAAATACTATTGCATCCCACTCTGCACTGCTGCCTCATTTGCCACACCCTTGGGGGTTGAGAGCAGGTACATTCTGTAGAGCTAAAGAAAGGCATATTATAGATGTCTGCAAAATTATATGTACACACACAAGATCAAGAGACTAAAATGCTGTTTTTAAAAGAAATTTAATCAATAAAGGGTTATTTACTCTTTAAAGATTTAAGCATAACGCCACAGGCAGTTCAGGGCCAAGAAGACTGTGTAGCTCCAGCAGTTTCTAGACCCCAGAGTAAACACAATGGCATTTTGTGTTGTGATGAAGCAACTAGAGCAAAATAGCCACCTGGATTCTGGGGCATGAATAATGTATCCTCTCATAAATATAGTCCTAATATTCTACAATTAATTTATTTGCCAAAACACCATTTCCCCTCCCTATTTCGATTCTTCTGTTCATAAAATAAGAGATCTAAGCTGCCTTTTCTAGCTGAAAAAGGACTGTGATACTTCTCTGATGATGTTTTGTCATTACAATGGCACACCAGCGCTTAATGAGAACAGAAGACCTAAGGCTTTCATTCCCTCTAACTCTTGGCCTGAAGCAAAGATAAACGAAACCAGAACAGTTCTGCTGAGCTGTCATTGTTGTACCTAATGCTGGAGATTCTTGTTAGCCTCCAATCCCAGTTTGAGTAAGCAGTTAATGCTTGGGAAGCTCGCATGGAGCTGGTTGGGGGGGGGCATTTTTTTCCCCATTGTCAAAGGCAATTAACTGTAAGTTTAACTTAAAGAGTTTACTAACACAATATGCAGTTCATCTTCCATTTGCCTGTGTGTTTATACCTGAGAATTAGGTTGTTATGTTGTTGATTATTTACTGGTTTGGAAAATATGTGAAGGGAATTTGTTGATGAAGGCGGTATGACAGTGTGATTATCTGTCAAATCAGGAGGTGCTTACTGCTGCTGATGCAGGAGTCGGCCTAGGCAGAGGGTGGCAGGTTGATTATATGGAAGAATTTTCTTTAGTCCTGTTTCATCTTAAATGCTTTGCTTTTCTGAGGCTTGCTTTGTGTCACTCTGTATTGACTCTCTTTTATGCTGTGTTCTTCTTTCCGTGCTGTTACTTCTTAACTTATATGTTAAGTGACAGGTGCAAGGAGGGAGAAAAGCCCCACACCTCACACTAGCTAGAATGAAGAAATAAATAGTTCTTGTAAGGTGATTCTAAATGGCTTCAGTTATTCCCATGATGCTGGAAGTATCCTTCATATAAGGAGTTACGTTTTTAGTACTTTATGGCATACTTTTATATTTAGCCATTTAAATGTGTGCTTGAAGGCACCACCGACCTGACAGTCTGCCTCTTCTGTACTGTTTGGCACCAGAGGGGTGTTGTTTCTCCCAACCCATCCTTGCTTCACTGATGCTGCTCTGCATCAGCCTGTGGCAGGACGGTGCCAAATTCTGTTTTGTACAAACAGGGAAATTCTGTTCATAACTGGTAGGTTCTTTGTTTCTGTTAAGTTAGTGTCTTTGTATCTGAGAAGGGAAAATGAGACTAACACATTGCTGTGAGTTAGTTTTCCTGGTTTATTGCATATGGGACAGCCCTCCTGTGGGTAGTGTTCTTTGAGCTGCCACAAGCACAAAGACAAAACTGTTGTGGCTCATTCTGAATGTTGATGGTCCTATGTCTTTGTGTATAAATCCAGTAGTGTAAATGCGTGTTGTGTGGGGACTTGGGTGCTGTGTCTGTAAATGAAGTTACCAAACAGAAAAACATGTATGCATTTCTCAAATTCCAGTGCACGATTATGGTAACTGTGTGCAGGAGGAAGATGCTGCAGGTGAGCTTCTGAGCTATTTCAGAATCTGATCCTTGGGAGTTTTCTCATTTTCCATTCATCTTTTTCCCCAAATGTTTCAGTGATCCTAGAAGTGAGAAATTAAATGAGTCAAGTTATTTCCAGATGACTGCCTCACAAGAGAGTTTTGGTCTTGGCTTTAAAGTAACAGGAGGGCTCAAGTTCCTTGCTCAGGGATGGAAAAATGCAAGTGCCACTGTCATGCTTTAGTTTTACCTGCTACTCCAAGCAGGGAGCTCTAGAGCAGAAAGGTTGTAAATACGATAAAGTTTTGTTTTGTTGATGGGAAAAGTTCAACTACTGCAATGGTTCACTTAACAACAAAAAAAAATCATCTATACTTAGATACCGTGGCTGGGATTTTCAAAGCAAAGCCCTGTACTGTCAGCACTAGACCTGCATTTTCAGGAGCACAAATAGAAGTTGGGCTTTCGGCGCCCTTTGGTGTCCCGTGAGAAGCAGGCACTGCCAACAGGCCTTTGAAATCCCCACCCTCAGTCCAGGAACCAAAGTTCAGTCTTTTTTCCAGAAGCTCTGAGCCCTGACTTGGTTTCTAAGGTGACTGCTCAATTAAAAAAGAGAGAGAAATAAAAGAAAAAAGAGAAGGGGAGGCAGGGAGGGAGTGAGCAGCAGCCTGATTTCTGGCTTGAAACTGCTTTCTGAAGCTTGCTGGTCTAAAGCAATGAGTACCATGCCCCTTCATACAGATTGGTTGTTGGAGGAGGACAGTGATAAACTTTGTCTTTCACTGTTCATAAAAGGTGTTTTGTAAAGCCTGGCACTTATGAGCAGTAACATCAATGAGCTCTGCCAGGGAAAGATACATCTCGTGTGATCATCTGGGCTTCCACTTCCCAGGTTGTACCAATACCAAACAGATCTTTTGATCTAAACCTCATAAAGTGTTCTGAGCATAGCAAGGATAGTGGTTAAGACTCTGAGTCACCTCAGATCAATATTGGCTTGTCCTGTTACTTTAACACTTTGTGCATATTTTAATGTAGCTCGTGACTTGCATGAATATGAAAATGTTATTCCTATTCCCTCAGAATTAAACATTTATAGCTGCAAATGGTCTCTTTTGCATTTGTAAATTTTACCTTGTTAATATTTATAAATTCTTCTACAAAATGCTCTTGCATGAATGGAGATTCTATATTTTCTTACAGAGTACCTTAATATAACGAAAGTAAAATCTGAGTTAGAACACGCAGTAAAAAAGATACATTAGCTTTTACTACACACAGAAAAAACAAAGTAATTAAAATGTGATGTGTTTATTAACCTTCTTAAATTCTCTCTCTTCTTCCGTAGTTTAGAAAATAAGAATAAACTAACAGGGTTCCCCTATATCTCATCAGTCAGGGTACTCAGCTGGAGGTTGGCAACAGCCTTTTCAGTTTCAATGGAGCTACAAAGTTTTATGCACGTGTTGGATGTTGCTGAATACATTTACTGTGTTTGTCTCATTCACCGGTGTTTCTCCCTTCATTTCACATGCTCTTGCTTCACTAAGACGCATCTTCATAAATCAGGAGCAACTCTGGATCAACCATAGTGGACAAGCATAGATAAATAATGCCGCTAATAATAATCTGTGTGGTATTGCACGCCCTAAACAATCCCTGTCTTGATTATCCATTTGTACATCCAGAACGCTCTCCTCATCTTAGAATAAGGCCAAGTACCTGAAATGCTTATGCGTTCAGGCTTTATGCAGAGCTGCTGTGCTGTGTCCCCACACTGCGGTGGGACAATCTCAGGGCAGGTCTGTCTGTGAAGGAGAAGGTACCTTTCTTCATCATTCCGACAGCAATTACACCATGAGCTCCTGCCAGCGGGGGGAAGTCCTAGCAAAGATGTATCTGAGAGATCAGAGAAAAAACATTTTCCAAAGTAAATATTGATGGCAATACAATTTAAGCAAAATGCGTAGTATGGCCCCGATCTTAAATTTTCTCATATGAGAAAATGACAACTTAATCAGAGAGTAGCAGGAGAAACGGTTCAAAGGCAGACAGGGTGTCAAAAAACTGACATGAGGGAAGTTCTGACACTTTGTGCAGACTGACCTAAATGCTCTTTAGCTGTGTCAGGTAAAATAATACCTAGTCTACTTGGCTGAAGAATTTTAATCTAAAATGTCAGATTTACGTGAACAGAAAGAAGCAGAGACGTTTCTCAAAGCTATGTTTGTTTCTCCTTTCATCTAGCAAAGGTAGTTAAGTGTTATCTCGCGAGTACTCCTGCATGAGCTGGGTGTAAGCATTGAGCTGCTTCAGGGGGGGGTGTCTCAGCTTTTTTCAGCACCTGTCTCAAGCCTCTAAGGTTGTCCTGCTTACTGTCAACTATGTGGTATTACTATACGACTTCAGGAATTACAACATCCTGTTGCTTGGTTCAACCTGGAAGTCTGCTTGGATTATTTATACACATTTATATTTCAGACTACAAAACAAAAATGTACATCCACACTGAGCCTTTTGTCAGAAATCATAGTTAATTGGAAAATTAATTGGGACCCTCAGTTATTTGTACCATTTAAATAGAATCAGAAGAAAAACCTTGCGCTTTATTTTTAACATTGCTTACTACTCACAGAGCTTTAGATTTACAGCTTTTTTGGGATCGGTCGCCAAGAGCTTTATATAGATTGCAGTATTCATACCTGGTGTATGTAGCACTTCAGCTGTAAGTGTAGCAGTCATAGTAAACATAAGTGTCTTCACTCAGTGGAGGTGAACTGCTTATCTGTAGTTATCTCGGTAAATAGCTCAGGTCGGGCTTTGCTGCGTAAGCGGGCGTCTCGGTCCTGCCCTGACCTCTCTCTGCGGAGGCCGAGCGTGCTGTGATCGCTGAGCAGGCCAGCTCTGAGCAAGCTGGTGCTTTTGCTGCTGCTGAGGAGCTCGCGCCTGGTTCTGAACAGCAACACTGATGTGCCTGTTGGTTGAGCCAGTGGAATATTAATGTTCTTTCAACACTGACTGCAGGAGCAGGATCAGCTAACAGCGTCCTGGTTTGTGAACACAGCAAGTAACGTGTAAGCAGGTTTACACAACTGTTGTACTGACAGCATGGGTGACTTATTTCTAATAAGCCTGGTAAGGTGCGACAGGAGAGAAACATGGCTATCTGCACCAACCAACAATCTATGCTTAAGATAAAATCACATCCCTTGCTAGTGCAGTAAGGAAAACTTAATTTCAGCATCACGCTCATTTTGTCTGGCCTCTTGATTAGAGTATGTCTGACCACACTTTATAGAAATGAGCCAGGATGAGATGCTTTTTTGTGCCTTTGCCTTTCACCCAGAGGGGAATGTTCTAATGGCTTTGGTAAATTGATTAAATTATGTTTTGAATGATACAGACTTTGAACATTCAGTGTATTTCCGGATGCTTCCTGTAGCAGAAGCTAACTTGCTGCAGGCGTTTGTCCCCCATCTGGGATTCTGCCAACCTCTTCCCTGCTAGCAGAGCTATTCAGAGCCTGAACCATGCTTACCAGACATCCCAAAAACCTTGTGAGCTAGCGTTTCTGTCTGAATTCTGCAGCTCATGCTTTCACCTGAAGTTAGGTCTACTCTGCTGCCTTCACAAACACAGAGGGAACCGCCGCCTCTGAAGGAGATGCTGTTCTGTCGACCCCGGCTGCACACGTGAGTCAGCATGTTCCGAACAGCATAAATGCAGAAATACATTCCCCAAAATAAAACTGTCTGCAATTGGGTTTTTTTGAAAGCTTATTGCCTCCCTCTTTTTACGGTGATGCCACATACTCGTAGATGCACTCACGTGATGCTTTATGTAGGGTTCATGTGTGTGAGAGCATGGGCATGCAGAGCCCTCTACATACAGAGCGGAGTATACTAAGGAAGAACGTGTTCTGCGTAGAGAGAATCTGACTTGCAGTTGGAATCAGTCTGAGTAAAGAATGAATCTCTGAGGTTTTTATATGGTGATTTATTTGGTATAATAAAACCTGTAACAGACTAGAAGTTATTTTTATATCAAAACTTTACAGAAATGCCTGAACTTCTTTATTAACAGGGTTAAAATAATTAATCCTTCATTTTTAGAGCTGAATTAACTGAAGAATGTCTATGTCGCTACCATTCCCTGCAGGCTCACTGTAGCATTATGTAAAGCCGTGCACAGCATATGCAGAAATCTTCACCAGATGTCTGCTTGAGAGCATGTCTTCGACTTAGAAGGAGACGGTAATTTGTGACAGACTGTTCAACTTGTGTTTGGGTGGTGGAAGAAGAGGAGGAGAGAATGAACTTGGATGGTTACTGCACTGCAAAATAACATTTGAAAATTTGGAAGAAACAATGAATTATGGTTTTTTGTTAGTGTGTATATTCTGTAGCCTGTCTGTGAGTGGGATTGAGAGTTGCAGCATTATTACTGTTTGAGAGAGAAACATTATTTCTGAGCATCCCGAAAGAAGCAGCAGTTGTACCAGTTTCTGTGCACGGTATGACTGCAGCGAGTGCTTGTGAGGGTTGCATTCAGCGCTGTTCCTTTTAACATTGGGGGTTGTTTTGCTTTCCATATATTTGTTTGCATTGTAAGGAGGGTGAATCTGGGTCTGTGGAAGGGGCAGGCTCTTATCGTGGCTCTTAGGGCTGTGTTTTAGGGAAGCGGTAGCTGATTGCAGGCCAGCCTGGTGGGGTCAGGGAGCAATGTTCTGTCATGGTGAGGAAGGCTTCACCTTTCTTCAGTGTTGACATTGATTCCTCCTCTCAGCTGCTCTAAGCTGTGACCTCCGTTCAAAAATCCTGACACTACAAAGGACAGGGGATAACATCCGCAAATCCAAGCAGTATATGCCACTCTTGGAATGCTTTCTTCTGTGTCAACAAACAAAAATCCCAGCCTCTCAGCTCTGTGTTATTGCAAGGTAATGGCAGGAGATTTGAGAAATGGATTCCCAAGACCATTTGTGTTCCCTTCCAGTTTTCATACAGATGTGATTGGGGAGTCTTGTCTGCCTGGGGTTTCATCCCATGGCTCAACATAGTACTACGCAGGTGATTGTGTGGAAATTCTCATCCTCCCAGGTTACTCAGTCTGTCTGGGGAAAGGCTTGCTGGGTGCCACTGGGCACTTACTATCTATTTTGGAGAAAATAAAGACTTCCAGATTGTAATGCTCAGATGATCTTGGCACATCCTTCAAAATGTACTATTCTGTGGATTTCAAAGAGAATCCATTTGAAATGACTCCACCTTGGATTGTTTGATAATTTCATTCCTTTTGGTGCATGGAAGAGGTTTTGAGACCGTACAAAAAGGGATGCTTTGAGTGAGAACTAATTTGGTCAATTAAAAAAACCAAACCACAACAAACATCTTCCTGCTCTCAGTCCTGAGAGTATGCTCGTAAGTAAATGTTTAATAGAAAATAAATGTAAGGACACATCGCTAACTAAAGAAAATCAGGGTAGGCACTGCTGGCTTTATAAGCAAGGTCAGAGCAAACTGAATGATTTCATTTATATTTAGCCAAGGTAAATCCTTTATTGTCTGCAATATGCAGGAGGAGAACTGTGCAAGGCTTTGCTGCCAGTTTTAAGTTAAAGATCTGTCACACATCTGAGAACAGTTATGCGCGGAGACGCATTGTGACAAAAGACTGTGAAGTGATACAGGAGGAAGTACTGACATGATTGTAAAGAAGGAGCTGATACAGTTTGGACATGTTAAACTAGTTTTGTGATTAGTTCTGTAAATTTTTTGTCATCTACGTAAAAAAACTTCAGTGTTTTGTTGACAGCTGAGAGTATCTGAAAGTTACTCTACAAACAATGCAGAGTAGCAAGATTAAAAGTTTTTCATTTATCTTGATTTATTTTTTAAGAAGAAAAATAACATTTCTTTAAATCAAGCATGGCTGAATTTCTTGAGATCAAATTTTAAATTGAGAGAGCAATACCTCACATTTCAGTTACTCTGCAGTTCATAATTTAAACGAAAGATGGCATAATATCCAAGCTGGTGATCCAATCAAGTAAATTTAAAAGGCTTCTAGCGTTTCTTATCAAGCTGTGGTTATCTTCATTTTTCTTCTGTCTCTAGGAAGTCAGAAGCCTCCTCCTAGACTTAAATACCAGTTCTACTGGTATTTACTGCTGGAGAATCAGGAGGGTTTAGGCTATTTCACACACAGTGACTGACATTGCACTTGGTCTCAGGTTTCCACCAAAGGTAAAATTTATCCTCGTGTTTGTTCAGGAACAAATTATCTACAGTATCTGGGAGCAGTTTTGCCAGCGAAGTGTTAGCTTGTGCCACCTCTCTGATTTCTTGCATTTTGCTTCCCCTGGCAGCACAGCGTGTCCCCTTTGAACATCAAGAGCGGGGTTTGCACCTTACACTGACTCAAAAGGTAGAAGCTCGGATCTGCAGTCCATAAAATACTCTTCATTCTCAAAAGCTTCTGAGAACTCTAGATGACTTCCAGTCTATGAAATAGCCTATTTCATCTTCATCTGCACTTTCAGAACCTGTGAAGCTCAGCAGAGGGAGAGCCATGGCTGGGTTTCCATAGCACAACACTGGCTAGAACTGGGTTGCATCCATCTTCTCTTACCCCCCATGGCTGGTGTCACTGACAGCAGCTGTGTGTCACGGGCCGAGCTCTGCCCCCAGTTACCACTGCACAATCCCATCCACAAAACAAAATGTTTCTTGTAATTTAGTTTTGTGGAGTCTCAACAAACAGTGCTTTGAGCACACTGAGATAAATTCTACCCTAGAGAAGGAGAAATCTCTCTAGTCAGTTCACATGAAAGGATACAAATTGATTAAATTGCCAGTGCTCTTGCAGTCCCATGTGTGTTGAGCTGAGGAGGAGGAGAAATTGGAGTCCCTTTGAGTCCCAAATATGTTTCCTCCATATTAATGAACATAACCAACATTGATATAAACAGCTTCACTGCCTAACCTTAGGTGCCAAAGATCACCCATTTACACCATATTCTTTGTTTTATTGCCTCGGGGTCATTTTGCTTTGCCAAGTTACTGCAGTTTGTAGCATGGGCCACTAGATTACAGGGGGGAGAAGGGCATTTATGGTGGTAAGGAAATGACTTTCTGTTTCTGTTCAGATCTTCAGACTGGTTAGCAGCTTTTCCTAAGAGAGCTGGGGGTGGTCCTTCCTGTAAATTAGCTGTTTGCATTTGAAAGGGTACCTGCCCTAACTATACTGTGTAATTAATTAGCATAATGGGTTGGGTTTTTTTAAGACTTAGATGACAATAAATATTCTGTGATAGAGCAACAAGTCGATCAAAAGTTAGAAGCCTTCCGTAATGTAGCTTATTGCACAGTAATCTTCACACACCGTGGGGCAAGCTGTGGTTGGTGTTCTGTGGAAGCTTCCCTTCATGGTGGTGGAGGGCTGCTGAGAGGAGGGTGGGCTGCAGGCAGGCTGCCCTGTCTGCATGCCGCGGTGTGTGCCGATCAGTGGAATGATTCTCTTCTCTGCTTAGCGACCCTGGGTTTGTTTCCTGCAAAGTGGGGGGCATGTTTGGTTTGGTTTTTTCTATTTATCCGGATTCAAAGCAAGGACTGCAGTAAGTGATCATTTTGAAAGATGAGAACTCAGCACCCTGTTATCTTCCCACTACCTTTTTGGTCAGTGCGCAGTTGTGCCAAAGTATAACCCTTGTGCAAGGCACACACTTGAGGATTAGGCATTTCCAAGAGGAAACAAAATATCCTGTTCTCCTGTGAACAAACGTGTGCTGTGCACAGTCATGCTCTAATTGCTTCTTCTGTTGGTATTTTGCTAACGGTGCCTTACAGAGATTTCAGGCACATCCCATATGCGCTTTTAAAGAGGTGCCTGTGTCACAGGAGCTGTTCTCTGTCCCTGCAGGGACACACACTGCCTCTTTTGTTTAACATATTAGCAAATGTAATTCTTTTGCTGCACTGAAGAGTTTACCTTAACGTATGCATATCGGTCAGTGTTGAATTTATCGGCCTGTAGCAATACATAACCTGCCTCCAAATCCCTCACACGTTGCATGTAAAATCCAGTACTACCATTTTGATTTGGTGGTTTCTGATCATTTCTTCCCTCTTGTTTAATAATGCCTGGAAAGGTGATGTCACATTATCCTACTCTTTCACGCCTTGTCTCTCTGTTTTCAAGTTTAGAGAGAGCTGTACAGCTGATGGATTTTCAGGTGTATGACTCCAGAGCAGGCTGAGAGCTGCACGGCAGCAGAACAGGGAGCACAAGCTGCTGTGCCTGGGCTCGGCTCTGCGCAGAGCCTGGGCAGACCTGGTGTGTTCCCACTTGGAGGACAGGCAGAGGTGTCCCATCTCACTCCAGAAGTGGCCAGCGCTACCCAGACTTTTTCTCCTCTGCTGGGGTGAGGTGTGTGCTTGTTGGCTCCTCTCCTGTTGTTCACTTTAAATCTGGCTCAAAATACCATTCAAAGTTTCTACTAGCTATATAAAGATTACCACAGAAAAGGTCAGTATTTGTTTGTGTAATTTACGCTAAGATTTATTTTTATGGTTACCAAAACTGGTCCATGGACCTAAGTCAGAGCCTCAGATTTTGTTACCACACAGTGCTTTTGTCAGTGCCACAGCTACTTCCTACGTTACCTATATATACATATATATATATAGGGTGGCCTTAGTACGGTAACTCATTTTGCTGTGATCATTACTAAGGAATGTGGTTTTGTTGCTTGCTCTTCCTTAGTGATCGCCCTTTGCAGTAGGTGTAAAGATGTAAACAGGCAGCCTTCACTGAGTTTTGGGGTAGGGGACTCAGCAGTCACTTGCGGTATCAGCCTGAGGATGTGCAACTGCCCAAACAACGTGTCGTGTCCATAAATATTTCTGCATTTGAATGAAGCATTCTGTCTGAGTGACACAGTACATGAAGTGCCGATGCACTTGGCAAAGTGTGAATGTAGATAAATATCCTTCTTGAATTAAAAATTGTTGTATTGTGCAGTCAGGCACTAATATGGAAGCTGTGGATATGTTTTGATAAAACACCTTTACATCAACTTTTCTTAGGTCAATAAGTTCTTCCTTATAACCTTCTCCATAGTCATTTGTTTAAATGCAGTCAGTAAATGATTTCTTTACCTTAAAATTAGATTTTGTTCATTTTTTAATTTATATATAGGACATTTCAGTGATGCTTGTCAATTTAGTAACAGTTTAAACTCAGCGGTTGCTATCCAAACAAACAACTGTAACACAATCTGAGCTTCAGGTAGAAAAACTGCTGGGTTTAAATGGTACTTACAGAAAGACAAGTCATGGAAAGTATGTGCTTCTGCATGGTGTGCACTGTACACATGATTTCTCGATGTAGCACATTATACTGAGCCAGATGTCACAAATGCTGATAGACAGTTCTAAATAGCACATAAATTAGTGGCATTCAGATATTTAATACCGACTAGTAATTACTTCCATAAGCTTTCAGCCACTCTTTGTGGGGTTTGTAATTCTTTTGCAGTTTTTGTTTGAAGAAATGCTATTCTGTGATTCCCAGAATTAGGAAATATTAATAAAGCCGTGTTAAAATCAGTCATGTATTTTTCTGCTTGACTTCAGTCTGTGCACAAATCCCCGTGTGCACACACCAGCTCACTCATCTCGCTCAATTTGTGTGCTGTTCAAACAGGGAAAGGAAAAAATTAAATACTGAGCAAACAAAACTTTGCTTTTCTTAGGGACTGAGAGCTGTTGGGATGTTGGTGACGTGAAGTGTAACTGAGCATTGTTAATCTCAGCTGTCCGTTAAAATACAAAGAAATACTTTTCTCAGAAAGCATGTTATTACTGCCAGAAAAGGAAAGCAGAAGAAAAGAGGTGACTGTGGGGAACCTTGTAGTACAGCAAATTTGAAAGGATGGTTCTGTTTCAGTTGATTTACTCAGGGTGTTTGAAAAGTGTTAATGTACTGTGTATTAACTACCTGCGCTGTCTGTATCACCTCAGTGGTTGTGTTCTGGCCAACTTCATTTAAAGGGATTTTATTCTGCGACCAGTGTGTGGACTGCCCTAGGCAGTACTCTGATCCTGGTATCACCCATGTCCGTGGATTCTTACCAGGGCTGTTTAACTGTGGTAATATTACAGAGTTCCAAATGATCGTAATCTTTCCATTCCAGCCCCATTTGGGGACAATACCTTGAGGTAACAAATAAAAGTGAATATTTTAATTGCTTTCCTCTTGTGCCTTAAGTACATAGTCAGTGGGTCTTACCAATACTGATTGCTACTCGGTGTGCAACTTTTACTGATGTCTCTGCCCTATATGAGGTGAAACATCCCAAACTGACCTGCTAAAACCAGCTTGGTTTTAAATCTGTTCATGCCCATCACATCGACATGAACACAGGCACCTGCAAGGGAAGCTGCAGATGTGAGGAGGAGATAAAGCCGCTTCTTTCCCTGGCAGTATTAGCCTAATCTCACCACAAATCTACACTGTTTCTCAGTAAAGGGGAATTACTTTCCTTTTTCAGGCCTTTACCGTGACTAAGTAGCAGTCTGGAAGGGGAAGCTCATGGCTTAAGCTTTCTCTCTGTTAGATCTGCTGGTTAAGAGCAGTAGGATATATTCCTTACATCCTGAGTTTCTCATCTTGGGTCGTGTGGGCTCAGTGCCCACTATTCTTGTCCAGAGTGGCACTGAACATGCAGCCAGCGAAATCATGAAGCCCAGTGACTTGATGTTCAGGTATGCCATGAGCTGTGGGAATTCTGGATTCATCAGAGCACGTGTTGCTCTGAGAGAGGAAAAGGCAGGAGTCGTTCTTGTCCGTATTTCACTCTTAGGAGAGACAGGACTATTACATATATAATGGTATTGGCAAACAGTCACCTCACATTCACAGTACAGAGTCCTCCTGCCTTTATTGCCCCCGAGAATGCAGCTCAAAGGTTTCCCTTTCCCTTTTCCTCTAGTTTACTCTATTTTGATCTACAGTTTCCGGCAATAATAGAGTGACCGCCCTGGCTCACAGATGAACTTCTTTCTAAAGGCGGTCACTGGCTTCTTGTCAGCCTCTGTACTTTCTTTGGGGGATTTCCAAGCTTCCACTATCCTTCCACCCATGGATTTGTGAAAAGAAAGGTGTTTTCTCTTGTGAAGAACCACGGCTCGGAGCTGATTGACCTAGATGGCAGCTTCTGCTTCTCAGGTATTGTTTCACTGCTGGGGTGAGTCACTGCTGAAAGTTCCCTGCTAAATATTTTTTGAAAGGAAGGATGCATGGTATTTGCAAAAAAACCTCAACAAACAAATTGTTCCACAAACCTGTGGATCTGACAAGAGAAATTTTAAATACCGTGATAGTCTTACAGGGAAATGTAGTTATCTAGTAACGGATTAATTTTGTGGAAAACCAAAGCTGTGTCTTGCTGCAAGCGGCACTATGGGGAGCAGAGGCAGGACTGGAGGGGATGGAAACAGTTCAGAAGCAGTGTGATCAGTGAGAGAAATACCTGAATACTTCACTGAATGTTTTTTCTGGTGCTGTTCCTGTGGGTGTAAGTCCTCAGTCAGTCAGTGTTGCAGCGCACGTAGTAACACACTTCGCCTAATAGCTCTCTGCACAAGGGAGGGTTTGTAGGATCACCTACTGACTTTGGGGGACAAAGCCAGCTCAGAGGACTGAAAGCAGACAGCTTGGAGTCAGGAATCTGGGCTTTGGTCTGATGGTTTCACTGCAATTGAATCCTCTTTGTTTTCTCATTGCTGACATTGTGCTTCCCATCTGACCATGGTTTACAGGGTTGTCCAGTTTGGATGCTTCCACCCTGGAGAAATCAGTGTACCTTAGCATTTGAAACATTGTTCTCACTGTAGAATTTCGGTTTTTGTTCTAAATCTGGGCCCTTATCCAGGACTAAGGAGTACTTGCTGCAGAGGGCAGTCTTTCACTGGCAGGGTTCCTTTTGAGGGGGGCTAATGACAGACCCTTTTCTTTTCTTCCTCTGTAGAGCTCAGTGTCTTCTTTTCTGGCTAGGGATAGAGCTGCAGAAACTGTAATTCTATTGCACTTTTAGTTTCCCCACTGATTTCTGCAAGGTGACTGCGAAAAGTTGTTATAATTTTTCTCTGCTGTTGTTTATACTCTGTGTTTTGATATTCCCAGCTTTCACATAGGGGTAATGCTATTTGATATTCGGGAGAGAGGGGGTTGAAGTAGTTGAAAAGTAGAGTTTCCACTTTAGAAACTCTTGAAGTCAGTGAAGATTTCCTTTGCCATAAATAGGCTTTGGATCTGTTCTTAGGAGAACAAAACTACTACAAAGATTGTTTTGCCTACTCCGTAGCGACCGACAACATAAAGCCTTTTCCCAGATCTGTTTATTTAAAGGCTTTATTAAAAATAAAATTAAAAAATAAACTGAAATTGTAGCTATTGTTTTAATGCCAATTTTGTGTGTGTGTATATTGGCATTTAAAAAATGAGTGAACTAGTCCATAGCCGTGGGAAATGAAGAAATGTGTGTGACAGAAAATAAGAAACCCATTTTGGGGGGACGCAGAACTGGGATAAGTACAGTAATGTGTTACCTTTTAAAGAATTACCTGGCATATTTGATAATTCCTATGTAAGTCCAGGTTGTATGGGAAAATTACCTCTATATACTATGTTTTATGTCATTAGGGAGTCCATTACTGTTCGTTGATGTTTCTCATCGAGCACCAAAAGAGAATAAAGTGAAAGAGCAATGTGTTGCATGTCCTTGAAGCTGATGTATCCCAATATTTTTTTAGGAATGTGCAGTTTCCATTCGCTGTGCAGGTCAGCATGGGTGTAGGGAGAACATGAGAAGCAGAGAATTCATCACAGGAGGGAAGAGGTGCAGGATCTATATGGGTTAATATTTTTTTCAGGGGATAAATTGGATTAATACCTCCCCCCCCAAGCCAGCTGCGAGAGGAATAACATGTATTTTGAGCCATGTGTGCATTTTATTGTACAGTGCTGCATGGTTGTATTGATGCTGCATGGTTGTATTTATACTCGGCAGGAAGAAAACTACTCCCTGGTAGTCCTTCCATTTTTGTCCTGGGCAACCCTTAGATCTTGGAAATAATGGTGTATTAAATGTGATTAAGTTGGGAATTACCCTTAAGCAGGGTCATAATTACTGTAGTTTTAGATGTCATGTTATACAAATTGCTGTGTGCTCATAATTACAAATTGAGTTTGTTGCACTCTGGGGGTTTATAAACTTTATCTTGGCTATTAACACATTAAATAACAGTGATTTATGTCAATTACTGAATAAACCAAAATTTCAGTGTTGTGTTTAATTATATTTCTGTATTAGAAATAAAGTATGGTTAGCTTTAGCAAGGGAGATTGAATAGTGTAAGTTGAACACTCGCTACTGAGATATTGTTAAACATGATGACAAACAAAATTGGAGCTGCCTTTTTAAGTTTGTCAGTGGCATTTGCTGGTCACACTGAGGGGAGGCTGGGTGATGCAGAGTGAATGAACTGGCAGTTACAGCAACTGAGCTGGCTCTTCCCGCTGCCAGCCAGCCTGCTTGCCTCAGAATTATTTACCTCGAACTTCTGGACTGATCTAGCTGAGTGTAAGTTTGAAGTCTGAAATCTTTGTTTCTTCCTCTTGTGCAGAGATATCTTAGTTTTTTCCTCAATTTTTTCTTAAGTTGATTTATTTTTAAAAGGAACAAAGAGAACTTTCTGTTTTACTGTTAGTCATGCACCAACAAATTGCCAAGAACAAGGATACTAAAACATGAAGAATTCCTTTCCTATCTTCTTACCCTGTGCTATGTATTATACGCCTCTATGTTCTATTGCTTCTGCCAAAACTTCCTATGCAAAGTGCAGCTAAAGTGGTATAGAAGCCCACACTGGCTCTGTACTGTTAGAAGAGACTTTCCTTGTCTTGTAAGGCCAGAAATATCACCTCTGTACACTTGGCACAGAGGTGATGCAGAGCATAAGCACTGCATCTATACCATCAGGATAGCAGAAGTACCTAGCTATGTGTCCTAAGAAGTCAAGCCTAGATATTGATGAAAAATCACCACCGGTTACCTGAGTGAGAATGGGTCATGCAGTATGGATTAGGGTTCAACAAAGATGGTTTTGGACTGTTGAAACATTATTAAAAAAAAATCCCTACAAAAATAATTATATCAGGCTGCCTTTACTTGGAAACCACAATGCCATCTGCGTAGTGCAGCAAGAATTTTGGTTTTCTGTGTTTAATTTCCCCTGTTGGAATATATGTGAGATTTTAAATATGTAAATGATTTTGGCATTTAATCTCTACTTTAGATTTTAAAGACTTACTAAGACAAGAAGAGATTGAACAAAAAATTGCAGCAGAATGGTCAAAACAAAATTGAGAATTCAAGGTACTTGGCGTTGTGGGGGGAAAGCTGTAACAATTATCCACGTTGAATTTGAGACGGGATGTGCTGGTATCGCTTAGTTCTTTGCTTATATAGTGTGTTCGCTCGTATCTGTTGAAGGAAAATTCTGTTTTAAGCGAGTTCAGCAAAGCACGTTCTTCAGAAAATTCCAGGACTGCTTTTGAGGTCAGAGCTTCCCGGCCACCCTTTCCTCACAGCTCACACTGAAACCATCTGCACTTGGTTTCTAAATGGAAACTGGTTTCCAAAGGAGCAGTTGACTTTTATGGACTGTTTATGTCTGCTTTGGATTTGTCTCTGCTTACAAGTGGAGATGAAGCTTAATGTAGGAGGGCACTGAGTCAGAACCAGAAAAATATGGGGTTGTTGTCGCGTCTGTCTATCCCAGAATGTCAAAGACTTACATAGGGAAGGGACTGTCTGGATGACGGCTGCATGTTGAAGGTAGGCACTGCAGTGTCAATAGTCTCTGGTTTCAGACTTGCAGTGACATTACTGTCAAAACAGTCAGTGTAGGTGTGTCCTGCCTTAGCGTATTTGAGTTTCACTGAAAGCCAGTTAAACCCATGCTCATTGGAATCCATGCCTAATGCTTCCTTGGGAACTATGTATAATGCACACGTGAACCAAATGTTTAACTGGGTTGAAGTAAAGTTGCTTTGATTCTTTTTATCATCCAGAAAAACATGATCAGCTCTCTTGGTATGTGTTTTAAGAGGCATATTGTATATAGAGCACAAGGGCCCAGCTTGGCCTTTCCTTGTGCTCTTTCTTGTACCTGATTTGTTTGAGCAATATTTTTAGTTTCTGACTAAACTTCTGAGTTTCCCATAGCAGCCAGTGCTGCTTTTTTTAGTGCGGGGATATTTCCGTTCCTAAAATGTACAGTGCAAATTGCTTTGTCCCTACACAAAATTGCACTAAATATTGTGTGAATGAGTAGGAATGAAACCTTCAGTGGCAACTTACCAACTGCCTTCCCCCCCAGCCCTCCAGGAACAGTTCTTGTTTGTCAACTGGTTTCCCCTTCTACAGGACCCTGGCATCTAAATGAAGACCGGGAGTGTCTGTGGTTACAGTTTGCCCAGCTTACATAGACATGATGCTTTTCTTCATGAAGGGAAACTTAATTTGGAAAGCAAGTTGTTTTGATGATTTTGTGAAAAAGGAAATCCCAAAGTTAAAATTTGTTTTGGTTTCTTGTGCTGTTACAGGATATTAATTGTATGGGTCTCACTGGTTTTGGAAACATCAGTTTCTTTGTACCTGTAGGTAGCACTGCACATATTTATCTGCTGGGTTTATGGTGCAGTTTCAGCTGTTCTTTTGACCTCTAAACCTAAAATTGCTGTAGGTATAGTCTACCCAAGAAACTATGACTTAGAAAATACTCTAAAATTATGGTTTAGATCAGCAGAGGAATTCAGGGTGCATTCTTAACATGAACAGACAATTGGTAAGGTAATGTTCTCTGGGGATGACAAGTTCTGGAACCCGACAAGTCATTAGCTCTTTAGCACTCAGATTAACCTTCCAGATATGTTGCTAACCATTCTCTTTTCTGGGCTTTGGGGAAGGAAGGTGAGGGAAGCATCATGAAGCATAGGCATTTTTGTTAAAATATGCGTGTAAAATGTTACTGTGAGAAAATGATGCAATTTCAGTGTTCTCATTTGCAGGCGTGTGGTTTCTGCATAAGAGGCATATATATAAATTAAAGCATTAGGAGAAGAGATGGTTTTCATGTGTGAATTAGTAAGTTACAATTAACTCTGTTTGGACTTGATTTCTTGCAATACTTTAATCACTGCATGGTGAATCTGCTGGAAAAAAAAAATTAGGAAGGGTTGTAGTTCATGTGTCAAATACTGCTATGATGAAATTCAGTTGCTGTTTTTCTATGAGGAATTCTCTCTTGCCAGAACTAGCCTTACTATTGAGTCCCCGTATGTTTGGGGGAGGTGGAGGTTTCTTTCCATTCCCATTTACACATGCTGTGAGAACACTGAGAACATGATAAAGCAAAATCCATAAGCTTTCTAGGTCAGGTTTCAGTGGGGCAACGAAGTATAATAATGAAAATATTTTTTAATTACTAATTTTCATCCAAAAATCTCAATAGGTAGTTTTTTAACACTAAATCGGCCACTCCTCCCAAAATTGCTGTTCTCCTGCCACCAGGCCTCTGCAGCACCCAACGCATTCAGTATCTTGTGTGCCTTTTCTTTCACGGGCTTCACAGCACCAGGAGTTCCCGTCCTGCCTTGCGATCGTGAACCTCAAACCATCTCACACTAGTACAATGCATATAAACCCAATGTTTTGTGGAAAGCATATAGGGTTTGGATTATTCTAATACTTAACAACAGGGAAGTTTGGGTGCTGTGGTTCTGAGCGTGGGTGACCGTAAAAATGCCTCACCTGGTTGAGTGCCTGGGAATAAGTGGAGGGAGAAAAGTGTTGGAAATATCTGCTGCGAGCAGAGCTGCCTCGAGTCAGGGGTGGTTAACGTGGTTAACGAGCTAAATTCTTTCTTCACGTTCTTATTCTGGCACATCTGAAATATTTTTAGCTTTGCTGCTTGGTGTTGGCCTTTCCACGGCCATCACTGGGCGTTCAGCGTGGCTGCCAGAAGCCTTGACAAAACGTAGCTGCGCCTGCCGGCCCAGGGAGCTTTTCTCCCTCTCTGCAGACACCTTTTCACGTAAAGAAATTTAAAAAGGTAACAGAAATTAAAACTTTGCCCATGCCGCCGAGGATTTCCCAGGTCTGTTGTGCATTTACGTGTAATTAATAGAGTTCTGGGTTTAATTAGGCACGCGAAACGCTGCAGGTTTTTAATCTCTGGGAAGGGCCTCGGGCCGTAACTGAGCGCTGCCGGGGGCTCCGCGGGCCGGCTCCGGCAGGTACCGTACGGAACCCCCGGCCCGCCGAGCGCCGTGAGCCGGCTGCCGCGAGGAGAGCGCGTTCTCCGGGAAAGCGTCCCTGCGCCTGCGCGCACTGCCGTCCCGTTCCCCCTTCCTTCCCTCCCGCCCTCCCTCCCGCCGCCAAGCTGTGCGCGACTGCTGAGGGGAGCGGGCGCGGGGGCGGGGCGGCTATGGTGGCGGCGCGGAGGTCCCCGTCTGCGACTTCGGCCCAGCCATGTGGTGCCTGCACTGTAGCTCGGAGAGGACTCAGTCGTTGCTGGAGCTGGAGCTTGACAGCTGGTAAGCCCTGACGGGGACTGGGGTAACCGGGAGCCCGCCCGGCCCTGCGGCGGCGGGAGCCCCGTCCTGTCACACAAAGGGCTCCGCTCCGTCGCTGCCCGGCCTCGCCGGTCGCCGCCGCGGGAAGCTGTAATTGAGAGAAACCGGGCGGAGCGGCAGCACGGAGCCGCTCCCGGGTGAGAGGGAAGCCCGGCTGGCCGCTGGGGTCACCCCCTTTGTCTGGGGGGTGGTGTGCTGCGAAGTTCCCGGTGACCGTGAAGGCGCGACAGTAGCTGTGGACTATCGTGTTTGGCTTGGGTCGGGGAGGGAGAAAGAGCCGCGGCGCCGTCTGCCTTGCAGGGACACAAGTTTGAAATCGTAGTCGTGTAAACGCGGTGTCAGAAGCGGACCCGCGCATCTGTTGTTGCCAGTCGGCGAAGTATCGGAGCGCCGTGAGGATGCGGTGTGACGGGGCGAGCGCGGTGCCGCCGAGATGTGTGCGGGTGGGAGGCGGGCATGGAACCCCGCTCTGCCTCCAGCCTGGAACAGTGCGAGAAGGCACGTGATTGGTGTCAAACAAGCGGCGGGTTCTGCCTCAGAGCCCCGGGACGCGCTGTCCCGGTGTCCGAATCGCGGGCAGGCGGGAGGGACACCTGGCCGGGCCACCGGGGCGGTGTGCGCCGCTCAGTGACACTGCCCCCGGCAGCTCGGACCCTCAGCCAAAAAAACGAGACACGAAAAAAACAACCCCCAAAACACCCCCAAAGAGCCATTTCAGAGGCATTTAAAGTAGGGATGCTGAATAACTGGTTCAAGAAAGACAGAAAGCGGATTTATCATGTTAACATGCACAGCCTCCATCATTGTGATGGTGGGATGATGGTGACTACTAAAATAACGTGCAGCGAAATGGCAAAAACACAACACTGTTACACGGGCCACTGGGAAGATGGACCTACAAAGCAGGCTATGCTTGTGCAATGTTCCGTGAGGACTAGCTTAGGCTCAAGTAGTTACCTTGGCAAGTGCACTTGCAGAAGACATTTATTTGCGAGGCATTGTGAAAGTTTATTCCACTAAAAATAATTCGATGAAATCTTGAGAAGACCAACTATTAAAGAAAGAATTTAAATAAAAATAGCAACATCTTAAATTGGGTGTGTGCATCTGTGGAAAAATATAAAAGGAGGAAGTGACGAGGTTTGTGTAACTACATATGAATGCAACAGTGTCTTTCCTAGGAAAGAAAGGAAAAAACTTTCAATAATGAATAATGTTCTATACTACAGTTTGGTGACACATTCAATGATCCTCAAGCCCATTTTGACCCTTATAGAAAATAATAAAGCTGAGCGTGTGGAGTTGGTAACGTTTGCACAAGCGGTATTACAAGTGCATGGGTCACTACAAAACCTCATCTGTTACTGTTACTGTAGTGACAGATTTGCCTGTATCCACACAGTTACTTTCTGCTATTCAGTTATTGTTTCGGACTTTTCCCCTCCATTTGCACATTGCTATGCGCTTCCTTTCAGTTGAACTTGATTATTCTGCCTGATGTGTTAAAAGAGGAATTGCTGAGCGCTTGGTTTGGATGGTTGTATTTTACTGTGTCTGTTCTTGTGGCAGATATCCTTCATAGAAACACGGAATTCATTAGGTCTGCCTAGTGCTTTGGGAGAACTCAAGCAGTGCTGAATAAAATTACCCTTTTCCCATTTTAATTCTACTTTTGTACCAGATCTTTTTTGCTGTTGTGATGTCCTGTTCTAGTTCCTGAAATTGCACTGTTTATATAGAGTACTGTTTATATGGATGTCAGCTTGTCAGCTGGGTTTTTTTCCTCTTTGTTAAATAGGTGGTCAATGTTGGGGTTTTGTGTTGAAGTCAGCTATCATCCATGTTTTCCCCATTTCTACTCTTCTGCAATAGTTCATTCTCATAAAAAATACTAATTGTAGTACAAGATCGGGAGCTAATTAGTGAAAATTATAGCACTCAGCATATCAACAACATTTGGTTGTTTCATTGTGCCTTTAGAAGCTCTATGGGAACGCTGGTGCAGCTAATAAATTCAGTTTCACAGAATAACTTGCAACTTTCAGGTAAGGAAACAGAAAGGATGCAGGTTTTCACCCAAAAAGTACAAATAGTTATACAGGAACTCTGATTTGTTGTTCTTGTTACAAATCTGTATTGGAAGGTTGCTAGGAGGTGACAGAGTGAGCTACTCCTGGGCAAGCAGACCTTATCTGCTAGAGAAGGTATCTTCACTTCCAGTTGGCAGGGTGTTCCTCTTGAGAACCGGTAAGTGATTTCTTAGGACAGACAGCCCCATGGCCTTACGTGGTTTTTCTTGCCTTGTGACCATTTCATATTTTCAAAATGGAAATTTTCTGAAGTCAATTGTGCTTCTATACATAGAGCTTGAGAAAGTTTTCCTCCAAGTTTTGAGTCTTTGTGAGACTTGGGGACTGGGATTGTTTCGTGGCTTTGAGGATCTAGAGGGTAGGTGCTAGGGCTTTGGGTGGAACAAGTACCTTGAGTCAGCGGTTTAACTTTATACTGATAATGTTTTCTTAAGTATGAAGATGGCAATTCAACGATCAAACCTTCTGTAGAAGATCATCTCATGATTGTGTAGCTCATTAGCACACTTGTGTATTTATTCTTTATTATCCTTGCAAACTGCATTTGCCCTGAATGCTGGAAAGACGTAGCTGTGAATTACAACAGGGGGCCTGAAAGTAGCCAGCCCTCTGTTGGTGAATGTAAGGTGTCATCCTGAACTAAAACCATCGCTTGTGGAGGTGCTGCTACCTGTAGGTATTTAACATCATCTTGCATCCTTCAGCTGCTTCTTGGTGTTTAACACCACTGATACTCAGACTTCAGTTATTATATTTTTGAATTTTGTATTTTTTGAAAAAAACCCATGAAGGACCACAATTTGAGGAGAAAACTCCCACTTTGTTGCTTTGATCAGTATGATACATGAACGTAGATTAGTGGGTGGTTGTGTGTGTTGTGCACCTTCACTGCAAGGATTACCATAATTTAAGAGGGACAGTGAGGATGCGATTTCCTTGCTCTTTCAGCATTTACATAGTACTTTTTCTGTCAGAATCGATAGCAATTTCATCATTAATTTCAGAGCCAAGCATATTTTAATCACAGTAGCAGTCAATCAATTACTGCTTTTCATGTTTATTTAATAACAGAACTGCAGGAGACCTCAGAAACTGTAATCAAGATGGAGCCCTGATTGCTCTATTTCTACATTAAATATATAAGGATGTGCCCTTAACCCAGACAGATCAACAGTTCTGATCAACAGAACCACTGGAATGATGAAGAGATGAATCATGAGTTTGGGGAGAAATTGTGTTGGTGCATTGTTTTTGTTAACCGGGCTTTGTTTAGGTTTCATTTATGTTTAAACAGAGTATGGGTCGCAGGCCAAAGTCATATTTCAAGTTTTACTGCTTTATTTCTGTTGTCTAACAAAGCTGTGTAAGAGCAGAATCAGGCCCTGGATTTGGAAGGTCATTTTTAGCATCCTGTATGTTGTTATTTTATAACCTAACTTATGTACATACAGATTTTGTTTCATTCATACACCTTTATTATGCAAAACCAGTTACTGATCGTGGGCTTTTAACAAGACTAATTAACCAACATTATTTTAGATACATGGCCCTTCTTGTGTGTTTCAGTAATTAATCAGAATTTTATTTAGAGGAAGAACGATTCTAGTTAGGGTACAGCCAGAGATGGCAAGTTTTTACTGCACTGCTGTGATTTGACTCCAGGTTTCCAGAGAACAGATGCTGCTTTAATCCACTGTAGCACAAAGCCCTAGTATTACATTAAAGGGGACTGCGAATTTAGCTAAACAAATCTTCTTTTGCTTCCTTACAATAGACAAAAGTCTAGAAACATTTTCATAAAATTATGGTAAAGATGTCTTTAATAAAAAGAAAGAAAAAAAGACTGGCTTTGGTATGATAAAAAAATCAAACCCTTTTGTCCCTGTGGGAGAAGCAGAAAATTAGAAAGATGGCTTTGGTGGCCTTTAATACAGGAAATTGAGGTAGTATATCTGTTAATCAGATTCTTTCAGTAGTTCAGTGTCATCCGAGTTAAACTTGTGCTTAAAAACAAAGGACCCAGTTCCCTGTTGCCTTATGTTGCGCAAGCACAAACAAAATGCAACAGTTATGATCTGGCTTCCTTTGTTACACAAGCGGCTACATACAGGGCAGGGCAATAGAAAAAGAACCCTGAGACTGTTTTGAGGAGTACTTGCATTGTTCAGTTCAAAAAGATTCACTTGCCCCTAAAATTCACCAGATAAAGATGGATGTGTCATGGGTTTAAATGTTTGGGTAAGAACAGAGAAAAGGAAAAAAAAAAAGACAAGACTAACTTCTTTCTGTCTTCTGCTACATATGTGACCCTTCAGGTCATCCTTCTGCAGTGTAAGGGAAGCAGGGATGCGAGCCTGATGGATTTGCTGTTGCAGGCTATGAGTACAGCCAGTCCTAAAACTACATTGCAGGGAAGTTCACAATTTGACTTTAATTCAATTTTCACTCCCCACCTTTATAGCAGAACAGACCAAACTCAATCTTGACTTACATGGAGAGTTAAATACAGCAGTGGCTGTGGGCATTGTAGCTTAGCTGTACGTTGGGCTCATTTAACTTGAGTTTGGTATATTCTTTTCAGTGTATCCTACAGCTGTAATGATTACCCTTGAACCTTTTAGGTTTTGTGAGTTAAGTGAGAGTGTGCCATGTCAGTAGTGGCACAGAATTCCAAGGAAGAATCTTTGGGAAGGAATGGGTGATTTGGTTGGAAGCACTCACACCAAAGACAGGGTTTCCCTCATTGTATGGGGAGCCTGTGCTGAGGAAGTCATCATTCAAATGACATGGACAGCAGTGTTCCTGGTTCGGCTGCAGTTCTTAGTGGTCCAATAGTACATTCAACACGCCCGTATAAACCCCTGACTTTCTGGTCATGTTTCAGCTTAACAGTTTTGCTCTCAATCTGACTTTTCCCTCTGCACTTTCAGTTGGGAGTAAAACTTATCTTTAATTTTCTTTCTTACGCAGTTCCGCTGTCTTGTAATGTGCTGGGAAACAGCTGCTGTATTTCCATTCAAGAGGTGCCTGTCGAGGGTGACTCTCCACATTTTGAAGTTAACATTTCACAGGGTGGATGTTAGATAATATTTTCAGCTGTTCTTAGATTCTTGAAAAAAGGACAGCTCATTATTGTTGTTTATATATTTCATCCTGTGAACCTTGTTTAGAAGATACCAGTGATGTGGAACATTTAGTAGAAACAGATCTCAAGAAGGAGCTGATTCTTAATGCTTTGAGTTTGGGGAGAATGGGACTTCACAGCTAATAGTTTCCTATTAATGCTAGTAGTTAATGCTCTGTGAAATTGAGACAGAAGAGAGGATTGCCTAGCATTTATTGGAAATTGTCCTGAATGGTGACAACCTGTTGCAGTCTTGGATTCTTTTCTTCCTATTAAAACATGATTAAGATGTTTTTGATTAGATTAGCCTAGAAGAAAAGAAGTATTTTGGGTTTTCCTGTGTTGCCACAGTGCGGCACATTACACAAGATCATTTCTGACTGTCTTTGGTCAACATTTTCAAAATCTGTCTTTGCGTAGTATTTCATCTTCAGTTCACAAAGTAGTGACTCTTGTTTCCAGGATTCAGGCTTCTACTCTTGTCCTGAAAGACCATTTTCTAATACAGAAAGATCTATGAATTTGTTGTGGTAAAGAGCCTACATGTTCTAACAGTGATCCAAGTTCTGTATTTTAGACCCAATGTTCTTTTGTCGTTGACCAGTCTCACGTGCAGCCCCCACTAAGGCAAGCTGTATCAGCAGAAGTCAGTGCAAATTGTTGATGCTTCTGGGAGCAAGAGCTGCAGAGCCGTACAGGCCATCTGTGTGCTGCATTGAAATGAAGCTGCTACATGCTGCAGTGCAACCTAAAAACTTACTCTTGTTCTCTGTATGTGCAGTAAAGCCTCTGTTTTTAGCTGCTGCTTGCAAGTAGCTAATAAAAATTTTAAGAACATAAAGCGGGCCTTAAAATTTGATAATAGATAAGCTTTGCAAGGAGAAAGCTCTTGGCTTACAGTAAGCTTTGAAATAGCATTTCTAGGCTTCCTAGACAGGAATTGCTACCTGTGTTACTCTTTCATTGTGATTAGTGAGGTGGGTCAGAAGACCAACTGAAAGCCTATATTTAATTCCTCACCAATACAGTCACTGACACAGAAGGAACTATAAGATATATAGACTCAGCATAATGGAGAGGAAATGTAAAAGGAAGGAAGTTTGTGAATGAGAAAAAGCATGTCAGCTCTTTACCTGATTTAGAGGTTGTAAGCAATTTTTTGAGGTCTCGTTTGTCCTGAGAGTGAAGATTTACATCAGTAAGACACAGAATATCTTTCTGAGTGTGTTTGCAAATATCTGCTGTATTTGAACACTTGCCTTGAGTCTAAGTAACATCTAAAGCATTTTCTTTCCCACCAAACTCCCTCCATGCTTCCAACAAAAGATCTCTTACGTTTTGTTTCCTTAGACATTATGTTCTGTACACTTTGATACAAACCTTGGGCGTGTTGCAGGGGATAAAAATCTCACTTTTATGAGGATGCCTGTGATTAAACAGTGGTTAGCAGTGATTCTGTTCCAGTAAGTTACAACACAGACTTCTGTGCAGAATGCTCAAGGCCAGTTCCCGTACTAACTTGGTAGCAGCACTCTGAACTTCACTGAAAGCAGGAACAAGGGCTCAGTGTTCTCATCCATTTTCCTACCTGGTGAGAGCTTCCCGTGATCGCTTGTGTTGATGTGTATTGCAATTGCATTGTTCTCCCGTAGAGAAAAATAGTAGGGTTCCTTTGTTGTTTGGGTTTTGCTGCGTTGGTTGGTTTGGGGGTTTTTTTTTGGACTTGGCATGGTATAGTTGACAGTCAAAATGCAGAGTTTATGCAGTCTTTAAGGTTGAATGATACTTCTAGATATACTTCCAGATTCAGTTAGATCAGTAAAAAGTCTTTCTCTGATCAGTTTTAACAGTCCATCCTCCTTTAAGATTGGCTTTAAGTGCATTGCTGTATAACCTTATGAAGTTTACTTGTAATTTTAAGTCAAACAGCCACTTTCAGATTTTTTTACATGGGAGACCTTTAACCAATTGCCTTTTACATCCAAGTGAGAAAGCAAAGTATTTTGTGTTTATCAGACATTTTTCTAAAGCACATTTCATTGGATAATAGCAATATATTTTTAACTAATTGAAATGGAATCCCTTGTTTGATTTAAATAGGCCTTTTTGCAAAACACTGGTTTGCCTGTTAAGTGAAAATATGGCCTGGATGAATACCGCTGTGATGTAATCTGTGACTTTATCCAATATAGTGTTCAATATAAAAAAGATGGCTTTGTTGTCATTTGTACTGCGTTGCATCGAACATCTGTGTGCTCTCTGGTTTATGATGAGTCTTAAATTCCCTCTGCCCAGGCAGAGAGACATACTTGACGGGAAAGGCTGACCTGCTCAAAAATAGTTCCGAGCTCTCTATAAGGCTTTTTATTTGTAATTATTTCAAATAGTACAGGCACAAAGCCTTAAAATGACTTGAATGATAGGCCTTGTCGTGTATATTTGGTCTAAGGTGACAGTATAGTTTTGTTCTAGGTATGAAATTTCAATGCCTGAAACACTTTGTTTACTCAATAGCCAGGATGTCATTAAGGATCTTTAATTCATGTTGATATGATCTGTGGTATGTAAGAAAGAAAAGTATTATCCAGTGGGGACTGAATGGGGAGAGAAAACTACTACTGAGTCTCTTACTGAAGCCAATTGCCATCAAGCCCGTTTCCCAGCAGTGCCTTTCTGTAGCACCTCTTCCACTGGTGGGCTCAACACAACAGCTGAAGCCACAACAGAGATGAAATACAAGGATGGCTGGTATAGGACACCAAGGAATTTTGTGTAATGTCAAATGCTGCTTCAGCTGTGCATGCAAATCAGTTTTTTCTCAGCTGCAGAAACTAAATCTTCCTATTTAAAATTAGCATTGTATTAAGGTCATGATATAAATGGTAGAATGTGTATTAATATCTTGCTATCTTAAATACATGCCGTGCATTGCGTAGATATGCTAAATAAGAGGATTCCGGTTGCTGGATGATATGTACCTGAATAAATAATAAATAGTTGATGTCAAATTCTACCACAGCTGCATTGAGAAACTCCACAGATTTCTGAAGCTTATCCTATTGTGTAAGAGTTTACATAGGAGGGACAGGACAAAGTCTGTAGCTGCAGGTAAACCTTCACAGATTTTGTTAAATGGTTGGAAACCAGAGTTACCTTTAAAAGGTTTTAGCCACACTCCCTTTAAGTGGGTGGGAATCCTTTTGAACCATATGTGACATTTTCTGATGTTAGTGTGTTTTATGCTGACACATCAAGAGGATGAGCTAACCATAAAAAAAACCCCTCTAAAATTTGGGCTGATAAATTTGAGACCTCCAGCCACAAGTCTCTTATTTATTGCTGTAGTAATCATTTAATATTTTAACCAATTTTTTAAAGAGTTTGAGGTATAGGATACAGTCATTGCTGAATAAATATGTGGTGGGTGATGATTAACACAAATTAGCAGAGATTGACATTGTCTATCTTGACCTGAGGTAGAAGCTAACATTTGTAAGCTGTACTCAAGTTCTGTTGATGCTGTCAGTCTCCTTTGTTACATTTCAGCTGCTAAATAATGAAAATAAAATAGTTTTGCCTTTAGCAGAGAGGCTTCGTAAGGCATTGAGTACAGGGTGAAGTTTGGGTGGTTAGTTTGTTGAACCTTCTGTAGTAAATACTTGTGTCTGCTAGCCAGTAAGCTGCCACTGTTTAACTTGGACAAAGGTGAGGTGTGTGAGGTGTTTAACCTTTCTTCTCCTCCTTGGAAGATGAAGATAATCTCAAGTAAGCTCTTCTCAAATGGATATTCTTAGTTCTTAAATCTGTTATAAAGGTTGTTTCCTAAAACAGAGAAGTTGGGTAGATTTTTGTTTGGCTATCTTTTGGTCTTGCTGCTGTGCATCTCTGGCTCAGAAGAGAGAGTGAATTAATCCCTGCATTCTGTTTTGGTGTGGGGAAAAATAATCTCTCCTCTTTCTTCCCCTGCTCTCTGCTACTACTAACGGCAGTCACCAGACTGTGTTTGAACCTAAGCTGGCTGTTACTGGCAGTCTTATTACACAGAGTGTTACAGAATGGAGCGGTCGCTTTGTTAGTGTTCACTTCTGAGACACATGCAAATTTTGTCTGGATTTTTCTTGCAATGATATTCCACTTCAGTAAGATGAATTACCTGGGACATTACTTTGATGTGCATTCAAAGGTTTCATTTGGTTTTAACAGAAACAGCTGAATTGAGAGTGCATTCTAAGTAAAACAAATTGGTCAATATTTCTTTCCTGGATCAAAGCTTTTGTCAGTGCCTGTGAATACTGTTGTCCATCATAATGGCTTTGAACTTTTGACAGTGTATATTTGAAGGTAGATTGGTTTGTTAATGTTATTGCGTTTATTGAATTTAGGGGGTTGTATAGTTCTTAATATAATTGACTCTTGTTTATTAGACAGTACAAAACAGACTGGCAATAAGAACTAGATTATAATCTGTTGTAAACTGTACTAATAAGATACTTCTGCTCAAATGTTCTCACTCCATTGGAGAATATTGTAAATGGGAGCCGGGGGAGAGGGAGAGAGAGAGGAAAAAAATGCTAAAAACTAGCTTGTTTGAACTACATTGGCTGGCTTTGCATTTTAACATGTTACATTAAGAACTTTGAGGAGAGTAATTTGAGATAATACAGTGTGTACATCAGAGCTTTAATTAAATACACCTCCTCATTTATAGCAGAAAGCACCACAGGTACTGAACTGTAGGCCAACTTCCAAGCAGTGGGGTGTACCCTTGTGTCAAATGAATGCTTATGTTCAGATTAAGTTTTGTACGGGGAGTCATAGTTTTAGTTAGCAGTGTTATGTTTCTAATTGCCTTTTAAAATTTCACATTCAAATTAAGACTTTGTTGCATTTCAAAAGATAAAAGTTATATGCAAGAAATTAACTTCTGTAGGGATTTGTTCCTATGTGGAATGCCTGGCGTTGACCTAAACATTTTTGCCATTTAAATGGGGGTTTTTTTCAGACTTCACGTTGCAAGTGTCTGACCATACCAGCTGCTCTAGCAGCTGCCATCGTGCTTCTCGCTGTTACTCAGAGTTAGTTCCATGGGTTACTTCTGGTCTGCATTCCTTGAGCGAGGTAGAGAATTTGGATCCATTTCAAGGGGGTATCTATTATTAGGAGTTATGATCAGACTTTGACTTTTTTTTAACCTCCAAATTTCCAAAAAAGTTCAGAACCGATATGTAGTACTTCTTCCTTCCTGGGCATTTGGGCCTAGTTAACTAGGATATTTGTTTTTCATTGATGCAGAAGTTTTACTGAGGACCATCTTTATGAAGTGAGGTTACAATACAACAAGCTTTGCTCCCTGGTTTGCATTTAAATTCATCTCATAAATCATGAGTCCTTAGGTAGTTAGATCCTTCAGCTGTAGGTGTCATCTTTGATGTTCATGGACAGAAGAGTTAGTTTCTGGGACAAATGAAGAAAACAAGCTTGCTGAATTGTTTTGTCAGTAGGTATGACTTAAAGGGAGCCAGGTTTATCTGCATTTTTTCTGGAGAAGAATAAATTGCATGGATTCAGGGAGAAGTAAGCAAGCTATAGAAGGGATGGATTTGATTGAGGAATTTCATGAAGAACTACTCATACAAATGCTTCACTGTTGCAACAAATAAATTAAGCATATAAATATTTCATTAAGGTCAGTTTGAATTCAGGTTATACAGACTACCTGGAGTTTTGACTGCTGTCTCTGGCAGGTGGTACTCTACCACAGTCATGCTTTAAAAACTGCCTGCTTCCTAAAGGTCTGAGCACTTGTAGTGTCACGGCAAAGCCAAGTGGCTTTGTCATCATGTGCTGACTAGAATTTTATTGGCCATGTTTTTCTTACTGCATTCATATACTTGTGTGTATTTTCCACAATTCAGAAGGGAATTTATTCTGTATACCTCTGAATTTGTGTTCATGCTTTTAAAGATGTAAAATCCATGGAAAAATCTTTTAAGATGTAGCAGCACAAACTCACTATGTTGTCATACTTTCCTTTATGGCCAAACCAAATTTGTTACAGGATGAATATAATGCTGATCAGTTCTCATGTGTGTACCATCCAGTTGTTAGGGCCTGTTTTCAATTTCATGTCTTTATATGACACTGTTGAAAGTCCATTCTAAATGAACGATGAAAATAACGAGTGATTTCAGAGAATGCTCATTGGTAAAATAGTTTCTCAAGTATTTACTCTGTTTTTCTGGGTTCTATTTTAAAATGTGGCATGCAGTTTTGGTTTGGCATTAACATTATTTAGAAGCATGTAGGATTTCTGTGCTACTTTTAGTTCCAAATTAAATCTGGTTTGAACATTTGGATGATTTCTGTTAGCATATGTTCCCAGTATCTTTGTCCGACAAATGCACCAGGACACTTCCCTATTTCTAAATTGTGAGGATTCTGGAGTGAATTATAATAGTGAATAATTCATAGCCTCTGATGTAATTTTTATATAATTCCTCTTTACATACATGCACTTTTAAAGGTGATGTACTGGGCCTCAGTAAAAAGGCTATTACTGCTCTTCTGGTTATCATGTCTCTCTCTCATAGTATAATCATTCTGAGAGGGAAATGCTTGCACCTATGGACCTAAACCTGCAGCTTCTCTGATCATTCTACCATTATTGTCAGGGGAATGAATAAGTCTGTACTCTTGGAAAAGCTTGGTGTTTGTTCTTTACTGACATTTAAGTCCATTTTAAGCTCAAATATTGACATTTTCTTGGTTTTCAAAATTTTGTCTTTATTGTGGCTATTTTTCATTTTGCTAAGATAATAACTTGGCAAAAATTGAAGGAAAAAGGTGTGAATGTAAAAATTAAAAATAAAGAACAGCAGTACTTATTCAACCATCCTGAATAAGATGTTGTTTTAAAATATGATAGTGGTTTTAGTGTACTGGGTACTAATTACAGCCTTTGTGATCAGAAGTAATAATTGGAGGTATGAGAGTCAGGGAAGAAAAGACCTGCTGTTAAAATGCCCAGAGGGGAAACATTTTGCTTTGGTCATGGCTAACCACACAACTACATTTGATGATTATACAGAAGGAAGGAGACAGAGCGTTTTCTTGAAATGAACTTATCACCTCAATAGTGGGAAAGAACTGCAAAAATCATGACCTTTTTCTAGCTAGCAACATCATCTACTTCACACACAGTTAGCCTGGCTCTATTGTGTGCTACTTTAGTCCAAAGATCCAGCCATGCACCATGCTCCTCAGCTTTGACATCTAGGCAAATTAGCTGGAAAAGCAGCTTTTGGCAGCGACCGCCCACACATCGGCATCAGTCTTTGATTCAGCCAGAGCAGTGAGCTTTGATTCTGTCGCTGTCAGAGCACAACGTGCATCATGGGTAAATGCAGCGCTGGCTGCGCTGCAGGGATGACCCTTATCTCACTGCCCTGCTGATGCAGCCAGCAGATCCGACTTGCACACACATATGTCACTTCAGCTGTTGTATTTTAATTTAAAAGTGTTTGCAGAGTTTGTGGCTCAGCTCCTGCAGGAAGTCTAGAGCCGTACATACACAGAAGGGAATAAAATGCCTGGGTCCATCTATGTTTGGTAGTTAGTTTATAATCATTAGAAAATGGAACAATCTGATTTTCATCAATAGTTTTACATATCTGTTGAGATATCTTAAAAATACTGTACTCAGTCTGGTTTTGTTTTTCTGTAAGCGTTCTTCCTTATTGTTCCTTGATGCAGCGGTGTTTTGGGTTGGTTTTCTTTTCAATGGTATTAAAAGTTGAGGTTTATGCAGGAAGAAACTTCCATTCTCAATTTCTGATAGAATTCCTATCCAGTCAGTGCTGGCCACTCTTTCGAAAAAGTAATTTAGATATACAAAGAAACAAAGTTTTTCCACTGCTCTGTTGTAAAGTTTTGTTCATGCAAAGTCATATTAATAGCACTATTTTTAAATATTTAATTTCCATTTTCAGTCTTTAGCCGCTTCATTTTTTGCTTCTTTGTAGAATACTGGCAAGCATCCGTTCTCCTTTTCTGCCTTGGCAGATAATGAATGTGTATTTTTTGCTGAAACAGGAGTGTGATAAAACAATCGGGAGTTCTAAAAATGAAAGGTTAATTTCAACTGGTTTGCATTCTCCTAATATTACACAGTTGGAATACTCAACAGATTGCCAGTCTCCCTGGTAATATGCTACTGCTCATTGCAGGGAGATGAACCAAATTTATCTGCTAGATTTTTTTTTTTTTAAGCATTGAAATTAGCTGTGATTCTGCTGGGCATGTATAGTACATGGCAGATGCTTCAAAACAGAGACCTTTACCAAGGACATGACCTTGAGGTAGACTAGTCAGGGTTAGGCTATGGTTGGACTTGATGATCCACAACCCAGGTGATTCTATGATCCTAGTAAGTTCTCTGTAATTCCAGTTGGGACTGGGTCAAGTGTCATACTGTCTCATTTTTGCAGACTCCTTAATGTAGTTAATTTCTCACCCTTCTGAGAAAGTGTGTGCAGGGCTAGGGTTAGGGTTAGTGAAGCATACTGGAATGAAGCAGTGCAGGAGAGGCGTCTAACTTGGGGGACTTACTCTAATTCTTGTTGCAAGCCTGGACCAGATTCCCTGACATTTTTGTGTGTTGGCATTTTTCATAAGTGGATAGATAAAAACCACCCTTGTAACCCTGCAGTGACTTGCTCATGTTCTACGCCTGTTTTGAAGCCAAGGTACCCTTTTTAGCAGAAAGTCCTTCAAAATAGGATGATTCTCAATTCCACACTCGTGTTCCACAGTCTCTGCGTGCATCTCCACAGCGGAGCAGCACACCTTGACATCCTTAAAGCTTCACACAACTCGCATTTGTTGAAATATTTTTATTTTCCATCTGTATGTAAAGTAGTAAGAAGTAGAAAGCAAACTGCTTTTCTTTGTGAGTGGAGCTTCATCTTTATCACATAACTCGTATGAACCTTCAGCTGCTCTTAACGGGCAAGGAGGAGCTGAATGGGAGAAAGCCTTCAAATGCGCAGTACTTGACTGCGGGCTTGTTTGCTTTAAAGGGCTGTCCTACTGTCATGCGGGAGGCTGCCTGCTGCAGGAGAGAACTGATCGCAGGGAATAGGCGCAGGAGCCAAGTGAAATCAAGCATTGCAGTTGGTCAAAGATCGTATTCATGTCTAGAAGAAGTACAAAACACAAAATAACAAGAAATCCTGACTTTAATCAGAGCCTCTGGCAGACCCCTTTCCAAGGTTTTCTGATTAGGGCAGGACCCTTTTTGTTGATTAAAAGGTTAAGTGATCCATTGAAGGTATCGGTATTAAAATGTCAACGTGAGATTATACTCAATGCAGAAGGTTTGTTACTTCACAATTTAAGGGCGAGGAAGGCAAAAAAAGTCACAGGAACTAAGAAGGGGGAAATAGTGAGAATTCTGGCAACACCAAATTTACCATACTTGTGTGAAAAGTACTTCCAAATAAGGTTATAGTTCAGAACCTGTGATGTACCAAACAGTGTGGCTTTACACTCAGCAGAGCAGCAGCAGCGAAATGTATTTTTGTATTTCAAGAGAGAAGTGAAGCAGTTCAGCACGGTAGTAATTTCTTTCATGGATGCTTTAGGGAGTAAGATTTGTTTGTTTTTAATGGGTGGTTACACAGTTTCAATCTCACTAGGAAAACTGTGGATAATGTATCGGTTTTAAGTTGAAAGCCAGCTACAGCACAGAGGGAAAGGGATTAGTTTCCTGTCAACTTCCTTTTTGGAAAAAGTGATGTGTCCACACTGAAAATATTTCCAGCTTGGGTGAAGTATGTTTGAAAATGCCTTTCAGTGGAGTCATATTTTGAATGGGTGAGGGAAGGGGACTTGCTTTCAGTTTTACATGTTTATAGAAACATTTTGAGAAATCTCAGGAGCTATTTTTTTTCTCCTTCACTTTAAAAAGTACACACTGTTCAAGCTAGGAGAGCTTTGCCAGCGTTAATCTTGATCTCTTCTGGCACTGCAGTCCAGGGGAGAATGTTCTTTCAGAAGTCGCTCTGTACTTTGAACTGCTGTGGTATGTGTGTGCAGCAAGGGTCACAGCATTGCCTTGCTGAGAGACGGCAGGAGGGCTTCAGTCTTTGTGTTCGTATAGGTGTGAATGAAAGCGAAATAAGAAATACAGGGTGTGGTGGGAACGTGGAATTTTACTCCTTTAGAGTTTGGATGTACCTGTTCCTGAAGCAAAAGGTAGGGAACTACTGCAATTTTTTATAGTCCTATGTGTGTGGAGTGTTTGCTAACTCTTTGGAATGATTAAAAAAAAAAAAAAGTAAATTTTTTTGGTTTTCTGTCAGTGCTCTGTGTACACAGGATGAGGCAGACAGTAAATATTTATGTGAAGAGACATACAGTGGAAGAGGGAATGTGCATAACTATTGCAATGTGAGAATGCCCTACTGTAAATACAAAACAAATTACTATTAGTCATCAGTACTTCAGGGTAAACCTTGACTAGGACTTAGTTTTGAAATGTTTCCTATTCTGTACAGCTCTTTCAATATAAAGGGTTTGGGTTTTTTTCTCTATTCCTTAGCAATAACAGGTTTCATGTGAAAATTAAGTGGATTATTTGCGAGGTAGCTCCTATTGTTTTTTTCCAGCCTGAAACTATTTTCCTTTCATTAGCTAGAAGCACCATCCCTTGGGATGCTTTACCACCAAGCATGCCAAAAGGTATCCCATGGGAGCCATCTTCCACTAACAGAGAAATAAATGCGACTTCTCCTGTAGGTGCTTTATCCCAACTTCACTTTCTAGAAACTCAGTAGCTCACAAGATCCATTAAATCCCAACTCTCCTTTGAGGAACATGGAAGTAATCTTTTTATGTCAAACTGTAAAATAACAGTTAGAAAGAAGCTGTCATTTTGAAGTAGAACAACTTGGAAATGAGCAGTCTTAAAAGAAAAGTTTTCATTTAATTTACACAGCAGTTGCTGAGTGACTTACTCAGGATATTACTAATTACAGCCTGACTCGTGCTCTAAAGATGACCTCTGCAACAGAAATAGAGGCTTGGTTAGATTCCAGTGAAAATTGTGGTGGTTGAGAAGAAAGCCACATTACCCTGTACAAAATAGGCTGAATGTCTGTGTAAAGGATATTAAACAAAACTGTGCTATTTGTTGCTGAGAATTTTGGGATACAGTGCTCACCTGAGGATTTTCCTGTCTTTTCTTTCTGTGTAGTGTTGAGGGTGAAGCTCCAAGCAGTGAAACTGGCACATCTTTGGACAGCCCATCTACCTACCATCAAGGACCTATAACCCACAGTTCAGCTGTAAGCCCAGACCATTACGATCACTCTGCTTACGGGCTGTATTCTGTCTCTCCTGGACAACAAAGATCTCGGAGGCCGAAACTTCAGCACTCAACATCCATACTGCGAAAACAAGCAGAGGAAGAAGCTATTAAAAGGTCAAGATCACTTTCTGAGAGCTATGAACTGTCATCAGACCTACAAGATAAGCAGGTATTTAAGCTTCGTTACCTAATTTATGACAGTGGTAGCATGTCTGTAAGCTGGGAAAAGTCTTTTCTAGCATCACTTCAGTTGTGATGCTGAAAATACCCTTTTACCTCATGACCAATTTAGTGCAAAATAAATAATTCACATTTAATAACATCAAGCCAAAAAGGAGGCAGTCTTTAATGTGGAAGGGGAACGGAGCACTAAAAGAAATGTCATCTACTCCCAAATGATAGACAAAATGGTCTAGAAAATATTTTTTAAGTAGAATTTAGTTCCTTCCATAGAAGGGGGCTAAAGCCCCTCTGTGTATGAATGCTCGAACTTACGAATTACTTGGACATCTCTCCAATGTATGCATGTAACGTGATTAAAACACAGTGTGTAATAAAAAAGGGTACCTGAATTTGCAAGTGACGAGAAACTGCTTTTGAGTCATTGGAGTATTATGAAAATTGCATGGATTTACACAAAAATGCTGCCGGAAAAGACGGTGGTTTTAATTGCAGTAGTAACCATATTGATTTGTGATATGTGTTTGTGAACAAAAATTCAAATCTCTTTCAGCAAAGTCTGATCAACACAAAAATTAAATATTGGGTAAAAAATTGAAATAAAATTGGTTATTCATTGTGTTCAGTGTTTTTTAAATAAGCAATGCTTTTCCTGTTTTGGAAGGAAAGGTTTGAAAATATCTAACGAGTATTCCAAAATTATTGACATGTCACTTTCACTAAATTAAATTGATACTGTTTATATTGTATCTATTTTGCATATTCATTTTGTTAATTGGAAACACTGTCAATGTAAGCATAATTATCAGAATGAAAAGAGATTTGAATTTTTGTTCAGAAATTCAGAAATGTTCTGGGTTTAAGGACGACTCTGTATGTGGATATTCTATGAGAGGAACCTCTCTCTGGAAGCATATGCATTGGGAGGCCCAGGCCTGAGTGAAACGATGCTACCTTGTTTTTATTCAAGCCAAAAGTGTCTGGAAAGGTGATTGCCACTTACAGAATTTACTCCCAAAATATTGCAATTTGCATTATACTTTGATTTCACTTCTCTGCAGTTGTGTCTGCAGAGAAAGAATGACCATTTTATGCTGCATTCGAGTGCAATCTCGACTGCTTTGACATGACCTCAACACAAATGGCAACACCTTAAATTTTATATGACAGTATTCACATAGGCTTATGTTTGTCTGTATTTTTATGGTGGAATTTTTAAATGACTCGAGTTCACTGTGCAGTTGTTAGTCTAGAGCTTTGAGGTTTTACTTTCAAAACTAGTATACACTTTGAAAAAAAGTCTGAAAATTACAGTTGTTAAAAGAGGAGTTTTTTGTGTGTTATCCTTGCTCTAAGCTGCATCAAGTCTCAAAATAACTGTGTTCACACTTTCACAGGTGGAAATGCTAGAACGGAAGTATGGAGGCCGTCTCATAACTAGACATGCTGCTCGTACTATACAAACAGCTTTTCGCCAGTATCAGATGAACAAAAATTTTGAGCGCCTTAGAAGTTCTATGTCTGAAAATCGTATGTCAAGACGCATTGTACTGTCCAATATGAGAATGCAGTTTTCCTTTGAAGGACCTGAGAAAGTCCACAGCTCTTACTTTGAAGGAAAACAAGTTTCTGTTACAAATGATGGGTCAAAGTTGGGATCCCTGGTTCAGTCTGACTGCGGTGACCTTGGAGACTCAGCCACAATGAAGTCTCCAGCAGCATCTACTGATTTTGCTGACGCTATAACAGAACTGGAAGATGCTTTTTCCAGGCAAGTGAAATCCCTTGCAGAGTCCATTGATGACGCACTGAATTGCCGCAGTCTACATTCTGATGAAGTCCAGACTCCGGATCAAGTCAGAAGTCGTGAAATGGAGAGGGATAGTTGTGCTCAAACTAAACCAGCGATTCACGGCGTGGATCACAGGAAGCTTGATGAGATGACAGCGTCATACAGTGATGTTACGTTATATATTGATGAGGAAGAGTTATCTCCACCCCTTCCACTTTCCCAGTCAGTAGATAGACCATCCAGCACAGAATCTGATTTGAGGCTCCGGTCCATGAACTCTTCTCAAGAGTACTGGTCCATGACCCACAAAGATGATAAGATAGACACGGATACAAGCTGCAGGAGTACCCCGTCGCTGGAATGCCAGGAACAGAGGATGAGAATGGACCACCTGCCATTGCTCACGATAGAGCCGCCCAGCGACAGTTCAGTGGACTTGAGTGATCGCTCTGAGAGAGGTTCATTAAAGAGACAAAATGCGTATGACCGAGGGATCACTAGTCAACAAGGAAGCCCAAAACACATCCCTCACAGTATTCCTGCCAAGATAATAACCCGAGAGGAGCAGGAGGCAAGACATAGGGCTAGGCCTATAGATAGTCATTTAGCTATCAATGGCACAGCTAACAGGCAAAGCAAATCTGAGTCTGATTATTCTGATGGAGACAATGACAGCATCAACAGCACTTCCAACTCGAATGATACAATAAATTGCAGCTCAGAATCTTCTTCTAGAGACAGCCTAAGGGAGCAAACCTTGAGCAAACAAACATACCACAAAGAAACTCGAAACAGCTGGGATTCCCCTGCTTTCAGTAATGATGTTATCAGGAAACGCCATTATAGGATTGGCCTGAATCTTTTTAACAAGTAAGTACAGCGTTTCTTCCATTTCTCTCTCTGTTGGGTAGAAACACAGCCACTGAACCAGGAATATTGTCGTGCATAAGTGACTAGTGTCTGATAGTGACTTTTTAGGGAAAAAATAAACTGACTGTGGTGTCTCTTCATGTTAGGGTACTTACAAGTTGATGGCTTCGTAGTTAAACAGCTTCGGGGGGGGAATAAAAAAATATAAATGTGCATGTGTGTAGATATATATATATATGGCAGTAATCTATTGAAGAACATAGAGCAGATTCCCTTCCTGTTGAAAAATATGGTCACTTAATCTTGACCCATTTTTGGTGTTATAACAATTTCAAGTTTCTTCCTGCTCTAATCACGTAGGTATTGTAAAACTTGTCATATGGGAATTAGAAATAACAAGCAACGTAAGATGAGTTTCCTGTTTAACACAGGCAGGGCCTGGAATTTGTTCAGTAGAACTCATTAAAACTCTGATACTAAAAAACGGTGTGTTGAATATTTTTTCACTAAATAACTATTTATTATAGATCCTAAATTTATCATAAAATTCATATTTCTGTCTATGACTGATAATTTTCCCACATATGGAATTGTTTTAAATTTCTATACAAAAACTTGTCTTTTTCAAGTTTTCTTTCTTTCCTTTAAATACTTTTTCTTTGGACACTCCCACGTGGCTGTAAAAAAATTAATATTGTGATAGAGAGTAGCAAATAATTTACTACTTTAAACTCCGAATTCACATGATTGGAGTTACATAGATCTCATTAGAACTATCATAATCTGAGGATAAGAACAGCTAGGTGGTTGACATTGGAATTGCTGATTTTTCTTCACTGCTGATTTAATGCCTAGCGTGCCCTTTTCCCTGCTCGAGAATGGGTATAATTTACTTAAACCTTTCCTGGTACTAGTGCATACAAACTTATGAACCTCTTCAGAACACTTAGATGAAAGATGGTAAGTGCCAGAACTTTTTCCTATTTTTAAATCTGGTTGGCAGCTCCCAGTGTTTGTGTAAGTTTTGGAGATTTTCTACAGAGTACTTCAGGATTTCTCTATGAAATTTTTGTAGCTTCTGAAGAGCTAATAGATATTTCAGCATGCTGCCATGGACCTTGCTTCAGTCTCCCACAGCTTGAATGAGTTTGCCTTTTCAGCTGGCAGTGCTGTGATTTGTTTTGTTTGGATTAATAGGTCAGTGGTTCATCATGTAATAATAAGTTGTAACATTGCAGCTAATTAAAGCTTTTTGATGCCATCACGTGAGGCTGTGCATTGCAATACTAAGTATGGATCAGCCAGGTTTGGCTGTAAAAACTCAGGATTGTTTTTTTTTAATCTTTGTAAAAAGTTAATAAGCCTTTATGGAAGCCTTTAACCAACTGGCAGTCAGTGGTAGGATTGTAGGATCTCTGCAGCTCTAACATATAATGAAGTACATGGGGTAGGAAGGTACTTCAATTGGCCTTTTTTAGAGGATTTGAAACACTAAAATCCTTGGTGGGGAGGAGGGTGCTGGTGCTGTTTGGCTGACATTTAAAAGACTTTGTGTTTGCTCAGGTATTTTGCTCAGCAATTAAGCCAATAATCAGTGAACTTCAGGCTTGATAATAGAGTCTTGTGAGTCAGTTGCAGAAGGGTGGAAGAAAAATGGTGAATGGAAGGAGTGCTCTGGCAGCAAGCAGGGGTGAATGAGAGCGTTGGAAAGCAAGGCTTCTAGTCACATACCATCTCAGTAGGTAGCTGAAAGCAAAAAACAAACACCGGGAATAGAGAAGAATAGAGACTGTGATTTGAAACAGATCTAAGTGATCTTGATGCATGGACTGGAACCAGATAAACCTTTTTTATATACTGGTTGGTTTTAAGATGACTTTCAGTTTCTTAGCAGCAAGTCCTGAAAGATAGCACTGCAGAGAACTCCAGGCAGCAGTGTGGCAATCTTTTGCTCCGTGTGGCTGTTGGGTTCCCCCACCGCATTGTATCTCTGGTATTGCTACAGAACTGAAGATTCTCATTACCTTCTGCTGAGTCACTCTGATTCTGTTGATAGCTCAGACAGTCCCAAGTATCCCATGTGTCTTGGTTTTGATTATGGCTCTTCAAGTCTACAGATTGTGACATTTTCATTAATAGCCTTATTTCCCCCCTGAACAGTGTCAGGTATTGAACCATCATAGAATGTGATGGTGCATGAACTTCTAAACCCTTTCAAAAAGGGAGCTGGGAAATTTCCAAAGCTTTTTTCCTTAAAACATTCAGAAGGAGACTCTTGAGAGTGTATCAGGTGGGGTCACAAACTGCATTTTGTAAGGTGAGTGAAGGGATAGAGACTGTGTTTGGGCATTTGCCAGGATTTGCAAATGATGTAAATCCTGAATTCTTCAAGATGAAGAATGCTTTTTCCTTTTAGATACATGCTGTATGGATGGATTAGTTTCACTTAACTTCTGAGCATTATGCTCATCCTTCTCAGCACATGAAGTATGTCATTGCATCTTGTGTGTCCAAATAGTTTTTGAAAAGAAAGCCACATCCTGGAGGTCAGCTTCCCTGGCAAAGGCTGGTATTTCCCATGCAGAACAGCGTGAAGGAGGATTGCCCAGCCTGGCTAGACATGGGTCAGGAAGGACATCTGCCCATCTTCACAGTTTCTCTCATGACATGGCAAAAATGCAACAGCCTGCCATCTCATGTGAGCAAGGCTCTGCCAGTGTGACCTCTCCTAGGGAACCTGCATTGGCAGTGTGGTTGGACTCAATGGTCTCTGGAGGTCCCTTCCAACCCCTACAGTTCTGTGAATCTACACAGTCAGTCCCATGTTGCAAACTGCTTGTGCGTTTTATAGCGTCACCAAATGCACACACGATGGGATGAGATAGATATACTTTTAGCCTACTCTTGAGTGTTGGGGTCAATGTAGCACAATCATTTAGATGTCTTTTGATCACATGATCTTCCATGACACATTTATGACCATAAAATGAGGTCCAAGTCTTGGCAGCGAGCCCCTGAGAGGATGTGTGCTCCACCCATGCGGAAGGACCGCGCGGAACTGACAGAAGCGGCTTTGAAGTTACCTGTTACAGAAAGTCAGCTTGTTTACAAACATCTGCATCTACCAGAGGAAACATTAGGGCTGTCTTTTAAAAGAAGTTCATACTTATTTCATCGCATCTTTGAAATCTTCTATGCAAGTTAAGATCCTAAGTATTAATTAACAAATAATCATGTATTTTCTTTCTGATACATGAAGCTTGACTGAAATGCGAAGAATTTAGAACCTTAAAGACCTGCATGAATTGTAGTAAATACTTCTGCTTTGTTCATTAGGAGTGCTGAAAGAATTAAGATTTTTCTCTGTCCTCACAGCTGAATTCAACAGATGCTTCATAATTTTTCCAGCTTCCCTGTAACAGTAATGATTTTCAGAAGGCAAAGTATGGTTTTCTTACCAGAGGCCCTTTTCTAGAATAGCTGGTTATGGGTAGAGTAAAGGTTGAGCACAGCTGGTGGTCGAGGTCACTTAATCACTATTATATGCAAAACATTAGTAGCACAAAGGTTCTGGGAGAGTGGAGAACATGGGGCAGTAGCAGAAAAAACAGGTAATTGAAAACTATTTTTCTAGGAAATCACTTATCCTAAAATTTGTTTCAAGCTATAGTTTGACACTCAATTTGGAACCCTAGTGTTGATTAAAGTGCATTTTTTTAAAAGAGGTATTTTTGGTATCAACTACGCTGAAGCATAAAGTATCACCCAAATAGAATGATTTCTGCCAAAGAAATTGCAACTGAGTAACAGCTTCTGTACATTCTCCTGGGGTTGAATGGCAGTAGTGATTTCACCCTGTCAATAGGCTGCCCAGTTGTGTGTTACCATTCATTGCCTGCCTAAAGGAAGGGCTGCAGGTGCATGCCCAGAGTGCAGGGGCTCCCAGGGAAGCTTGCTGAGGCCAGCTGTGTTGAATTTGGCATTTTCTTCAGTGTGGTTTGAAAGGGATGTAGTCTGGGAGAAATTACGCTAGAAACCATTCCTTCCTTATAGGCAGAAGGAAAACACTACCTAGAAAGGTTTATTTTGCAGGCTCCAAACCCTGCCAATGCAAATCCAGCCTTTGAGACTAGTTTGCTTATAAACAAGGCTTCAAGAGGGCTTTTGACTGCTGCCTTTTTTTTTTTTTTTTAATTTAAAAAAAAAAAAAAAGAGAGAGGGGAAAAAAGTAAAAAGGGCTGTGATTTTATTCCTGTGTTTGTTTTGACTGCAGGCTGGAAATACCAGGTCTACCAGTTCCTGCAGCCCAATCTGGTAGGATTTTCAGGTTCCATTCTGCTGCTGGTGCACTGATGGCTCTAACAGATTAAATAGGACTGAATGGTTTAACCTCAGGAGTCTGAGGGAACGTGTGCTGCCCTTGGGTCAGCTTTGCAGTGGGTCATAGCAGACTGTAATGCTGTGCAGAGCTGTGCGTGCCTAGGAAGAAGCACATTGCCGTATTTCTTCTCGCGTACCACCGTGGCTGGCAGTACGTCTCCGAGGCATGTCTGTAGACGTACCGCTGCCCTCCATTACTCTCTCCTCAGAGTGCAGTGATGCATCCAACCAGGCCATGTCAGATGGAGTGCAGTGCAGTCATTACTCGGCATTCTTTTGGGCAGGGAGAACAAACACTTTTTTAATAAAGTATTTTCAATAAAACCTGGACAACATTAGAGTGGTTTGAAAATAATGATGCAACTGTGCCTAATATTATAAACTGTGGGAGATTTTTGTTCCTCAGACTTGTTTGTTCATCTGTCTAGCAGAGACTAGAGTGATATTTGCTATCTCCTTTGGGATATCAGATCCTGGATGATGCTGGCAGTGTTCCTGTGGCACTGTGATTTCTTGCCACCGGCACCAGTCTTGATGGGGCCCATTTCTGACATCGCTGGTGAAGAGACACTGTGATGTAGAGCTCCTGGGCCCCTTGCACCATGCTGCTCTGCTGCTTATGTTGTGGCAGAATTTTGTTAAGGGCTCTTCTGTTGTGTTTTGTTGAAGGTTTCATAGCCTAATCTTTCACATACATCTTGGAGGTAAATGAACGTGACACCACTTTACCTTGCTTAGAACAGAGGCTGAAGCTATAAATATTTTTACAATACATTTTTCTAGATGCCTTTCGCTTTCCTCCCTCTCTTTTTTTTTTGTCCTCTTTTGCCTCTTTTGCTTTCTGGGAAGATTTGTGACAGCTGGAAAACTGTTCCCCATGTGTCCTTAGTCTATTGCAGCTTCCAGCATTGAAGAGTTTTCTGTAGCTTCCTTTATAACAGGCTATTATCAAGGTTCCCACTATTCCCAAGTTCTCTCAAAGGATTTATTGACAGAGCTAAAAAGGCGTTAGTATGTTTGCATTATGCAGTGATGTATCATATCACCTTTTGGCTAGAAAGCCCTGCAGGCTTCACTTATGTTATGATAAGGGTGATTTTATTCAAAATTTTAAAATCACTGTTGATATGAATTGAATACTAACAGGTCTAAATTGTGTGGAATGTTAATTTAAGCATTTCTTCATTTTACTGAGCAGATACGAGAGGAATTTGCTGAGTGCTGGTAGGATTATACCAAATACAAAATTGCAGATTACAATTTCTAGAGAAATTCTTCTTAGAGATCTGAGGCACACAATAATAGTATTTGTGAGAAAGCACATTTTTCATTTTCCATGAAAGCAGCTTTAACTGTTCAGGAGAGATATATGGTTTCCATCATTCACATGTAAATCAGACTAAGTTGGGTCTCTCTACTTTTGAACTAATTCTTTTCTTTTGTCAGCTGGTCTCTAATATCTTTGCAAGTCATATCTGTTCTGTGATTCTTTGGAATGATTCTAGAGAAAGAAGAAAGGGCATACCGGGCTTATTCAGGCTTTTGCAACAGAGCCGTTTGCCATCCTCGTGTGTATGCTGAGAGGGACTTTGCTGTTGTTACAACATCTGGACTGCAGATTATTTAGCCACAGACAGTTCCAACAAAAATTAAAATCAAAGTGCTCCGTGTAGCTTGTCCTCTAACATGCCGAGGAGTTAGTAAGAAGAAAAGAATGTTCTTAGTATGACTCTCATTGTTTCTAAAAATGTTTAGCCCTAACTGAGAACACCCAAAGAAAAAAAAAATAGCTCTGTGTGTTTTGCTTTATTCTGTGCATGTTTTATCTTTCTCCCTGGAGACCCATTTTTCCTCTTTTTTTTTCTCCCCAAAATGTGTGCTTTGATTAGCATTCATTACGTCCTGCGCAGAAGAAACAGCTGAAATGTATAACTGTGAGAATTCAACCAATAGTATATTTAAGCACCAGTTTCAAATATGGGCACAAGGATTCCCTTTATTGCCATTAAAAGGGAGTATAAACTTTACCAAATGTTGAAAGCAAATCTAGCTTTTAAAAGGCTGCACTGTGCCTATGTGCAAGCGTCCCTGGAACCGTGAAAGAGCCATTACCTCATCCTCTGCCGCCAGCTCCGCCTGCCCTTAAACATTCTGGGCACATGTCTCCCTCCCGCTGCTACGTGCCAGGAATCCATAACTGGTTTGCTCGAACAATGCCCGGGTGCCTTGTTACACAGGATACGGCCGGTTATTAAAGTGACCCTCTGGAGGAATTTGATTGGGTGAGTGGCTCCCAGACAAGCACCTGATATGTTGCTGGGTGCCAGAATTTTAATTCCTTCCCCTCCACCCCAAATGACCAAATTTTTGGGTGAAAAATGTGACCAGCTGCCTTTGCAGGCATAGAGAGGACAGTTTGAATGGGGAGTTGAGAAGCTGCACAGAAACCTTTGGAAGAAGAGTTAAGGAAAAGAGAGCGGAGGCACTGACTCTTTCCTCCTCTTTAGAATTCACATCTATCCACTGGATTGGTGTTAAATGAATAATCTGAAGATCTTTAAATGCTATTTTGGCATTGCTGGTTTCAAAGGTAGCCCTTTGAAAGTAAATGTGGTTGTCAGTGGTTCCCATCTGCAGTCAGCAGGGTTGCAGAAATCGAAGCCCAAGTGCTCCTGTTGTGCGTAAGTGGGGTGAGGGTGTGGAAAGAGAATTTAGGGCAGGGACACTGGAAAACATTAAGACAGGGACTGTTCCTCAATTTCAAGGATGTAGTCATCAATGTCTCATTCCTGACTGTAGTTGCATAAACATGAAAGCAATAATCAGCCCTGGCAAACAGTTCTGAGAGAGCCAGCAGGTTTCTTGTGTATCTTGTGGAGTATGTTTTGCTCTGCTAGCTGCTGCAGACTCTTCCTTGCTCTTGGAGAAATGCAGGGATGCAGTGGGGTCAGAGGAGGTGAGAAAACCCTCACAGTCCATTTATTTAACGAAAATATTTCCTTCTTTCTTGTGAGGAAAGCAGGAGTTGGGGGGAGGGGGCGCGGGGAGAGAGCAGGCAGTCCACTGCCAATAGGGAATAATGAGGATCTACAAAATCTGCTATAGTATGATGACTCAGGGTTGTTTTTACTAGCCAGGACATGTCCAGCTACTGCATTGCAACTGCTTGGGGTGTGCCTTCTGATTCTCTTCATTGTGCCAACTGCTTTGTTCCTCAAGGCTGCTGCTTCTCATACAAAGAAGTAATATTTTTAAAATAGCTTTAATCTCTTATTTGCCGGCCTTTTTTTTTTTTTTTTTTTTTTTTCCCTTTAGAATAGGCCAGGATTTCTTCTTGGAGCCTTTATCTGCCTTTTATACACTTTTTATGGTTTTGTAATCAGCTCTGATTCAGGTGGTAATTTTCAGACAAGCCTAAAACGTTCAGTAGCAGTAACAACACTCAATGTATAATTTCCTAGCACTTTACTAGGAAATGGTGACATAAAGAAACTCATGTATCAGAGAGAAAGTAGCGGTAGAACTGTTTGGGTCAGTTTACCCAGTTTTGTGAAAACTGATCTCAACAGAGTTTCCTCTCATTTATTTTGCACCACCACCAAATAGAACTGGGCACTGAGATCACTTCCTAGGAAATTCTTTCGTTAGTGACAAGTATAAATTAACTTTCACTGAATGGAGATTACTCCGGGTAATTTTGTGTAATTGCAAGTAAGGCATGATCTTCAGGGCTGTAGTGGTAGTTTGTTTGTTTGGTCTTGAGTGAACCTGAGAAGACCATTCAAAACTGAGAACGTTGTGGAGAGAAGTCTTCTCACTGTGGGGGAAACTGTAAGGCTCCTGCCCAAATATTGTGGATAACTATCTCCCTGTTTCCACGGATGCAGAGAAGCTGTGAGAAATGTGCTGTTTCTTGGCTTATTTTCCTGAGCCAGAGATTCTTGTAATTACCAGAAGATGCAATTCACTCCCAGTTTTTCTTCATTAAAGAGTTGTGTAAAGTGAAGAAGACAGATCAGGCTTCTCAGGCAGTTTCTCTTGGTTTTTTTTTCCTTTCAGCCCTCTTTTTACATTGCTGCATAGTTGAGTGAACTCTGACAAGTTGCTTTGGCACTAGTTTTGTTAGTATTCTAACAATACTGGGTTTTTTCTTCTTTCCCAGAATGTTTAAAACAGGCATAGTGATTCTCTTAGCTTTGTTGCAGCAACATGAGGCTATTCAGCAAAAGTGAAGAAGTACAACCACAGACACAAAATTTATCTGTCTGCCAAACTAAGGAGAATGTTGAGCTAGCTTGTTATTGCCAACTTGGCTTTTGAAAAATACCTAACTTCTTAAATGATTCTAAGTCTTAGGTACTTGGTATTAAATAGCCATCCCTGGATTTTAATGTTAAACTAATGCTTAGTTTTGTGACAAGTCTGCATATTTTCAAAATGGGATATCTAGTATCAAAGGCAAGGAAGATTATTTTCTTTTAGCAGAGAGCTGGCATCATAGCTGCATGAAGTTCTCTGCCTCCAACATGAAAAGATTTCTTTGGCAGCAGTGTGTTTGTGAACTGTGTCTGTTTGCAGTGTCGACAGCCTCTGAGAAATATTTGTAGTTCTGGTTTGCTTGTTTTCTAGATTCTCTCAGCTTATGGCCCTTTCAGTGCCATGCGCCTGCGTGTGCCTAAACCCAGACACGAAACCAAAAAGCATGGACGTGCCTTCAGAAATACTGATGTCATTTCTAGATGTTTCACCAAATGCTTCATTTTTTAGTCAGGCTGGCTTTATCCCCCTTGCCTCTCAGATGGCTGTAGGAACAGTATGTGTTTATTTGCATCATGTGAATAAAGCCTTAGTTTACCTCACAAGATACTTTTGGCATTGCTGGGCATTGGAAATCTAGGCTTGGGCAAGCTGCTTTCTGTGCTCGTTTGTTTATTAATGCTTCCATTTTACAGCTCTGTTATTGTCTGAGCATCTAAAAGGAAATACAAAGATCTAATGTGGTTTTGATGTTTGTAAGCTTTACATGTTTAGCAAGCCAAGAATAGGGAAGGCTTTATACACCTTTGTACTGTGGTTTTGTTGACTGTTTCTTCTCTTCCCCTGCTAGCCAGTGTGGACACAGCCACTTCACCCACACTGCGGCTTGGTTAGTGCAACCAATTGTGCAGCTGCAGGGGAGCTGGGCTGGATTTAAACAAAAAACAAAAGAAAACAAACCAAGCCACCAAAGAAAACCAAAACACCACATCAACCAACAAACCCTTTTTCCCTCCTAGTTCAGTTTGTCAGGAAGTCCTAAACCAGCAATAGGAATGAAAGCAGAGTGACTTGGTGCTGGAACTGTTCCTGACATGCTCCCCTAAGGACAGCACTTCACTGGGTCACTGGCAGTGAGGCTGGATGTACCACTAAATCTGGTAGATAGCAGCAGACCTATGCTTGTGATACCTTTCTTTACATCTAGAATCTAACTAACAGCTTCTCTTCTATCAAATTAACTTTTCAAATTTACTGCAGTGTTTTTGTAAAAATAGTATTTCCTATATTTCAGCTATAACATTTTGACTCTCTAGGTAATGCATCTTATTTCCCAAGCACCACTGACCTTTGGAATGTGGTGTCACTTTGTCCAGCCACAGTGTTAGGTGGTGTGTTTCTAAGTATGTTTCCTTTTGTGGCTTAAACAGCAATCTGTGTGTCTGTCCCTGCTCCTACACTACGTATGGGGCTGAGAGAGCACAGCTGCTGACAGCTTTGCCATGAACTGACTTCAGAAGTCACTCCCCAGATCCAAGTACCCTGCCCCTCTTCAAAGGAGGAACTGCGAACTGTGACTTTCCTGCTTTCCCAAACTCTGGCATGTCTTGAACACCTACGAAAACAGAATTCAAGCAGTGGAAATGTCAAGCCAGGGACTGGAATGACCTGGTTTTGACAGTCCATATTTAGTAACGCAGGGAGCTTTAGCGCTGGGTTTTGTCACTGGCAATCCAGACTTTCTGCAACAGCCAGTCGGTGATTATCTTTGCAGGTACATGACTGTAATAGCATGTATCCTAAAGCTGTCTGTCAGTGGTTCCTCTAACCAAGTGAAAGTGAGACAAATGATGACACATTCAGAATTATAGACTTCTGGATCACTGCCCTCCTTACTAATTTGGTCATGAGAGTAGAAATAATAGGAATGCAGTGTTTTTCTAAAGATATTGTGCTGCTTATATACATGTAGGTTTTAGTCTAATGAAGAAAAATGGGGGTTTTTTAATTGCTTTCTATATATTCATAACAAAGATCTATTCTCTCAGGAATGTACTGACTTTGATACAATTACCATATTTATTGTTCTTTTTTCCCCCTGTACTCCAAATGAGAGCTCATTCTTAGGAAAACCTTGTACATCACTTAACATTAACAAAACTTCTAAACATACTGACCTTCTTGTGACTTTCCTAGATTCATCCTGCATAGCTGTTAAAGGAAAAAAGACAACTCTCCAGCTTCACAAGCTACAAACCCCAACAACCACTGCTCTAGTGAGATCTGCACAAATGTCAAGAAGTTCTAGAAACTTACACTTTCAGTCCTGCATATAGAACTTGCTGAGTAAATAAGTTACCTCCTTCCAGTTAGTATTAGGCCTAGGAAGGCAAGGCATAATACTGAGTAGAGGAAAAAGCATGGGTGTGCAAGGATTTAATATTGTTTTCGCTTTTGAGGGAATAGGTGTTTGGGGTGGGTTATGGGGTTTTTTTGCCCTTTTTGGTTTTTTAACTGTTGTCTGTTTGTGGTTTTGCACTCTTTATTTCTGGAATTTGCTTCCTCTTAAAGATGTCCAATTCTAAAAGTTGCTGCAGGATCCAACCTGCCTTCTGAAACACACAAAGACAACATTTCTACTGGATATGTAGAATGACCAGTACTCTCTAAGAAGCATGCTTAATATGATCTGTTATTTTGCATTTAGGGGGGAGAGGGAGGTGATAGAAATTGCTTAAACTGCAATAGAAGGCAGTTTTTAAAGCAATTTTATGAACAATACAAGTTCTCTATGTCATCAGCTATATAAGGTGCTAGTTTTAGAGGGTATATTTTGATATTGGTTAATGTATTCAAATCTGAAAATAAATGCTCTGCTTATGCAGCTTCCACCGCTGCTATTTATAGACTTCTCATCTCTCTGTTATTGGTAGGTGTAATTAACAAGCCATCACTGGGAATTTTCCTAATCACAAAAGACTCTTAGTTGTAAGTACAAAAGGGTCTATGCTTCGTTCTGGGTAGGCAGAAATGAGGATAACTTATGTCAGATGTCCTATCTCATGTTAATCCATGACCCTTTCCTGTCCTGCTTCCTTCTGGATCCAGTTGTACACTTTAGGAAAATTAGGCTTTGGTGAAAAAGAAAGTTTGTCCAATTTATAACAACTGGTTTTGCCAGAAGAACAATCCTCATTTGCTTGTGTTGTCTTTTAAAACCTGCGCTCCCAGAAACCCTGTCACCTACCTGATTTTTTTTGCCTTTTGTTGAGAAGGAGCACATGAGTTTCTGGTAGTTTACTGATTGTCAACACTGCAACTTGCATGTCCTCTTGGCTCATTTAAGAAGCAATTCCATCATACTTAGTAATATTAGTAATTTATGGTGTTAGGGATGACTTAAATTTCCAGGAGCACGTTTAGTTCTTCGATTGTTCTGAATGTGAAAAGAGGGAAAGCATTGTCTGTGTTTAAAGATGGAGAGAAGGCACCCTTGTGTACGTTCTTCTCTTAAGGTATTGTTACCTGTGCTTTTACAGTAAAATTTCTTTGGAGGTACAACACTTCAGAACACTCTTCAAAAGTCACAGTTTTCTCTTTAGTACTTTCCCTGTTGAATAAGATGTCACACCTGGCATGGGGTGGGAGGGAGCCTATAACAACAGTAAAAACACTTGAACCTCTGTAGCTTAACGGGGTGGGGGAGATTGTTCTTCCAGTAAGCTCTTTGATAAAATGTAGCTCATATTAAATTTTATTTCATCAAGAGTGTTGAATGAATTCAAGGTTTCAGATTATCAAGAAGAGAAATATGAAGCAATTTTGTCAGCAAGCTAGACTTCCAGAAGAGAAACCAAAATTAGCATTCATGAGCTGGATGGGAACCTAGGGAGATACTCATCGGATAAGAAATGGATTTCATTTAGAATTTCATTTGTGCACTTTCCTGGTTAACCCTTAAACTGTGGACTTACCCTATGAGCCAAACAGTATTCATTGGGGTAACAGGAAAACTGAAAACATTGTAGGCTGCCTCGCTCAAGGGGCGACACCCTGACAACTGCAGAGGGGTACCAGTGCCCCTGGCTGCTTGCCCTTTGTGCCATCCTTTAGGATATTCTCTGCTGTAGGCTCTGAGGTACCAAAAGACCACTTGAACCTGCAGGTTCTCCCATTAAGAACAATTGCCCTGCTAATGCTTCCTCCAATAAATCCTTTATCTGGGGTGTAGCGATCACTGTGGGAGCCTTCAAGTAAAGAACAAAGTGAAATTAGGGAAAGTTACTTTCTCCAGTAGAAATTCTGTGGAGAAGCCTTTTATTTCTGGCAGTACCTCTGGGCCAGGTTAGGCTGGGTGCTTAGCTGTTGGCTGCTCTTCGGTTGAGGTCAGTCATATTGTTCAGGTTTTCAGTTCTTCTAGTTATCTTCAAAGTTACCAGTTTTTAGAGGACAGATTTCAAAATAACACGATATGATTTTATTGATCTGCAGTTGGCAAATTCTGTGGATAAGGCTATGAATTAGAAATAAAATTTCTTCACTGTGGAAATGACTCTTGCAGGCTTACTACTCCAAAGTTTATGCTGCTTTTGATTTATCAAATAGGGAGAGAGTAGTCTTCATTCTTACAGTTCAGTTTTCGGGTACTATTTTCATGTGGTTATGGTTCAGAGTTTACATAGCTTCCACATTACAACTTTTGTAACTAATTGGAATACTTTCAAATAACCTGAAAGTACAAAACTTCCTGCTGGTTCATTTCAGCATGAAGAAAGCATCAATGGGAAAAGATGATTTTAAATGTTCAGGCTTATGGGGATGGTAAGAATTCAAGTTGTGATTTAGTGTAGTAAGTACCACTTCAGCATTTTCTATACCGTAAGTAAAGGTGATCTTGGGATCAAGTTGTGCTTTTTGATACTATTCTTTGTTTTCTGTTTTGACAGTTGCTGGAGAAGAACTCTCCTGGGTTTGTATCACTGGACTTGTGGACAAATATTGCTCAGTAGCAAGGGGAATGGAGAAAGCTGTTCCTGTTTTATTGGATGCGGTGAAATTTAGTGCAGAAAGATTAAGAATTCTGACACAGAACTCAAATACATATGAGCATAGTAGCTACATTCCTTACAAGAAAAAGGGTACTTTTTGAGTATGAAAGAGATTAATTTTCCAAGATGATATTTAGGAGATGACCATATATGTAATCTTATTTCAGATGAAAAGAGCCACAGGAATTTCTTTCTGATGCAAGAAATTGAGATCTGAGAACTCCTTCATGATTAAATTATATATATTGCTCTAATCTATCTAACTTTTAATAGGGTATTAAGTGTATAATAGTGTAATGCAAAAGAACAGGAGAACTAAATGGTAATGTATTTAGTAATGTTATCTGCAATTAAAAACTCTGGGGAAGGCTTATGGTTGTAAGATCAACTTTGTATAAAAATAGCACGGTCACCTTGTCCCTTGGAATTGATTATGCTTGCCTTAGAGGAAATATCTTCCAGGTCATCCAGCATGCTGCAAATCATTCACTCTTACAGGTGGACTTTATATTGTAATTCCTTACAACAAAACGATGATGATGGAATTACTGGTTCTGTAACAACATCCATTTAATATCTTTAAAAGACATTACAGTTGTCTGTTGTGTTACAGTGCTAGAAGACTCAGTGCATAGTAAGTGCTGTGAGGGAAATTCTACATCACTTCAAAATATAAGCAGCGTTTCCCTTTATAAGCAGTAGATTTTATTGCCAGAAACCACTTCCATCACTGACCCTCCTCCCCCCCACATGGTTCTTGGTAGGTTAAAGTGAGGGGATTCAGTCAACATGCTTTATTTTGAGATCTGAAAATGGTTACAGCTAAATCTGATGTCTAAAGAGATGTAAAATACTCCAGAAACTGTGAAGGTGCTTGTCTGCGGGTGGGGAATCTGAGGCAGTGGGTGTGTTAAAGGACAAGAATAAAAATAATTAAATTAGATGGGAGCTCCACTATTTTAATTGCTGCTTTTTGCATGACTGACTTTATTCTTGTATTCTCAGCTTGCAAGTTACGCATCTTCAGAGAGTTTTGTTCAATAAATTTAACTTTTGACGGTGGGGGGAAGGGGTGCTCTTTGTTTCTTGTTTGTCATCCATAGCTTTTCAGTTCAGCCTCTCCCAGCAACAGGAGCATTCAGTAGCTGGTGTTGGGCTTGTGTCCTGACTTTCATGCCTGAAGCTGCTTGCACATACAGCTTCTCTTTGGAAGGGTTATGGAGCAGGAAAATGTGTAATAACATGCAAAGAGGTGTTTCAAAGCTACTAAGCTCTTAACCATCAGCAGGCGATGGTTTTATGGGATGGTTACCTTTATCCTGGAACTATACTAGCCCATACTATTAGTGCGTTAGTCAGAACTGATTGGCAAAATGGTTGTGAAATTTTAATCAGATGCCTTCAGGTCCAGTGGAAGAAAATGAATAGTTTTCATTCTCATTTCTCCTCAGAAAACCTGAAAAAGGAGTCCAGTACCTAATCGAGCGAGGCTTTGTACCGGACACTCCAGTCGGTGTTGCCCACTTTCTCCTGCAGCGGAAAGGTCTCAGCAGACAGATGATCGGAGAATTTCTAGGAAACCGACAGAAACAGTTCAACCGGGATGTATTAGAGTGAGTATTGTGTGTGGGGAGGAGGTGAGCGTGTTTTATTGTTCAAGTCAGGCTTACCAGCATTCAGAGGTGGGCTCTGAATGTTCTGTGCTTGTTCTGAAGGAGGAAGAAAACGGGCTCTTCAGGGTTAAGAAAGAAAACATGCACATGAGCAAATAGTTATTTCTTTAAGTTACCGCTTCTGTTATTGATCCAGCAAGATACTTACAAGGACTTATGTTCTCTGTAGTTATGTACATTTACTCTGAATTTATGTTTTAATTTCATTGGTGTTAGAGTGTGTTATTTCAAAGTCTTTTTCCTTCCTCAGGCTCTCTAATAATTTACTGAATGAAACAAAATAATATTATATGCAACATAAGGCTTCATCAGTAGGAGAACATGAAAATAATTATTATAGCCAAATGGCTCAGATGTTGGATAGACAGAGATTTCAGCATGTACAGGCATATGCTGACAAGATCTATACAAACTGTTCTTTTCCAGAAGATAAGATAAACAAAAACTGTTCTAAAGCCCAAAGAAATTCAAAGCAGAAAATTAGACTTTTAGCAGCTTGGTCATAAATTTCTAAACCTTATATACAGAGTAGACCAAAAGAGTGTTCATTTTCATCTTGTAAACTGGGGAGGGACTGTTGCCAAGGGCAGAGAGGGCCAGGCCATGGGGAATGGCCTTCAGCTGCAGGAGGGCAGTTGGAGAGGAGGTGGGAGGCAGAAATCCTTCCTGGGGAGGGTGGGGATGCCCTGGCACAGGGTGCCCAGAGCAGCTGTGGCTGCCCCTGGATCCCTGGCAGGGTTCAAGACCAGGTTGGATGGGGCTTCAGGCAACCTGGGCTAGTGGAGAGTGTCCCTGCACATGGCAGAGGTGTCACTGGGGCAACTTTGAGGGCCCTTCCAACCCAAACTGTACTGGGATTTAATATATGTATTCTTTGGGGGATGTTTGGGGGTTTTTTTTGTATCTGTAAACATCGATAGATCTTAGTCCGGTTTTGTTCAAGGAACTATAGAAAAAAATGCAGAATATGTTTATCAAAACTGCTGAGAATGAAAGCAAAAGTCTCCACATCTTGCCTGTGAAGAAAGACTAGGGAAAATCCTGACTGCAGTTTTTAACCGGAGCATAATAAAAGCTGTGCTGAAATTTGTGCTGGTCTAGAGATGCAGCCCTTCTTGAGGACTGAATGGTGATACATAATAGTGATACATCGCAAAAAATTAAGTTTATGGTATCATGAAATAGTGTCTGCCAACACCTTGTATTTTCTTTGCATAGAGTGCTCTCCCTGCCTTCATGCTGCGAAGACGTTGGTCACATTCCCTACAGTCACCCTGATCTTACTATTACGCTGTCAGAACTTGTATATCTCAAATCAGAAGCTTGAGCACTGCATTAGTGCAGCTAATGGCATGTGTACATATGCCATAGGCCTATTTTTTTAAAAGTCTTCTCTTTCTTTCCTCTGCCTTATTAAAGGCTGCTGCCTCACAGTACAGTACCCAGCAGGAAGCAGCGGGAGAGGCTCTGTACCAAATCATGCAGCTAGCCTTTCAGTGCAGGGTAATAGAGTATGGCTTGATTTGGATGCAGTCCCTATTCAGCATGAGTAATTACTAGCTACTTGTAACGATCATCTGTATTTTGCAATTATGAGTCAGACTAGGCTGAATACATTCTAAAGAGTGTGTATTTCCTAATTTTTTTTTCAAAGAAAACAGTACAGGTCCAGGACAAGATGACTTCTAATCTTAGATGATTCATTTTGTGATCTTGAACCAATTGTTTGCCCTCACCGTTTCAGAGACTAGCAGAATATGGGGAAGCAGAAGTATGTCTCTCCTAAGCCAGATGCTGTGTCTGAGGTGAATTATTAAAAGGTTATAATCACCTACCTACAACCCCACAACAATCAGAAATTCAGCTGTTCTTAAATAAGCTGTTTCAGCTATGCTTTGGGGTGAGGAACACCCTGTGAACGCTCTAGTTCTCTTGTTGGTGTTCTGAACCTTGCTTGCAAATAGGAACAAGGTATTTTTTCTTTAAAAGAGACAATAGAATAGCATTTTATCTTAAACAACCCATTTACAGATTGGAGGTAGACTTTGTGTCTCCGTACGGGACTCCATCGTTTGAGTCCATTGCACTACACGGTGGTACAGTACAGAACCAAGACAGGTGTAGCTGTGCTGACCCAGCAAATGGTATGTTCCACTCTTCTTGCCTAAATTTCCTAGAGAGGTGGTGAGCAGGGGATAGTGCCCAGGAAGAAGCCTTGGTTATCTCCTTCCCTAGAAGTGGTGAATCTTCGCTGCATCTTGCCTTTACCTGTCTGGGAGATCTGACTGTAATAGCGCAGATGTGGTTGTTCAGCACAGGCTTGTTCACCTAGACTATGTATGTACTCAAAATCACCTGCAGTGACTGAAGTCCATATTCTCTTTATCATTATAACCATGATATTATCATCATGGATTATAATTTTGTTAACTATTGTTAACAAAAACTAAACAAGTATGTCTGATCTTACATGTTTGCTGTAATGACCCAGCTAAAATAACTTGCTCCTTTTCTGTCATTACATAGCCTCCAGAAAAGTTCTGGTTATTATTTTGACATATTTGCAGCAGAGTACTGCTTCCAGTTAAAAACATGGACTGTGGTGGTGTATCTGCTGTCTCCACAGTCCATGTAAAGGACGTAAAAACGTATTTTTGGAGGTCCTTAATTGCTGTAATTCCTTCATTTTGACTCAAGCATGTCTGCACATGTGCTTTACACCTTTGAAGGAGAAAAGAAGTTTTGAAAGTATTACAGAATTTACAATGGGTGGGAAGGCTAAATATTATTGCAGAACTGATAATAGGGTTTTAGGTGTGGATTGGAAAGGGCATGAGAAATGCCAGTCTTCTTTGGTTCCTTGCCCTTCTGCATAAAGGGGGAAATACTCAGGGGAAAGTGAATTAATTCCTTTGGTAATAATCTGTGTTAGTTACAATGTTACTGGAAGCAACTGAGCAACTCTTAATTTATCATGGCACAGCTATACATTTAAGAAAAGGCTTTTAAAACTAGATCCTGCTTTCTTCTGTGGTTTCTGCATTACAGTGATGTTACTTGCACTGATTCACATCTGCTTAAAAACTAATATCTAAGTTTAAAGAAAGTGAATTTCTAAGCTTCTGATTTTAAAGTGGTCTTTAAACAAAGAATTAGAATGACATAATTCATTATGTTGATTCTATTAAACTGGTTCCTTTTTTATTTTTTGTCAGCAATGCATTTTCAGAGCAAGAAAGTAATTATTTCTGCATAAATGTTAACTGAAAGACATGACAAATGATGGGGAGGTGAGAATTAGAGGAAGAGAGTATCCAAACAAGATTAATTTTTTTTCTCTGTGTGTAAGAACATTCCTACACACAGAGCCATTTGGTACAGATTATTGTGCTCGCTGCAGGCTGTTTGAGATTTGATATTTTTAGCAGTATAAACTATTTATTATTATTGTAAGCTTTGTAGTAATTGATTGGCCTGGAAGCACAAAGTTAATAATTATTCTTTGCAATGGTGTGTCACTTTTATTGGTCTGATATTTGTCATTCCAGCAGCTCTTTTTTTCCTCTCTTTCTTTCCTCTTTTTTTCTTAATCTTTCTTTTCTTCCCAAAAAAAAGAGAGCCTGCTTACATGTCCTCATTCTCGTCGCTCTATTATTTGCAATACTTCCTTCATAGCTTACCTACAATTATTGCAATTACTGCTGAATGCTTCAAAAAACTCTGCAAATCTCTGTAAGAGATGGAAAATCGAAAGGTTCTTTTGGTCTCAAAACCTTCCCTTTGGTGATGCATTGTTAGAAATTGAACGAGCCAATTGCAATATGTTTTTATTTTAGCTGTGTTGTGGATGAGATGGACTTCTCAACAATGGAACTGGATGAAGCACTCAGGAAATTTCAGGCTCATATCCGTGTTCAAGGAGAAGCCCAGAAAGTAGAACGGCTCATTGAAGCTTTTAGGTATGATGCTGGAATAATTATTCAGTCACCACAACCCTGCTGTTGTCTAACAGTCAGATGGGGAAGTGGGGAAGTTGAGTATCCCTAAGTGACTCCCCTGCTTGTTTGCACTGTCCTTGTGGGATACAGTTTCAAATATAGCTTGTCAGTTGCTGTGGTTTTCTAAGAATGCAATAGTAAGTTTTATTTGCTGGTGCTTTTCATGTATGTCTTTTTTATATTAATGTAGCAACATTTGTCAGTTAAAAGTTATTTCTGGCATCATTTGAAAAGAAATTCAAGAATTTTTTAATGTCTCTAACAAGGTGCATATAATAGTTTGTGTAGAAGGAATTGTAAGACCATTTCCATTTTAGAGTTTATGCGCTCTCAAGCCTTCCTTAAGCATTTCAACAGTCATGGAATAAAGAGCATTAACTTATTAATACTATCACAAGCGTGCTTTAGTGCAGGATGAGATGGAAATCATCACGTGGCAGTAATCTAAAATCAATGCTGTATTCTTTCCCAGTGTCAGTAGGTATTACTCACTGAAAAAAATTTAAATTCTGAAGCTCTTGTAGCTCAGAATCCGTACTCAGAAGTTACAGTGGTTGTAGGAAACAAAAGCTTTCCACATTCTAAGATTGGCTTATGAAAATATCTGGACAGAAAACTAATAGATATATGGAACATGACTAGTAGCTTGTTCAACTTCTGGAATGTGGCTGTTGGGTTATTTGGTAGAATTAGAATAGTAATTCATAGCTCTGACAGCCTCCCCTCCTTGTTTTTTTTACAGCCAACGATACTGTATCTGCAACCCAGGTGTTGTGAGACAATTTAGAAATCCCGATACCATCTTCATTCTAGCTTTTGCCATCATACTGTTAAACACAGATATGTACAGCCCGAACGTGAAACCAGAACGCAAAATGAAGCTAGAAGATTTTGTCAAGAATCTAAGGGGTAAGCAAACTCTAACCATGATGTTCATGAAAGCTTTCTCTGTAACTGTTGTTGAAGGAACACCATGTGTCTTCTGGGAAAAAGACAAAATACTGCATCTTTTTTCCCCTGGCTTTTAAAACCACTGTCATTTTTGCAGGCTTTCAGTTATTTCTGGAGCAGTGAAAACAGAACTAAGCATATAGTATTTTGATGTTTGTATCTTGTTTGTCTTGAGTGGAGAATACTGGGAGGGGATCTGACTAATGCTTATCAATATCTAAAGGGTGGATGTTTAGAGGAAGGGCCCAAACTCGTCTCAGTGATGCCCAGTCACAGTACAAGGGCCAACTGGCACAAACTGGAACACAGGAAGTTTTGTCTGAATGTGAGGAAAAGCCTTTTCACTCTGCAGTGCCCAAGCACTGGGGCAGGCTGCCCAGAGAGTTTAGGGAGTCTCCTTCTCTATGGAGATCCCGAAGCCACCTGGACACGATCCTATGTGATCTATTTGAGGTGACCCTGCTTTAGCAGGGATTTGGACTGGATGTTGTCCAGAGGTCCCTGATAACCACTACCAGTCTGGGGATCTGTATGTATTGTCAGGTCCTTTTATTCCCAGTATTTAGCTGAAAAGTGACCATTACCTCCTATTCATAATTCCTCAGTACCTCAGTTTCTATGATACTACTGGAATTTGCCACATTTACACTCTTCACAAAGTCAAAGGGCAACTCAGAAAGTCAACAACTTCTATGCACATGAATGAGTGGAAATAAATTCTGTTGCAAAGAATTCATGTGTGTTTGTTTATAGATACGTAAATCTTCACATAGTGTCACCACGTGTTGTGGACTATTCCTGGGAGGAAGAAGGTGATTTCTAGATAGTGGCCTGCACCACTACGGTACAGCAGAAGCTTACTAATGAATCCTAATGAAGGGCAGAGATGCTGTCTTCATAGTTTATAGTTGGTGATTTCTCCAGAGCTAACAATGTATTACAAGGGGTATCAGATCTCTAGTCTGAAAAAAAAACCAACAAGTAAGGTCTCTTAAATATTTTAGAGTTTTATTCTAAAAGGAAATCTCTTTCTGCCCTCAGATTCAAAAGCATAAGCTTCTTATTCTTGTAAAGTAAACATACAGAGGAGACAGAGCCTTTGTCTCCATGTTTTTGTTGAGAGGTACAAACCTGGGACCCTAAGCAATGTAACAGTGTTCCATATGCTTATGAGCTGCAGATTAATGACTTTGCTAGAAACTTGTGTAATAGGTAAAAGGTGCATTTCCTCAGGCACTATATATGGGTATATTAGGGAACACAAATCACTGTGCTGGAATGAAGACTTTTGGAAATCAACTAAAGATTTAAATTCTCAGTGCAGGAAAAAAACCCCATAAATTCCAACTCTAAAACCTTCCTGAAAGGTACACAGTAAATAGCACTGAAATTTCATTTTGGTTTCTTCATCGGTGTATTTCCTGATCAAGAAACTATATGTCAGACCATGGCACACCTCAGCCTGTAATTAGATTGCCAAAAAGCCAAAAATATTTTTTTCAAATCTGTATCTCAGCTCTTTCTATCCTGGTTCCTTCTGTTGGACAAACCCAGATTTTTAGGATCTGGCAGCTCAGCGCTGCCTAACAGGAAGCAGTCGCTGTAGAGCTGAGAAGGAAGATCTCACATGGGGAAATGATACCTCCTCTTGTTCCTGGGTACTCAGGGAAGAATGGATCTGAGAGCACTTACCTTTTATCTCAGAAGAGCACTCAGATGTTAGAGAAATAAAATGAGGCTGGAGTCCCCATCCCTTTTTTCCCTTTAAGATAGTTTGTGCCCATAGGGAAAAAGCAGCTTTTACTATAGCTCCATTACTGTGTCTCTGTGCAAAGGCCAGGAGAATTGCTGGCTCAGTCATTGCAAGCCTCCTCTCCTCCTCCTCCCCCTCCTGCTTTGAAGCACCAGATAAGCACATCTTAGTGCACAGTCCCCTTCCTTTTGGCATGGTAGCAGAACAGGTCACAACTGCAGGCACCAGCAAGTGCCGATGTATGTTTAGCAGCCATTTTCTCAGAGAGACCTAAAAGCGGGCTGAATGGCAGAAAGTTACTTAATATATAAAAATATATTGGCACGTCTCAGGCGTGTGGCGGTTTGTATTCAAGTCTTCAGGTGGTACTTTCAGTTTAGTACTAATAAAACCAAAATACTTGTGGTGTTCTGGAGTTTCAGATCTTGCAAATGGAAGTCCTGTTTGATGATTTTATTCCCTTAGGTTTATATGACAGCAATGAATGATCTGTGATGAGATGTTTTAGCTTAGCAAAATTTGCTAGTGTTAAGATTTTGTCATTAAGTCCACAAAAGGCCTGCTACTCATCTCATTCCATAATACTACAGTTATGTTTGTTGTGTTAAATAGAGTATCTTCTCTCTCAGATCCAGCCTGAATGCCAGAAATTTCTTATTACTGTAGGCATTTTTGTAACAGGCTGCCTTGCTTGTAACTTTAAGTGACTGGATTGCAGAGAGTGACCTGTGGAAGACTTTCTGGTGTGGAACAGAGCAGAGGCGGTTTTGCTTGCTTCTAGTTGCAAAGAAACTATTTTATCACAGAATTTTTTACATGAGCAGTTGTTCCACTGGGCAAAAAAGTATTGAATTTTGGATTTTGAATGGAAGATAAGAGGTTGTGGCTTTAAAACCTGTTTAAAAGATATACATGTAGCTCCCTGTCCTCAGGAAATCCAGCTTTAAGTCGCTTACTGAAATTGGGCTCCTTCCACTGCTATTAAAAATTCAGGATCAAGCATTCAAGACACTGTGGTGTTTGTTAGAATGCAGACAGACCAATAGTAATCACACAGTGTGAAACAATAATACTGTAACTAGGCTATTCTGGTGATTTGCTTTTCCAGAGTAATTATTTTTTGCTAATCATACAGGAAATATTGGTTAAATTAATTTTACTGGGTGTTCATAAGGTTCTAGTGTTACTGAGACAAAGGCAAAATGGAATGGTTGTTCTGCTTCCTTCCAGTGGTATAATCCTAGGAGGAAGCTGTATGAAGGTTTTACTGTCTAAAGGGTTTTATATCTCATTTGAGCTCTGGTGCCAAACAGAGGAAACTTAAAAGATTAACAAAAATAATAATAATAATCAAAGAATTGACATAGGAACACAGCCTTTTTATGACTTAGTTTTAGATTAGAGTTTTAAAACAAAAACAAGAACTTGTGTAATCTCCATCAATGTCTTGGCATATTGGGGGCAACAAGCTTTTGGACAAAAATCGGTGCTTCAGTGATGAGTAACGTAACTTGTGCTGCTTTGGTAAGGTAGGTGCAAGAGCAGCATAGGAGATGTTAGCTGCCAGTACTCTGGCATAAAACAAAACAGCATACACAAGGACATCAGCAGTCTTGGACAACGTCAGCACTACTGTTAGCAGAGAAAAGAGAGATTGCCATGGTCTTACCTTCTTGCTGAGAAGCTTACCTTGCTGAGAGAGAACAGTGTGTGTCAGATCAGTCAGAGCCAGACTGCTAAAAGGAACTGTTGGCTTCTGCAGGTGTGGATGATGGGGAAGATATCCCACGAGAAATGCTGATTGGGATTTATGAGCGAATCCGCAAGCGGGAACTGAAGACGAATGAGGATCATGTATCCCAAGTCCAGAAGGTTGAAAAACTTATAGTAGGAAAGAAGCCGGTGAGTTCATTTTACACTGCCTGTCAGTTACTAAGGAGGCATAGGGCAGTGTACAGGATAGAACAATACAGTTGTTGCTTAGAAGTATAAATTGGTTGATAAGTGGCAAAAGGCTGAAACTGCAAAATAATAGTTTGCCATAAGATCGGTGTTACTTTTGGAACATTCACAGTGCAGATGAATTTTGTTGGTGCAGTCTGGTATTCCTGGGTGGGGAAGTTATGAGCCTTAAGCTCTTATCTCTATGTGAAGCTTTACATTTCAGAATTATGCTGAAATACCTGCATTTTAGGCAGGTCTCATATTTGTTTCAAAAGAATTGAAGTATGTTGTTAAAGTGATCTTGCAGAGAATCATATTTCAAAGTTTATGCTACCAGTTATGGCTCCATAATTTAAGAGAGTGATAAAGAACTTACATTCACATCAATGTGTTTCTCAACTTAGCAGCTAGCTCTATGAACTGGTATTTGTAAGTGAAAAATATGTCATTTTGTCTCAGAACTCATCTGGAAATCAGATCCCAGGGATTCTAATGCTGGGTTTGAACATCCAAAGATACCTCTTGCTTTGTTGTGGGATAAATCCTGGAATATATAATTGATATTTCTTATATATATAAAATATATATTTGCTATAGAAACTAATCTTCAAAGCATCTGTTGGGAAAGAAGAATGAAAAGGAAGGCAACAGCATTTTTTCCTGTGTTTTAGGAGCTGAGGGAACAAAGATATATTAAAAGCCATGTTTTACATGCTAACAATGATACCTAATGTGGAGAGGGATAATGGATGGTCAGCCTTCCTGAATTCAAGTCCTAGAGTCATCCTTGTGTTACTAGTCAGAAAGACAGCCCAGAACAAAGCCAAAAAACCACTAGCATGTTTTTGAAGTCCTACATCATCAGCTGTACTGCAGCAGGGACTGCTGGGTTGGGAGATTTTTTATTAAGAACAAAAGCATAGATCTCAAGATTCTGTGTGTTATTTTTAAAGAGCTTTGAATTGTAATCTCTTCTCAGACAGGCCTCAGTGCAGGGCTTGGGGGGAGGAATGAGGGACCAAAAAAAAACCCATTAAAAAAATTCCACTTTACATCTGTGTCCCAGTAAGGAAATATTGAGGAGATCTCTTGGAAGAAGCAGAGGAGAGAGAAAGCAACATTTCCTTGATAAAAGCTTTTACCTATTTTGGAGGATAAGGGAAACAGTTATTCTAAATCAGGATTTCACAGTTGCTTATGCTTTCATATGAAAATTCTCTTCCATAACTGTTTGGGTGTTTGGGTTTATATATAGGCTGCTGTGGGAGATGTTGTTTTTTTCCTGTGGTTCTTTTTTTTATTCAGGCATATGGCAACTCAAATCCTAAAACTAATCCTGACCTTGTAAATGAAATGGGATTAAGAGAACAATGCCCTCAGTGGAGCCCTAGGTTCAAGGATTCTGTTCTATGACTTTTTAACTGTGTGAAAGAAAATGTAGGAAACAGCCAACAGTCTTTGTTGATAGAAATGTTTGTTTTTACTTTATAGGCATTTAGTCATAGTAAGACCATGACGTATTTACTTGCTATGATACAGTACTGTGTTTCTCTGAAGTTTAACGAACTTGTATATGTCTTTCTACTGTAGATTGGATCTCTGCATCATGGACTTGGTTGTGTAGGTATTTCTCTCATACTCCTTTTAAAACTTGTGGTCATTTTAACTGGCAGTGTTTTTGTTAAACTGGCAATAATGCATTCTGTTACATTTTCACTTTTTAAAAAAATTAGCTTCTTTCAAGCAAAGCTTTCCTATTCTTGTAGCAATAACCGTCCAAAGATGAAGATTTTTCTTAAAAATACATTTCCTGGAGAGACTGCTTAATTTATTAGCATGAGTTTTTTAGATCTTTTGTTAGTACACAGTTTTGGAATTTCAAATGCTGTTATCATTTCAGAAATGAGACAGCTGGTGAAGAATAAATAAATAGGTAAAATTACAGTAACAGCTCACCTTTCCATGAGGCCCCTGCTGTGTTTATTCTTTATAGTCCATTTTGATATTGAATGATACCCTAAAAAGGTACTGCCAATTAATTTAACAGATCTCTTCTGAAAGGTAGATGAACACAGAAAATATTGATTCCAGATTTAAGTTATAGGTGTATTTTCCATAATAATTCTAAAGCTAGTCTTCTAATGCAGTGTTCCACTTACTTTAATTTTGTGATAGCATTATTGACAGTAGTTTTGAACAAACAACCCCCCCCTCATAAAAGTGGAGTGCACATAGTGCACTAAAATCTGATTACATTATACAGATTTAATCCTATTTTTTTTCTCAATTATAACTGCACTGTGCATTAGCTCTTCACTCAAGGCAACACAGAGAAGGAACTTCAAAATTTCTTTTGTTTTTTGAAATCTTCCATGTCTTGCTTTTTCTGTGTAAGCAATGAAAATCATGCAGAGCTGACACGATGTACCTGCATTGTTTCATGGCTGCATGTCTAGCAGTACCACTGGACTGTAAAAACAAACTGAAAGATGGAACCTTTATAAAGTCTGGCAGAAGAGAATCTTCCCAGGTCATCTGTTGCTGTGAATGAAAGCATCACCTGTAGTTAAGTTTCAGTACCAGAGC
>VZTU01000766.1:852-15784 GCA_013400835.1 Zapornia atra
CAGCGATGAGCCGCGGCAGCGGTCCCGGAGCCCGGCTGGGGCGGTCCCATCGCTGGCGGGCGAAGGGAGCGAGGGGGCGCGTGTGCCGTTTGGAGCCGCCGCGGCTCCGGGGAGGGCAGAGCGGGGCTGAGGCCCGCGGGCACAGCTGCCGCCCCAGCCTTGGCGCTCCACTGACAAACGCAAGTCGCGGCCACCCTGTTTCAAGGGTTAAGGCCCTGTTAACCCGCGGCCGGGGAGCCCGGGGCAGCGCGGCTGCACCGCAGCTCCCACCTCGGCGAGAATCGGTTTGATGGTTTCTTGCCGTCGAGGAGACGCTGTGCCCACAGCGGCACTGGGGAAGCAGCTCTCCTTCTTGCCGTGTGCCCTTGGCACCTGGCAGTGCCCGCCTTGCCCCCAGCCATCCTCGGGCCTGCCAAGGAGCAACCACAGCAAGGCAGCTTCTCAGAGACAGTGGGGATGTGGATCAGAGAGCTGAGGGGATGAGGAATTAGTCCTGAAACCTGGAGAGGGACCCTTTGCAGGGCACAGAGTGATAGGACAAGGGAGAGTGGCCTTAAACTGAAGGAGGGGAGATTTAGATTAGCTATTAAGAATAAATTCTCCTCTACGAGGGCAGTGAGGCCCTGGCACAGGCTGCCCAGAGAAGCTGTGGCTGCCCCCTCCCTGGCAGCATTCAAGGCCAGGTTGGATGGGGCTTTGGGCAACCTGGTGTTGGTTGGGTGTCCCTGCCCAGGGCCGGGGGGTGGGACTGGGTGATCTTTAAGGTCCCATCCAACCTAGACCAGTTTGTGACTCTATGATAATTGATCAGATGTTTTTAAATTGACCAGCTTTCAGCTGGAATGGGCCCTTAGCATTTTTACCTCAACACAACTATCTTTGTTCGTGCCAAATCCTGGCTGACCTAGGGACCTCCAAAGGCACTGCAGCATGCCCAGAGGAGGTGCTGGCCCAGCTGGATGCTGCATGGGCACAGCCCCACATCTGTCCTGCTCAGCAGCATGCCCCAGTGGACACAATCCAGGCAGATACCATCTACGATAAGGATATTATGTATTCCTTCTCCTGACTTTAAGCCTTAAAACTCAATGTGGCCAGGGCTGGGGACACCATGTTGGTCCTGTCATCATTGCCTCAGCTGTGCCTAGTACACCTGCAGCCTGCAACTCAAAGACCTCACGTTTGCAGCTGGTATCTGGAAGGTTAAGAGCCTTTTGTGACACGTTCCTGCACAAGCAGGGCTGAACAGGGGTACGCTGTTGGTGCCCACTGTAGCTTGTGGGAAGGAGTTGTATTGTTTAATGGCATGCTGGGTGAAGAAATAGCCTTCAGCTACCTCACAGCTTGAGCAGCAAAAGCCAGGCATTGCTCCAGGTCCCTGTCTTGCGCTTCTCTGCAGGTAACTGAAAAATATTTGTAGCTGGTATCTGCAGGAAGCAGCACCCCACATCCCCCCTCACCCTGCTCCATGGCACAGAGCTGTGCTCAGGTTCCTGCAGGCCCCCAAGACAGCTCTGCTCCCTGCCAGGGACAGCTGCTGGTGGGGAGCAGGCTTGACTCGCAGCCAGCCTCCCTGGGTAGGATGACATCTCCTCTCCAAGGGTTTCTGTTGCATTACATGATTAATTAGCTGATTAACAAGATGTTGTTGCAGAAGAATCTGTTCTCTGGACACCGGCTCAGGCGAACACCATCCTCTGTGTTAATGAAACGCCTCTGTTCCACACAGGCATGCACTAATTTAAGCAACAACATACAAATGAAGAACAATACAGTGAGTAATCTGCAGCTTTTAAATGAATTAGCTACAGCTTTCTCCAGGCCCGGTCTCCAAGGACAGAAAACAGGAAAACAGCTCTGGTGGGCCTGGAGCCATGTTACAGGTGCTGGGGGGCTCAGAAGGTGACTGCTGCCGGTCTCTCCATCCTGCTCTCAGGGGAGAGGGCATCAGGCCAACGCTGCAGGCAAGCAGAGGAAGATGTGTGCAGCTCCTGCTGACTGAATGTGGTCAGAAGGTGCCGCTGGAGATGCCCATCCTGTAAGCCAGGCTGCGGCTCTCTCCTGGCAGGATTAGAGCAGCAGCACTTCAACATGGTCCCGGGCACTCAAGGGTCCAAGTGAGAACCCTGGCTGGGGAAGTGGGAAGTGGGAAGGGACCAGTGCTCCTGATGAGACAGGACCAGTACCTGTACACGAGCTCCTCCCTCTCACAGCAAGCTTTTAAAAGGATCTTGGAAAAAAGCCCCAAAACACCGAAAGCCACAAAACTGGATTTGTAAAAGCAGCCTGCAGTTAAGAGGCTGAACAAGCACAATCCCTTTAGCTTCTTAGAAGACTGAGAAGCGTTGCGGTTCTGGCATGTAAGATTCCACTGTAGGAAATAACAAAGGACTAAAGGCGTTTTCATACAGAAGGGAAGCCAGCTACATCCACACACCCACTTCTGTGAACATCCCTGCCCTCAGCCCCACTCACTTCAGCATCCTTTGGGCTCAGTGTGGGAATAACTGGGCAAAACCAGATGCTCAGGCCAAGCTGAGATGGCTGGGCAGCTAAAAACGTGCAGGATTAGTGCTGCGCAGATCTAGCTGGCAGGAGGAGGTCAGAGCAGAGGAAAGGGCTTTTCTCAGCCCTCACAGCGAAGGGAAAGGGCAAAGCACAGAATGTGCAGCAAACTGCCCTGCCACCAGGCATGGCTGGCCAGAGAAAGGCAAGAGGTAGGACTGAAACCAGCAGCAGCCAAGGGCACACACTCCCCCCATGGCACAGATCCCCAGGCTGAGACCACATTCATCCAGGAGGTGCTGCCAAGAGGGAATCTGTCTAAGGAAACTGGTTGTAGCAAAGGACTTTTCACTGTTGCTGGCGTCTTTCTTTGGCCAGCTCCACACCTCAGCTCTACTGCATGTCTGCCAGGAGGGCAGGGGGACAGGCAGCTCTGTACCACAGCATTGCTCTTGGCAGCTCCCCAAGCTGAGGAGAGGGCTCCAGCACCAGGCTGATGCAGGTGTGAGCCCAGTGAGATGCAGGGCAGGAGGCAGAGGAGAGGGGATGCGGTGCGCCCAACTTAAGACAGGAGGAATGGGGGCTAGGTAGGAACAGTGGGGCTTTATCAATATAGAGAAATAATTACATGTTACACACACACACACACAGACCTGCACCTGGCAGCCCAGGACCTTCCTCCAGGCACAGGAGGACAGGGCTTGGGCCATGAGTCCGTAACGCGACGGGGTGGCTTCCCAGGGAGTCTCAAACAGATGCAGGCCACCTTCTGCAGAGCAGTCCCCCTGCTGCACTCATGAAGCCCCAGGCCCCCAGTGTCCAGAAGCCAAGGGGTGGTGTCCATTTTTGGGCAGGTACAGGCAGAGCCCCCGAGGCTCCTCACGGGCACTGGGATTTCAGACGGCTCCGGCGCCCGGCCTTGGCCCCGCGCTGGGCACCCTTCATCAGGCCCTTGAACTGGCCCTGCATTTTTGCCCGCTTCCTGGTGGGAGGAGGAGCAGGAGGCTGGATTAGTGCAGGCACTGGGCATGCCTAATGCACAGGGATGCTCCAGGATGCAAGGAGCACCACACAGGCTGGCAGGGAGCTCCCAGACCCATTAAAACCCCTTAACAACAAAAAACAGGATCAAACCTGGGTTTTGGCCCTGTTCCCAACCCTGTGCCCTTCACAGCTATCCTCACCTTCTGTTGAGTCCAGCTCTGTTCAGGGGGATGTAGGCGTAGGGGTCAAGCTGTCCCTTCTTCTTCACATCACCTTTACCTTTCTGTGGGAGACAGCGACATGGGAGAAGATGCAACACAGGGAATATGCATGCATTCTCTTCTGGTCAATCCCTGCCACCCAGCCATCCCAAAAGCTGAGCACAGGGCCCTGGGAGCTGATTTCCCACCCACATGATGCTACAGATGCTCTGAGCAGTGAGCAGCAATTGGCCATGGCCTCCACGATGGGCTGGAAACAGACAGTTACTGAGTGTTTGGCAGCTCCTCCTGGAGCAGAGATCCCCTCCAACCTTGGTGCTGCTGGACCAGACCTCCAGCAAACAAATGGTGCTTCCTGGCCCAGCAAAGCCCCAGGGGCACCCCAAACCCTGTGACCCTCTAGGTTCCTCACCTTGGACCTGTACTCTGCACCAAAGGCTGGCTCCTTGTCCAGCTGCCGGTGTATCCCAGAGCCTCCAGCTGGAAAACAGGGAATGTGTGTTCAAAAGTGGTCCCAGGGCTCCCCCTTCCCAGCTGCAGGCTGGGGGAGCTGCTCCTGGTTTTGCTTCCAGCTCTTAAGTATGAGGACAGCAGAGAAAGTTGACCAGTTCCCATGAGCAAAGGTGAGCTCCAGCCGAGAACAAGGTGGTTCTGGCCCCATGGGGAGCTCCAGTCCAGGCACAGAGAGGACTCACCTCTGTACTGAGGGTAGGTCCCAGGCTCAGGGTCCTCACCGTCTGGCTCCTCTCTAAATCGACGCTTCTGGCTTTTCTTCTGCAGAAGAAAGCAGCAGAGACCCTGCAGCTGGTTTGTCTTCACAGTTCTGCCCTCCCACGGACCCCTGACCTCCTTATTCCTCCCATGAGGGCCTGGAGACCTTCTGGACTGCCTGTGTACATTCCCTGTCCCCAGCCAGCCTCCCACACCCCCTCCAAACAACTGACACTTGACCAGTGTCCTCTGGGGCAGAGCTGCAGCTGCCCCAGCATTGGCAGGACTGTGCCAATCCCCCCCCCTCATCTCCTCGGGACTTCAAGCCCCATACTCATACTCACACTGCGGAGGCCCACATCTTGCAGCACATCTGCCATCTCCTCGTCCACTCCTACAGCACAGCACAAGAGGGTCAGCAGAGGATGTGGTGCAGGGAAGCCCCTGTACTGTGCTAGTCCCCAGAAAGGGCTGTGGGAGCAGGGTGTCCCTGCTGCACCAGCACAGGAGCTGGGCCCCATCCAGCACCTTCCGGGTGACAGAGGGGGCTGCCTCCCCCAGGTGGCAGCGGCCCAGAAGAGCCGCTGGGTATGACACAAGGCCACACCAACCCCTGCCACTTCCACCCACACCCCTTCCCAAGCTCCCACATACAACATGGTGGGAAGAAAACCATCTGGAGTACCAGAGAAAGTCCAGTGTGGCCCACACCAGCCCAGACAGTACCTTTAGCTTCATCATCGTCGACCTCATCCTCCTCTTCACGGATGATCAGGCGCCCATCCTCAGATACCTGGAAGTCATGGCTCACTCCTCTGGACCGCCTGGGGCCTGGCTCGGTGGCTGCTCACAGAGAGATGGGTCAGGGCCTGGGAAGGACCCGCTCCTGGGGGCAGTGGTACCCCCAGGGCCCCTGCACACCACACCAGCTCCCGCCCTATCCATCCCACCCCAGCCACATCCGAAGCTCCACTCCTCACCCAGCACTCGCTGGGACACATTGGGGTCCAGGAAGTTGAGGGGCTCATCCTCTTCCCCTTCCTTCAGCCAGGCCTGGCCCTTCTGCCGTGCTTGCTTCCTCCGCTCCTTGCTCCGCTGCTGTTTCTCCTCTTCCTCCTCTTCATCCTCTGAATCAGCCAGGATTTCCTCCATGCTGGACAACAGGCAGAGAGGACGATAGAGATGGAACAAGCCCAGGGGTGCAGACCCCAGCTGCCCCACAGATGTCCCCAGCTGAGCAGATCCGATGGGGCTGCTCTTTCTTCACCCTGGCCTGTCTTCACCTGTCTCCCCTGGGCTGTGCCAGCGGTGCCTCCTCTTCACCCGTATCTGCAGCCGCCTGCTTCAGGGCACGCCGCTTGCGGCTCCGCGCCTCTGCCTTGCGGATGTTCACCAGCACCTTGTGGTACTCCTCTGGGAGCAGCCCCTTCACCAGCTCGAAGCTGAGGAGTACGCACAGAGTGGTCAGTGCCCACCTCCTCCCACACCACCCACTTTCCAGCGAGCTCCTTCACTGCTCCAGCCCGACCCAGGAGCGCCCGGCTCACCCAAACTTGCGGATGAACTTGGTGAAGAGGTTTCGCAGCTTCATACGGAAGTGGCGTCTCATGTCGTCCGAAAGGTTCCCCACTGCCTCCAGCTGCCAGGACAGAGACCCTGAGACCAAAGCAAGCCTGCCCTGGGCACCCAGCCTCCCACCCTTCCCCTGCACAGCCACCTCACTCTCCCTGCTGCCCATCTTCCCCGCACACAACTCAGGCAGGGCCTTTGGGGAGGTGTCCCTGCTTGTCAGGGCTAGATCGTGGGGCTTCTCTGGCAGGTATATGCCAACATTTAGGAGAGGGACCTCTTTCCCTGCCTTCTCAGCCACCGAGATCAAGGTTGTGCCCTTGGCTCCCGGGCAGAAGCAGAGGATGGCTGAAGATGCCCCAGCTCTGCCCCACCACCCTCTGCAGGACAGCCCACGCAGAATCTCACCATCGTCTGGACGTGCTTGGCCAGCAGCTTGGTGTCCACCAGCAGCAGTGTGACTTTGAGGAAACCCAGAGCTGCCTTCACCACATCCCGGGTGCGGGAGGCCAGCAGCAGGCAGATGTTCTGCAGAAGCTGCTCCACCACGCTCAGCTCCAGGTGATCTGCAAGCACAGCAGGGTTCAGCCACTGCCAACCTCCTCCTGGCACCCACCTTTGAGGGAGAAGTGCTGCCTCATCCCCCTGTGCTGACCCTGGTCCCCACAGCTCTCGCTCCTGCTCACCTTTGAACTCGAAGAACAGGCGGGTCAGCGCCAGCACCGTGCAGCTGATCATGGTAACCGAGCCCGTGAGCCCCGCGTAGATCAGCAGCAGGAACCGCTCCATGGCCTCTGCAAGAGGGAGATAACTCAGGCCTCCACTTGCCCCCTGGCCCATTTCAGCAGAGTGCTGGGCATGGGTCCATTCCCCCCCAGAGCAGCCATGGGGCTGAGCAAGAGCTCACCTTGGGGGGTGGGTCCGAAACGAATGAAGGCATGCCCCATCTCCACGAGCAGCACGAAAGCGTTCTTGCGGGCCCCCACCGATACCTCCTTGGTGCACAGGATGACCTGGAGGCACACAAGCATCTCACAGTGCTGCTGCCACCTCTGCAGCCAGAACCATCCACATCCCCCCAGGGACCCTGCTCACCTCTGGGACCAGGGCAGCGACGAAGGGCTCGTGCTCTGCGGAGAGCTGTTTCACGATGTGCAACAGGCACTTCAGCCGGGGCTGGGGAAGGAAACAGCCCAGCAATGGTACACCCAGGGACACACACCCNTCCCCCCCAGCAGCAGCTGAGCTCTGCCACCACAGCCCTTGCTCTCACTCTCTTGGCCGGAGATGCTGCGCTCTTGAGCGAGTCCAGCAGCACTTTCTGCAGATCCCTCAGGTGGGAGCGGACGAAGGCCTGGCAGGGGGCATGGGGAGCGGCACACACTTCCTCCAGCACACGGTACGCCTTCTTCTGCATGCTGCGCTCCTTGCTCTGCAGGGACACACAACATGCCACCGCTGTCAGTGCACTCCCTTGCCACGGTGTCTGAAGGGACACCTGCAGCACCCCGTGCCACTCAGCAGAGACCCATCCCTTATAGCAGCTGCTCAGGCCCCCAGAGCATGGGTCCAAGCTGGCATCAAGCAGATGGTGCCCCATCACACCCTCTGTGCCTGTTCTGGCCGACTCACCTGAAGAGAAGGCTGGATGGTGTGGTACAGGGAGCCCAGGGACTGCTTGTCAGCGTAAGGTGCCATTGCCACCACCAGGTCTAGTATGGAGAGTCTAAAGCAGAGAGGGACAAGCAGGTGGGTGACTGCAGGATCACTAACATCCCCCAGCCAAGCTGGGACTCTGGAGCTGTGAGTCGCATCGGATGCAGGGGAGCACACCCCCTAGGGCACAGTAGGAGTGCCCTAGCACTGCTCTCTGGGAGGAAGCCTCCTTAAGGTGTTACCTGGTAAACTCGGAGCTCTCAGGGCTCGTCAGCTTCTCGCTGGCTTTCTGCAGAAACCCACACACCATCTGCAGGACATGGAACATAATGAGATCAGAACTGACCAAAGGGAGTTTGCAAGCCACCTGGTGTCGGGGAAGACAGCAGGCCTGCTGGTGGCCTAGCTCTCTTCACTGAAGTCATAGGCCCTGACAATATCCTCGTGTTCCCACGAGACAGGAAAAGTTACTCATGCAGAGAGGATCTTAATAATCACATTCTCAAAACACAGCGGCCTTGATGATAGGGGTACAGGCTGCCCTAAACCAAGAAGTTGTTATGGGAAGGTGCTTGGGAGTAACGGAACATGTCAGACATAAGAAGATGGTCAAAACAGCAGGTGTGTGGATGCTTTTAGGCATCAAAGGTAAATGAACATATTTAGCTATAAGATAGGTTTATCAGAACTCGTCACAATCACTAACCAATCAGTGGGGTGTAATCAGTGTATGTAACCAATTAGCAGTTTTTTATATACCTTGTTTGCAGTAACAAAGGTATATCATGTGTGTGATTTCACCCAATAAAGGGCTTCACCTAAAACTCATATTGAATTGCATGTTGCTCATCGCCGGTCTCCACAACCTGGTCCTGCCACAGGACTTTGTGGAGACCAGATGCACCAGTGGGTCCAAAGAGAGCTCAATAAATTCCCAAAGGGCTTGTGCACAATGTGCCAGATGTGGCTGCACAACTGGGAAATCTCATCTGCACCAACAGAGGCAGAGAAGGGCTGCCCTCTGTCCAGCTCGTCTCTTCCTGTCCTCTGCAGTCAGGCACCCACCACAGCCCCATCGAACTGTGTCTGGTGGGGGGACGCTGGCCTAAGCCAGCACAGCCTGCCCTGCTGTCCCAGGCCCTCCTCACCTGGGGGTCCGTGATGGTCAGGTAAGCACGGACAGTGTCCAGCACAGAGCGGCGCGGAGCGCTGCTGCCGCTCCCCTCCTCCTCGGGCTGGCTGTACACGTTGAACAGGATGGGCAGGAAATTTTTGGCAAAGCGACCCACTTCTGCCCGCTCCGCATCTAGGGAAATGACAGAGGGGGGTACAGATCAGCGTCAACCCTCTCCGGGCCACTGTAGGGGACACAGGCCCAGCACAAGAAGCTGTCCTCCCCACCTGTCTCACAGCCTTTGTGGATGAGGGTGCGCAAGGCCTGGCACACGGTGGGACGCAGGTCCGGGCGCTCGCTGATGGCCATGCCCAGGGTGCGAGCCAGTCCCTTGAAGGCTCCCAGCACATCCGTGGGGTGGGTGCAGAAGCCAGGGAGCAGGGTCCACACCTGGAAGGCAAACGGAGAGGTGGGAGGCCAGCTGCCTTCACCTGGGATGCCACCATCCATCCTGGTGTCACAGGTACACCGTGGCGGGCTCCCGGGCACTCCATTACCTGCCACTGCAGCGTGTCGTAGATCTTGGCCTCCACACTCTTCCCAGCCTGGGTAAACTCCAGGGCTGCAGAGGAGAAGGAGATGAGCAGAGCTGCAGACGTGGCAAAGATCCGCTCCACCCCAGGGAAAGGAGATCTCACAGAGCACCCTGGGGTTTTGGGAAGCACAGGACCATAGCATGCCATGCTCCTCACCTCTGCTTTTCAGGGTGGCTGCCAAGGGCAGGAAGTAGCTGGTGAAGAAGCCGAGCCGCGCGCCCTGCACGTTGTCTCGCAGCACCGGCAGGAGCCAGCTGCGGGGGAAATCCAGCGTCTCCCTGGGGAGGGAAGGCACGGGTCAGGGAGAGCAGCAGCTGCTGGCATCAGCCCCTGGGCACAAGGCACCTCCACCCAGCCCCAAATCTGGGGGCAGGGAAGCTCGGCAGAGCAAAACACCTCCAGTATCACGTGGAAAATGAAGAAACAGCTGCAAAACACCCACAACCGCAGACAGACTGGCAGCTGTCTGCCTCCCAGTGTGACAACTGAGGGAAACAGAGGAAGTCTGAGCCCAAGAAAACAAAGGGACAGCACTCCACTAAGGGTGCTGGGGGCACTGGCCATTTGCACTGGTTTCTGGAGAGGTCCGAGATGACACACATGAGAAAGGGCCAAGAGGGAAACGTTTCTCAGCTGGAGAACAGTGCTCCCCGCTGCTGGGAGCGGGTGCAGGGCCCTCTCCCTCATGGCTGTACTCACTCCTTGCCGTCGATCTCCAGGGGCACAGCATCCAGCAGCACCTCAGGGCCCATTGTGCTCACAGCAGCCCCCACCGCCTGGTCCACTTCAGTGGTGTAGGGGAAGTGTGGGGAGAGACGTAGGTCACACAGGGACTGGAGACACTGCAGGGACAAGGCAGAATGGTTGCAGAGGAGCCAGAGGCAGGCCCAGCACGTGTCACTTGCTGTCCCTGCTCAAGGATGCCAGCTGCCCCGTGTGTCCCCGTGCTGTATCCCAGAGCTACGCACACCCTGCCCGTGCATGGGCAGGACACTGGGCACCAGCACAGCCCCACTCTGCAGCCAGAGAGCAACACAGACCTGGCAGCGGCGCGGTCACCCCACCTGACATCTCTTTGCCCTCCCAGCCTGGCTTACCTTCCTCATGATGGGGTGGCACTGCTTCCCACATGTCTGGAAGAAGACCTCCAGCACCCGCAGCACCTCATCCCACGCTGCATGGAAACGGTATGTCAAGCCTTCCTCCAGTGATCTGGGGAGAAGAAAGGAGACGGTTATATGGGCAGGGTCTGACCCAGCACTGAGCAGGGACTGGGCAAAGGCCACTCAGAGCTAGGCCAGGCCCACGGGGACAGCCTCTCCCACACCACTGCTCCTCACTTGAACATCTTGCAGAGGTAGGAGGCAGGGGCTGGGGCAGATGCAGAGATGGTACCCAGGTCACCCACGTGGGGAGCGATGCACTCATTCAGGAGGGTCTGCAAAGGCAGAGATGAAAAATGGGGTGACAGCAGACTGCAGATCCTCCAACACGACAGGCACAGAGGGGGAAACCACACACCCCCACACCACACACCCCTACACCACACACCCCTGGCAAGCCTCAACCCCCCAGGGAGAGGCCCCCAAAACAACAAGGTGCACGTGTGTGGTACTACCTCCAGGGTCTGCGCTGCTGCTGACACCACCTGGGAGTGTGGTGAGAGGAAGCAGTTCATGGCAGCCGAGAAGAGCCGAGGCAGATGAGCCCAGCACAGGTCCTTCTGCAGCCTGGAGAAGAGAGAAGGGGTGGGTGAGAGACCAAGTGGCTGCCTCCCCCCTGCCCAGCCGTGGTCCCTGCCCGCACCTGCCCAGGTTGACGTGTGCCCGCTCCATGGTGGACAGCCAGGTCAGCAGTGGCTGCAGGTCACTGGTGTTGGGCACGTAGTCATAGAGGGCCTGGGGAAGCAGAGAGCGAGTGGGTGCCATGGCACTGCTAGCACCATCCCACCCCATGCTGGCACAACACACTCACGGTGATGATTTGGGCATTGAGCTCGGCTGGCAGGCAGGCCACACTGGTCTGGGCGCTGAAGAGGCTGTGGAAGGCTTGCATGGCACACGCCGTCACCAGCTGCCAAGGACATGGCATGAGGAGGTGGAGCTCCATGGCAGGCGGTACCCCTTTCCCCGCTCTGCCCTCTCTACCCCAAACAAGACTTTGCCTGGGAAAGCCCAGTGCTGCTGCAACTGCACCCTGTCTTCAGCCTCCCGCTCCCACAGCAGGTGGGCCAGCTGCCCTGGGCTCCTCCACATTTCCATCCTGCATTCCCTGGCTCCCAACCAGCAGCTGAGGGGCAAAGGGGCTGCCCTCACTACCCTGGCCCAGGGACACTCACCACGTGGCTGAGGGTCATGACTCGGAGCAAGGTCTCGCAGCAGGTCTTCACCACGGCCGCGGGGAAGCAGGGCAGCAGGTCCCGCAGCAGGGCGAGGACGTGCAGGGTGGTGGTTGCCTCCTTGGTGCCTGCAGGAGCAGAGCAACGCCTGAGCCTATGGCACCCCATGGCAAAGCCCTCAAGACAGAGCTGAGGCTGACCCACGGAGTTGGGGTGAACACCCCCCCTTGACTACTAGGAAGTGCAAAGCGACAGACAGATGTTTGAAGACCCTCTGAAACACCTTAGGTGCCCTAGAGGCATCTTATGCCTTCCCCAGCAATCCGGAGTGCTGCACCCTCCCCTCTTCCCTTCAAGTTCTTATCCTCCCGTGGCCACAGGGCCCCCCACCCTCAGCTGCAGACCCCTTGCTCCAGCTCTCCACACCTCCAGCTTTTTCAATCTCCTGCACGCAGAACTTGGCGGTAGAAGGTGCCGCAGGGTGATGCTCAGGGGCCGTGTCCCCAAACATGAACTCACTGCCCCTCAGGACAGAGCACACGCCATGCTGCGCAGCTTTCCGCACCTGGGGGAAGGAGAGCCCAGGTAGTAGAAGCCACAGAGTCTGGGGGCACAGCCAGCCCCAGAAATGAGCCCCAAAGGCACCGTCATCCCTCATGAGGGGCACTTGGAAGCTCACCTTGGGCTTGGTGTGAACGCAGAAGCTCAGCAAGCCGTGATAGACCTGGAAGGTGACAGGGTAGCTCCAGGCTGCCAAGTCCTGCTTCCGCAGCAGCGTGGCCAGGCAGGAGAGGACCTACACCAGGGGAGCAGCAGGGGCATCAGCATCACCCCACACTTCCCTCTATTGCAACGGCCTCTGGCCGAGCACCCAAAACCACCCTACAAGAGCAGCAGCCCCCACCCCAGCCCTCAGCAGACCCCTGGGCAGAGCTGGCTGCCTCTTGGCTACTCACCCATCGCAGGGCAGAGGTGGAGCTGCTGCAGGCCTGTGAGGACACGATACCCATGAAGGCTTTTGAAGCATCTGAGAACTTTTTTATGAGCACAGGACTTGGCACCCTGTGAGGAGAAGGGGGTGCACCAGCAGTGTGAGGAACAGTGTCCGTTTCGCAGGGAACTGCATCCCCAGCCTACCCCAGCTGGATCAATTCCTCAGCCCAGCAACTGGGACAGCACTGGCCCCTCTTCCATGATGGGGGCCAGGTAGCACTCCCCACTCTTTTTTGAGCTGCTTACCGCTTCAGGACAAGGTTGAGCAAATAGGCGACTGCAGCCAGGGACTCTGGGGACTCCACTGCCTCCAGCGTGGTCATCTGGGAACAGAGGAGGGGTAAGCAAGGGGAAGTGGGGGTTCACACCACCCCAGCCCTAGGGAGGGGAGCAGAGAAACCAGCAACAGCCCAACAGCATCTCTGCAGAAGGATGCCCAGGGCCTTGTCTATGAGCACAGCATGTTCCACCACGCCCTCTCCACCCCAAGAGACAACCCATGCTGCCCACAGCAGCTCCCCTCACACCTCATCACCACTCACCAGCACAGCAAAGTACTCTGTCTCGCTCTCCTTGCCCCCCTGCGAGCGGATCACCTCTGTCACGGCTGCCAGCACGGCACAGATCTACAAATGGCAAGCAGAGCAGGTCAGTGCTTCAGCCTCATGCCCAGGGGTCCAACCCACCGGACCCCTCACCTAGCCCTACTCCCCCCAGTACCTCTTTGTGAGCGGCAGAGTTGGACTGCCAGAAGCGCTGCACCTTGCTGAAGGTGACGTTGGTGCAGTCGCTCAGCCCGCTCAGGAAGGTGCCAGAGGACTTCTCCGTGGCGGCCTCCCCGGCATCGCCCCCTTCCACGGGGAGCTGAGCACCGCCCCCCGGCCGCGCCAGACGCAGGGACCCCGACTGCAGCTCATTGTGCAGCTTCACCGCATCCACCGTCAAGTTGCTTTTCTCTGCCAGGGTGAACGGGTAGGCTCAGAACTGGGAGGTCACATTGCCATTCACCCCAAAAACCCCTACGCCACTCCCTCCTTCCCCTCCCAGCCAGACCAGCTTGGCTGGAGCTCATTTGCAGTAGGCATGACACGGGTGCCGCTCCCGCCTGATGGGAGAAAGCACGGTGGCAACAGGCTTTGCATCCCCATGAATCACAGACGCCAGCTTGCAACCAACAGCAAGTGCTGCAAGAAGTGCTGCTTCATCAGCAGGAGGAAGATCTCCCTGGCCAGCAGCAGCCAGGGCTGTCACACGATGCCGCTCTGGGGTTTGTCTTCACTGTGCAGCCTTCTGACCAGGAGCCCCGGCTGTGCTCCCCGGGGTGCCAGGCACCACAGCAGCACCCACAGGCACCGCTGTGGACTTTCGGGAACCCGAATCGCTCCCGAAGGGAGCTGCCCGGAGCTCACACGGCCGGGACCTGTCGTGGCCGCTGCGGGGGCTCCGCACCGGGCCCGGCGGGGTGACGGGCATCGCTGCGGCCCGAGCCCCGTTTCATTCCCACGGGGCCGGTGTCACAGCGAAGGCAGCGAGGACGCGGCCGTTACGCCGCAGTCTCGGTTCTCTGCCCCGGTTTGCCGCCTCCGTCTCCCGCGGCTGCACATCGGGGCTCAGCGGCTCCGGGCCGGGCCCCCCGCCCCGCCCTAGCTCTCCCCTGCCCGCACCGGGGCCCTGCCCGCACCGGGGCCCTGCCTCCCCGCCCGCTTCCCTGCCCTCACCCGCGGGCCTGCTGCAGAAGCGGCTGCGGGCAGCCAGGCGGTGCTGGCGGGGCTCTGGGTTGCAGTCGCTGCTGTGGCCCTTCCGCCAGCGCTTCAGCTTGGCGGCGGCGCCGGAACGGAACCTGCCGCCCCGCGCCATGCTGGAACCGGCTCCACGTGCCGCCGTGCCGCCCCACGCCCCCCTCCTCTTCCGCTTCCGGCGCCAGCCGCCATCTTGAGTGAGGGCATCGCTGCCCTCAGAGCTGGCCACCACGCGGCGAGGAGGGTGGGGACGCTAAGCGGGGTGGCACCCGGTGGTGGGGCTAGAATGGGGGGCCTGAGGGGCCTAGGGCCAGCCGCCGGCAGGAGAGGCTGTCTGACATGCCTCTGCGGGGGCCGCAGGCTCTGCCGGCGCCGCACCCGCGTGGAGCCCCTCGTGCAGCACGCGCAGCCGGGCCGGCGCCGGACACGGGCGAGCAGCCACCGCCACGAGTGAGTGCGCGTGCATCGCCGCGCGGTGACGTCACGCCCCTGAAGGTCACGCCGCC
>VZTU01000766.1:21683-42641 GCA_013400835.1 Zapornia atra
CGGGGCAGCGGGGCTGAGGGCTGTCCGCTGCCGGTACGGGCAGCCTTCGCGTGATGGGGCTGGGTCCTGCGGGGCTGGGCGCCGCTGGAGGGTGCCACAGGCCCGGGGCTGGGCGGCTGGAGCCCGGCGGGAGCGGGGCTGGGCCGAATCCAGGGTTCCGGCGGGCTGCGGTGTTGCCTCTGATCTGGGCTGTGCTGGTGGCTGCTGTCCTGTCCCGGTCCCGTGGGCTCAGTGCCCCCTGGGATGTGGGGAGGGCCGGGGGCAAGGTGAGAGCTGCAGGGCCAGGGAGGGTGTGTGGCTGTGCTGGCGTCCCATCCCTCTGGCTGTGCCGCTGTCTGCAGGCAGGCGCCTGATGGAAGAGGGAAAGCTCCTGCCCTGTTCCCAGCAGCACAGGCAGGCTCTGGGTGCTCCCTGCTCAGCAGCCACCAGCTGTCATAGGCAAGGAAACCTCTGATGGGAGCTGGCCGCCGCAGGGAGGAGGAAGCCAGCTGGGTGGGGAGGTGCTGTGTGTTTGGAGGGGACCCCAGGACCTGTCTGCAGCATTTTGTCTCTCATCACACTGACAACATGGGCACAGGTGCCACACAAAGGCTGCAAGGCAGGAAGTTGTTGCTCTGCTTCATACCAGATGTGTTCAGAGAAGAACCCTTGGCAGAATGAAGGGGCAGGATGGAGAAGGGGGTGGCACTGGGATTTGTGTATCCCACCTACCCCTTACCAGAGTATGGGAGGCCTGGGCAGAAGCCATGCTGGTGACCTGGGGTGGGTCTGTCTCCTTGTGTCCAGCTCCTGGCTGTGGGGTCAGCCCCATGCCCATCTGGCAGGGCAGAGGCAAACCCTTGGCTCACTTCAGACAGCCTGTCTGGATGCTGCAGCTCCTGCCCTTACCCTCCCTGTTGCTGACCAGGGCTGTGTGGTGGGTACTGCTGGAATGGGAGCACAGGGAACTGGTCCCTGCTAGAGGGATGCTGTGATGTGGTACCACCGCCTGGCACTGAGCCAAGGTGAGTGCTTGGCCCAAGCTCAGAATGTGCCTTGGCAGGACTTGGGGGCAGCCTCGCTGCTTAATATTGATGGGCACTGCCTGCATGGAGGCCTGGGGCCCCAGCCCTGCAGATCGTTTTCCCAGTTGCTGGGTCGGCTCGGGTTCCTCCTTGCTCCCGCACAGCCCTCTGCCTGGACAAGGGCCTCAGCAGGCATGGGGGAGTGCTGCACAGTGTCACTTCAGCCTGGGGCTGCCCCTGGGCCATTCCTTCGCTGGTACACAGCCTTGTCCAGGGTAGATCCAGGAGAAGAGAAGGAGGAAGTGTTGGGACTCCTGGAATGTGGCTCTGAGGTTGGGAATGGTGCAGGGTGTCCTCTGCAGCTTGGTCCAGAGGATGCGATGAAGGGAAGTAGCATCCAGGCCCTGCTTTTTGGGAGTGAGGAGGGGTAATCGTGGCCCAGCTCTTACATGTACGTCTTGTGTGGGTTCCCCTGTTGCTGAACCTGTCAGGAAGGGCTGGGTCCAGGATAGTCCCTGGAACTGGCCCAGCATCCTGGATGCTCGTACCTTCTCTGGTTTCCTCTGAGTCAGACTCTCCGTGTCGCTCCCCCGGCCCCCTCCCCGCGGGGAAAGACGAGATGGGACCAGAGAGTATCTGAGCCCAGATGCTGAGGGGCTTGTGCCCCCCACTCCACACAGAGAGCGGGCTTGGCAGCAGTGGCCCCGCAGCCTCCAGGAGCCTGCGCTGAGCTCCCCCTGCTCTGCATCCTTGTGCAGGGTGAAGGAGAGGCCCCTGCCCGGCTGTGCAGGCGGGCTTCCAGCAGCACCAGCGCAGGGAGCCGAGCGACCGGCATCGGTGCATCTGGGAGGGGAGGCCCTTCCTGAGGGGCAGCCAGGCAGCAGGGTGCCCTGCCCACGCTGAGCTGGTTCCTCTGCCCCCAGGCGTGGCGTGGCAGGGATGAGGAGCCGGCAGCGGATGTTTGCGGCGGTGATGCGCCTGCTCCTCAAGTGCCTGCGGCTGGGCCGGCGGCGGCGGTTTAAGCTGGTGCGGCAGGCGGAGCAGCTGTGGCACTACGGGCACCTCTGCCTCCGCTCCCTGCTCTACAACTCCTTCACCAACAGCGACGTGGTGCTTGACTCCCTCTTCGAGCCCGTCTACTGGCTGGTGGACCACGTCACCCGGTGGTTCGGCGTGGTGAGTACCTGGCTCTGGGGGCTGGGCTGAGTGTGCCTCTGGGGCAGCTGAGTCTCGGGGCTGCCTGTGCTCCAGGCAGAAAGGGCGTGAGGACCTCAGCGTGTGGTGCAGTCTGGTTTCCTGCGGCCGTATCCTGCCCATGCCTCTCCCTGGGCGGCGAGGGGCAGGCGCTGTCCCTCCGGTGACCCTGGCCCTGTTCCCATAGGTGTTTGTGGCATTGGTGATCAGTCTGACGAGCTCCATCGTGGCCATTGTGTACATTTGCCTGCTGCCCCTCATCCTGCAGACCTACACGCCTGCCTGGATCTGCTGGCACCTCGCTTACGGACACTGGAACCTCATCATGATCGTCTTCCACTACTACATGGCCATCACCACCTCGCCCGGGCACCCGCCGCAGGTGAGGCGCTGACCAGCAGCTGGGCTCTGGAAACAGCTAAAGCAGCCTGAGGCCTCTGGCTCCGGGCAGCTGGGCTTGGCGGTGGGGAGGGGTCACAGGAGAGGTGAGGGGGCAGGGGAGGGGTTGCAGGGACCGGGTATACAAATCTCTTCTGTGCACAGGCCAAGGACGATCTCACCGGCGTCTCCATCTGCAGGAAATGCATTGCCCCCAAGCCGGCTCGCACCCACCACTGCAGCATCTGCAACAGGTAGGGCTCCCTCCCCCTGCCCACTGCAACACTTGGGGCTGCCTCTGGGACCACTCTCCTTGCCCCCTGTCACACTGCGAGACCCGGGCCCCTTCCCCTCTGCTGGCTTCTTGCCTTGAATTTCACACAGCATGCAGAGCTGGGGGGCTGCCTGCCCCCTCCCAAACGCGGGGCTTGTGCTGACGCTGACACTGGCACTGCTCTCCTCCCTCCCAGGTGTGTGTTGAAGATGGACCACCACTGCCGTATCCTTTTGCAGTACTAACCCATGGCATGCTCCCAGGGGGGAGCTGTCCCTGCTTCCCTCTTCTCTCCCTGCCCCGCCCCTGAGTCAGCCAGCACAGGGAAGGGCACTGGGGCCCAGAAGAACTGCCCTGGTCCCTGGAGTGCATTTAGACCCCTCGTCACAGTTACATCTTTAACCCCAGAGACAGCCTGGCTAAACAACTGCGTGGGACACTTCAACCACCGCTACTTCTTCTCCTTCTGCCTGTTCATGACCATGGGCTGTATCTACTGCAGCATCAGCGGCTGGGAGATGTTCCGGGATGCCTACGCGGCCATCGAGGTGAGCAGGCAGGCCCCAGCCCATGCCCTGCCCTGAGGCTGCCTGGGCTCCCCAGGCTGAGCTTGCAGAGTGAGCCTGGCCCAGGCCAGGCCTTGCAAAGACTTTCCCTCTCCTTTCCCCTGCGAGGCCCCCAGCTGCCCTTGTCCTGTGGAGTGGGGAGGGGTGAGCAAGATGGGCCCCCTCCTCTAAGACATGTAACTGGTGCCCTGTTTTCCATCCCCCTAGAGAATGAAACTGCTTGAGAAGGAGAGACTGCCGGTGGCTGCCAACCAGGTGGGACATCCCTGCCCCCACAGCTGCTCCAGGCAGTGCGGAGCAGAGCTGCCGTGCAGGCCGGGTCCTGCCTGGGGCCCCGCTCTCAAGGAGCGCCCCGCAGCCAGATCCAGCCCCTCTGCTCATCCCGTGTGCCAGAGCTGGGGCTGGCCAGGCAGCTCTGCGGCAGGCACTGCCTCCAGCAGCTTGGGGCAGGCTTCCCTGTACACCCGGCTTCCAGGGGCTGTGGCTGGTGGCAGCTGCTTGGCATGTGCTGCTCAGGCCCCGCTCCTGGGGAAGCTGCGGCAGCGCGTACACATCTCGCCCCGAGCCCCAGCTGCCCCCTGCCCTCTAGCCCACTGCTGCTCACCCGCACGCCAGCTCTCAGGTGTCTGTCTGTCTTGTGGCTGTCCCAGGCTGCCTCCCCCTCACCCCAGCTGGTGTGTTGATTCCAGCCAGGATCCTTTCTAGCTGTCTGAGCCCTGCCTTGGGGAGGGGCGCAGCATTCCCCCCTGTCTGACTGAGCTGTAGAACAATTTAGGTAATTGCACCCACTCTGGTCCTGTTTCAGACATACTACCAGACCCCACCACCCACCTTCTCCTTCCGCCAGCGAGCTTTCCATAAGAGCATCGTCTACCTCTGGGTCCTGTGCAGGTAAGGAGGCCCAGGGCTGGGAGGGCGGTTGCTGGGGAAAGCAGGGGGCAGACCCTTGCCCTGGGACATCATCTGCCTCCTTAGGGCTAGGCTGACTTGCTTTAGCAGAGATGTCCCTGCCTGGCCAGCTCTTTGGCCACAGAAGAGGAGAGATTTTGGCTCTGTCACAGGGGATTAGATGAAGTGACCCACCTATGCACTCACAGGTCGGGGGAGGCAGCAGCAGCTCCCCACAGCCCCAGCACCAGGGAGGGATGGCCTGTGTGTAACTTGTTCTTTGCTGTCCCCAGCTCAGTTGCATTGGCTCTGGGTGCCCTCACACTGTGGCATGCTGCTCTCATCACTCGTGGGGAAACCAGCATAGAGAGGCACATCAACAAGAAGGAGAGGCAGAGGCTGCAGAAGAAAGGCAAGGTGAGCACAGAGCATGGAGCGGGAGGGCTGGCCAGGGCAGAGTCAGACTTGATGTCCATCTCCCCGGCCTGCAGGTCTTCAGGAACCCCTACAGTTATGGTGGCTGGGATAACTGGAAGGTGTTCCTGGGAGTGGATGTGCCAAGGTAAGACCCCAGGAAAGACCCTGCCTGGGAAGGTGGTGGCTCAGCAGCATATGGGGGTGTGAGGCCACTGGGGCTCTCTCTCCTGGATGGAACAGGACAGCGAGGGTCACACGCTATGCACTGCCCTGTGGCTCCTCAGCCCTGCCCTGGGGCAAGCTTTGGCCTACCCAGCACCCTTTTGTGAAGAGAGCTCAGCCATCGTGGCAGCCCTCGCTGGTGCTGACAGCCTGGCTCAGCTCCACAGAGCTAAAGAGCATGGAGACTGTCAGCTTTTGGGCGCAGCCTCGCTCCTCTCCCCACAGGCACTGGCTCACCCGTGTCCTGCTGCCCTCTCCTCACCTACCCCACGGTACAGGCCTGAGCTGGGACCTGCCTCCCTGCGTGACCGAGCAGCGCGCCCCGCTCTTGGCCATCTGAGTGCAGCAGCCACCCCTCCCTGCGGGCAGGGGAGCGCCCGGGGGACCCGCTCTGGCCCAAGTGCCTGGCGGAAGGCGGGTGCTGGCACGCACGGCTGGCCGGAGCCAGAGCCACGGACACCTCAGTGCCAGTGCTGGGCCGGCTGCCCTCCTGACTCCTCGGTGGCTGCAGGCAGCCCCGGGAACTGATGGCAGGGAGCAGCAGCTTAAGGTGCTGCCCTCGCCCACGCAGGTACAGCCCAGCACGGCTCGGCTCTCCAGCAGGGCTGGGCAGAGATGACACCCCTGCCCCCAAGCACGCCCCACGGAACCTTTTTAAGACCATCCAATAAATATTTTTTTTCTAAGAAGGCCTGGCTCTTTTCCTTTGCTGGGGGCAGTGGGCAGGGACAGCCCCCGTTTCCCAGTGTGGAAAGAGGAGTAAGGGGCTACAGCCAGCAGCATCTCCAGCTACTCAAGCTGGGGAGGGCAGGGGTTCCTAGCCTGGGCTGCATGGAGACCCCCACAACGTTACCAAAACAGATATATTTATTCCTCCGGGGTGGGGGCTGCCACACACTGTGTGTGTGCAGAGCCTGCCCTTCCCACTCACGCAGGGTCAATCTGTCCGTCTCTGTCCCTGGCTGCAGCCGCGGCTGGGCAAGCCGGGAGCGGCACAGCTGCTTCCCTCCTGAGGGTGCCAGGAAGAGGGTGGGGATGCCGGGAAGGTGCCGCAGCAAGGGGTGCTGGCTGCTGATCCCCAGGTTCCAGCCCCAGCACGCAGGGCAGCACTGGGCTCTGAGGGTCCATGGCATCGGTTGGATGGCTGGGCAGGTTAGCGGGGGCCCAGTCAGATTGTTGGTCAGTGCAGGGAGGGGAAGCAGGGCGCTCACCTGCCCGGGCTCCCCAGCAGGAACCTGTGGGACAGAGATGGTGTCAGCAGCCACATCCCCAACACATCAGCACCCCAGCAGCTCCAGCCACACGCACTCACCATTCCCCGCGTGCTGCCACCGCCTCTTTCCGCACCAGCCTCTTCTTGTCATCCAAAGGCTTGGCCAGTGCCCGGATAACTCGGGCCTTGTACGGGAGCAGCTGTAGCACAGAAATGGCTTTTAATGACAGCTGGGTGCTGGCTGCACCCCCGGAGGAGGTTTGGGACCCTCCTGGCCCTGGATGTGCAGCAGACAGCTGCAGGAGCACTTACCACTGTTGTAGGCAGGCTGGTAAGCGCATGGGCACAGCGCAGGGCAGCGATGCGGACAGCCTGGAACAGACAGGGGTCAGGGTGGTGGAAGGAAGAGGGGCAGAGGAGGGGGTGGTGGGGACAGAGGAGGGATGTATGTACCATGGTGGGGCTGGAGGTGAGGCTGAGGAACTTGGTGACCAGTGTGTCGACGTGCAGGCTCATGATCTGAGGAGCTTCGAGGAGCAGCGGCTGGAGGCAGCTCAGCGTGGAGAGCTGCACCACGCAGTCTGAGCAGGACAAAGCCTCAAGCAGGAGGGAAAGCAGCTGTGATGGGGAGGACACAGGAGACATGAGTAACTGCCAGCTGCACACTCCCCACGGCCACATTCCGATCCCACCAAAGCTGGCTCTCACCGTGGGCAGTTCTGTCACCAGCACAGGCTTGGGGAGGTGGTTGAGCACATGGGACAGGCCCTTCAGGTAATTGGCCTTCACATCTGTGGAGAGCAGGGGTGGTTACAGGCAGCCAGGGGAAGGAGGGGACGCTGGCCCAGGTCCCCAGGGTAAGGCGGTGGCAGGGTGGCGAAGCTGGGCTGGGGGTGGCTGCTCACCAGGGCCGGCCGCGTGGAAGCCCTGCACCAGCTTGGGGACGTTGTCGGTGAAGAAGCGCTGGCGGAACATGATGCGCACGTCGGCGTGGCAGCCCTTGTGCAGCACGTCCGGAGACTCGGCCATCAGCAGGGAGAAGCCATCAGCTGCAGCAGGGCCCAGCTCCATGTCGCCCAGCAGGTCCAGCAGCTGAGGGAAAGAGAGCCCTGAGATGGGGCACCCTGCTGCTGGGCGTTCCCAGCCAGCCGTGGGAGCAGTGGGCAGGCTCCCTGGACATCACCCAGCCCCACTGACACCTACCTTGTCTGTCAGGCGGGTGCTGAGGGGGTGGTAGCGCAGAACCAGGGCTTTGGTAACCTGTGCAGGCAGAGCAGAGTCAGCGCCAGGCCAGCTTCCCCCCGCCCCCCCAGCCCCCCCAGCCCAGGGCAGGCCTTACCCAGAGCAGCAGTGTGAGCGCCTGCGTTCGGCGGGGCCCCTCCGCAAGGCCGGGCTCCATCCTGTTCACTGCAAGCTGCAAGATCTCGTCCAGCTGCTGCCCTGGGGACACAGAAGGGACAGGCTGAGCCATTCCTCTGCCAGCAGTAAGCAGAGACCCATAAGGTCCTGCCCAGCTCCCTTACCCGCCTGGTGCTTGTTCACCAGCCCTGCGAAGCACTTGGCAGCTGTGGTGGCTGTGAAGGGGCAGTTGCAGGAGCAGCTCAGTGCCAGCAGCTCCCGGAGCAGCCGATCCTGCTGAGGAATTGCCACCTGCAAGAGGTATGGCGCACGTTACAGCCCAGGGCTACAACTCCCTTCCTCTGCCTGTGGAGCTGCTGTAGACACAGGCAGGAGGGTGCTCAGTCAGGGCCTTCTCCATCCTACTCCTCACCAACTTACACTGCGAGGTAAGGAGCAGACGAAGGCCATAAGGAGGGCGACCAGGCGTCTCTGTGCCTCCAAGCACTCCCCATCCTGAGGGGAAAGAACAGCACCCGTGTCATCACAGTCTCTGCTGCCAGCATGTGCCAACATCCTCACTCCTTGCTTGTATTCCAACCACCACTCCCAAGCACCCAACACACCTCAAAGGGCTGGAAGGAGCAGGGAAAACTGTTCTGGGGCAGGAAGGAGACCTCTCCGTCGAGGAAGAGGGGCACTATGTGAGACACACTCTGGGCAGCCAGCCTAGGAGAAAGGAGACATTACAATGTGCTGCTCTGGGAGGGTCACCAGGGAGCTCCTGAGCACCTCCCAGGAGGTGCAGGGTCTCCCTGTACAGGCAGCAGCAGGGGGAACGCAGCCTGACCCCCTCCACACACTGCAGTGCCTGGCATCCCACCCCAGCATCACTCACTCGGGGCTCAGGTGAGTGGTGGCAGCACTGATGACAGGGACCATGGCAGCCAGCACCTCTTCCTCTAGCAATGCCTTGCCCAGCAGCGGGTGGGTGCTCTCTGCAGGCAGCGGGAGGAAAGGGACACGCTGGAGCCCTCTGCCCAGAGCAGGGAGGCAGGCACTGCCCGGCACACACCGGCCTCGGGGCAGGGTTGCTCTGCCTCGGGCAGCGTGCCCGCAGTTCCCGCAGTCGCCGGAGGGCGGCAGCAGCAGCGCTGGCTGCTGGACCAGGGACCCCGGAGAGCCCGGGCAGCTCCAGCTCTTCCCTGCCCGCTCCAGCCCCGCACCTACCCTGCATGGCAGCTTGCAGGGCCATGGCCAGCAGGCAGGGCACCACTGCCTGGTGGTAGTACCAGCAGCCTTCCGCGTCCTGCTGGCACTGCAGGGCCACACGGTGCAGGCTCTGGCACACAGAGACCACGTCTCGGGCGTTCCTGGCCTCGCTCCCTGCAGGGCACAGTCACTGTCACATCAAGGGGTCTGCGCCGGGACCCCGGGGCCACGCAGCCCTCCCTCCTCGCACCGCCGCCACCCCCATCCTCTCCCAGCCACCCGTAGTAAGGGGCAGCGCCTGCCCCGACGCGCTCCTTGGAGCTGCCCGTCACGGGCCGCACTACCTTTCTGCACCTTCCGGAGGCGCTGCAGCAGGACGGGGACAGTCTCCCTCACGATGCTGGTGTGAGTGGACACGGCTGCCAGGGCCTGCAGGCAGCGCTGCTGCAGCGAGCAGCTCTCTTCCTCCCTCTCTGAAGAGGAAACACACCTCAGAGGGGTGCTGGGGTGACCCCAGGCCCCCTCACCCAAGGGCATTCAGGGCCCGAACCCTGCCAAGGTGCATGGGGTGAAGCAGCATGCCCGGCCCGAGGCTCCCTGCCTGCTCTCTGGCTGTGCAGCTCCTCCCCACAAGGAGATCCTGGCCCCACAGGCTGGTTGCCAGCCCCGGTGCCTGCACTGGGAACCCCCCAAGGAGAGCCACCAACCTACACCATATGGCACAGCCCCACTGCCTGATAGGGGCTGAACGGGGATGAGGTAGGCTTCACCCCAAAACTAGACATCACTCCATTCCCAAGGCCACCAGCCCTACCTGACTGCAGCTCCTCTTCAAGCCTGGGTACCATGCGTCCAGAGAAAACGTCTGGGTAGATGGGGGCCAGAGATCCAGCTGCCTCCATTGCTGCTTCACTGCCGGGGCAAAGAGAGCAGGAGGGATGAGGTGAGCACTGCAAACCCCGAGTTGCTTGTACAGCAGCTGCACAGACCTGGGCCAAAAAATGTTTCCAGAAGCCCATTTCTCAGCCATCAGCCCTTTTCACCCTACTGGCACCACCCCCTTCTTTGACAAGCCCATACTTTCTAATCTCCAGCCCATAAGTTGTCCTGTTTATCCCTTTGCTCCTACACCCACAACATCTTTTAGTTCAGATAGTTCCTGTGCCTCCCCTCAGACAACAGCCCCTCTCTGCAGTGGGGCCAGGCTCTGCTCCTCTCCCCAGAGTGTGGGTGACTGCAGCGGCACCAGCACAGCCCTCACCTGCTCTGGGAATCCTCCTCACGCAGAGCAAGATGGATGAGGTGATCCACAACCAGCTCCAGGTTAGAGGGAGACAGGAAGCCTGGAATAAGAGATGTAGATGAATCCTGCGCTCAGCCAGAGGTAAAGATGCCAATGTTCTGTCCAGTGTCCTTCCCCCTCACCCCAGCCAGCAGCAACGCAGCAGCGTGCCAAACAAGGCACCCAGTGCAAACAGGCAAGAGAGAGACCAAATGTCCCTGGAGCTCATGGGCTCCTACCACTGCTCTGGTGCACCCAGAAGAGGGTGACACCCCGCCCCTCTGGCTCCCCAAGGGAAACAAGGCACGAACCTTGCAGGGAGCCCAGGACGGTCAGCGCCCTGATCCCAACCAGCTGCAGCTGCACACTGGGATCCGACAGTGCCGAGAACACCACCGAGCAAACCGGGGCTCGGAGCGACAGCAGGGAGCTCTCATCTGCAGAGAGAGGAACAGTCACTGGCTGTCACCACACAGCCACCCAACAGGCCCTTTCTGGGGCCCTGCTGGTGGATGCCCAGACATGCAGTGTCCCTGGGACACGGCAGGGGCTTGCACCAGCCACGTCAGCGAGCCTTCCTTCTCTGTCAGCATACAAGAAGGTGAAGACAGAGCCAGAAGCCCCCATGGGACAGAGGTGCCTCCAGAGGCACCAGCCAGCCTCACCTTCTTCCATATGTCCCCACTTCTGCTGCAACTCCAGGAAGCCCAGCAGCATTTCCAAAATCGTCCTCCTCTGGCTGCTCTGCAGGGACAAAGAGGCATAACCTCTTTGCTGGGATGCAGCTACACCTCAGCCAAGAGATGTGCGGCCAGTGGTAGCCACAGCTAGGAAAGGACACCCAATTCAACCCCCTGCTCCCACCAGTCCCTGCAGAGCCAGAGGGCACACTCAGCCCTGCTGCCTGTGACCCCAGAGCTCCCCTCACCTGCGGGTGCTTGGTGTACTGCTCCAGCAGCAGGGGCAGGACGTTGCTGGTGACACGGTGGTAGGCACGGAGGGAGGCACCCGCTGCTGCCTGCAGGAGTTTGGCACTTGGCCACACCAGCTTCATGTCGGGCTCACACAGGTGGTGCCTGCAATCTGAGATAGGCGTGGGCGTCAGCGGCGCCGCACAGCTCCTCTGCTGCACAGCTCCTCTGCCTCACGTGTGGGGACGCAGCGGATCGCTGGGCTGGGACGTGCTGCCGGAGCACAGCTCTGAGCTGCAGCACAGCCTCCCTAACAGCTGCTTTGCCCAGCTCCAAGCCCACAGCACAGCCTAGGGCACCCCAATCCCAGCAGAGAGGAAAGCAACTCAATCCAACAGGCATTTCCTACTGCTCCCCCCCTCCTCCCTTCCTCCAGCCAATTCCCTTGGAGAAGCCAACAGTGGCAATGAGAGCTACAAAGAGAAGAAAGCAAGTGGCTTCAAAGAGAGCAGGAGGGCAGGTCTCTGGCTAGGAGCACGCTTGAAGGCTCAGCAGGGTGAACCTCTCTACTAACCTTGCAGGATGCTGCTGAGGAAGGAGTCCAGCAGGTCCTCGGTGTCAGAGCTGAGCACAGAGCGGGAGAGGCAGGCAGACAGGGCGTGCAGTGTGGCCAGGCACTCTGCCTCCACCTTCTCACTCGCTGTCTGAAACACCTGCAGGAGAGGCCAGGGGATGAGCCCAGCTCCGTGCTGTCCCCAAACACAGGCTTCACACTCCCGGGGCTGAAGGGCTCAGGCTCCTGCCTCACTTTCCACGTGCTCCAAACATGCACTGTAGCACATCCAAACCCCAGGGACAGGCTGATAGGGCTGACCTGACCCCCACTTTTCATCTGGGGCAGTCCAAGGCCACAGGTGGGGGCTGCTGGGAGATACAGGACCTGCCTGATTTGGCTGTGAACTTCTGCTCAGCAGGAGCCCGGCTGTGGTGGAGCACTTGTTAGGGGCCCTGCAGTACTCACCTCCCTGCGCAGGGATGACCAGAGGCTGGGGAGGAATTCCTGCAGCTCCTTCTGCCCATAGATGGCACAGCAGGCAGTCTGCAAGAGGGAGCCCGGAGAAAGCATCAGAAAGAAGCCACTACCAGGAGGACACAATGCAGGGACACTGTCCACCCTGTCAAGCTCAGGCTGAACTGCTTGAACCAATCAAGGGACAGAAAAAGAGGAAAGAGTGATGCAGGCCAAACTAGGACCTGGAAAATTTGGGCTCTGCAAGACTGGCAGGGAGAAGGGCTCAGAGGTAGCTGGCTGCTGCTGCCACAGGCCAGCTATGGGCCAAAGGGAGTAGGGGATCCCTCCTTACCAGGGTCTGCAGGGAGTCAAGCTTGGCACTTTGCAGGTCTGAGTCCATCTTCTCAATGAGTAGAGGGAGCAGGAACTGCAGAAAGAGGCACTTAGACTCAGCACGCCCTTTGCACCACCTTGGCCAGGCCCTGCAGGCACAATCTCTGCCAGGAGAGCAGTGGGGGGATGCCTGCAGCAGGCAGCCCCTTCCCAGAGTGCCAGTGCCAGCACCCGCCCTGTGCCCAGCCCCAGGAGACAGGGCTGCCCTGGCCCCAGGGGTTCCTGACCCATGGAGCCACAGCAGGAGCTGCAGCTGCAGCACCACAAAGCAGCCTGTGCTCAGGGGAGAGTGGGGTGCTCAAGAACCCCAGAGGAGCTTCCTACCTCAGCAAACTGGGGGGTGGAGGCCAATACAGCTCGGAGGCTGAGGATCAGGTCTTCTCTCTGGATGCCATGAGGGTCGTTGGGGGGCTGGAAGGGAGGCAGAGAGCAAATCAGTAAAAGTCCCAACACAGCCATCAGCTGGGGCCATATCACCTCATCTCCAGCAAGCCAGCAGCAATGCCAGTCACTGCAGCCAGCCTGGCACTGTCCTGTTTGCCTGGGTACCACAGCTCAACACTGCCCAGCCAAGACTCAGGCCCTCCCTTCTCCTCCCATTCCTTGGAGGGGACACGACCCCCTGAGAAAGCACCAGAAGGAGTAGGCTGTGGCACAGGACAGACTCACTCACTGGAGAAAAATCAATGGGGAAGTAACAGGATGTCACTTCAAACAGCTCCTCCACAAAGGGACCTGTGGGGAGAAAAGAGAGGGAGTGAGCAGAAGGCACAAGAGGCACAGCGGCAACACCTAGCACCCACCACAGGCTGGCTCTGCAGCTCCTAAAGCAGGTCAAGGACAACCTCAGCCCTGGCCAGACCCAAGGGCCATGCCTCCAACAGCTCAAAGAAAAGCAATGCATCACCCCCTCAGTTCTGCAGAGCAGGCAGAGGCTCACCTAGGGTGTAGTTCTTGGCAATGAGGTCACGCACGATCTGGAAGGCCACCAGCAGATTGCGGGGATCCTTCTCCCCATCCATCACCTGGATGAAGCCGAAGGTGAAGTCAGCACCCAGGCCCTTCAGCTCTGCAGAAAGAAGGAGTGTGAGCAGATGCAGGACACCAAACCTCACCAACATGGCATAAAATCAGCCTGGCTTCCCCAGCCCCACAGCCCTTTTTCAGCTCTCCCCATGCAGAGCAACAAAGCCCTCAGAGAAGGTAAAAGTGAGCCATTTTCCCCAGAGTCTGGGCAACCCCAGAATGGTTCCAGCATCTGCCCCCTCACCTTCCTCCCTGGTGCCCATAAAGTTGGTGATGATGCTGTAGACTGTGTGGCGGTCCAGCTGCAGCAGGGACTGGAGAAAAGAGCAGAGGAATCAAACCAGGCCTCTACACGTGTCAGCACTGCTGCCCAAGGGCAGGACCCCCAACTGCTCAGCAGCTGTTTCCTGGCACATGGATCCCTTTTACCACATGCAAAGTGTGCTCATGCCTGTGCGATGGCACCTGAACATGACTGTGTCCATCACAGGCACACCAGGGCTACACATACTGCCCAAGGCTCTGCCAGCATAAACAGTCTTAACCTGGATAAGAATTTAAGTGCTGAGGTCACATAAACACAACCTGGAGAACAGAGTGAAGCAAATAACTCCCCCCAGGGCTGACAGAAGAGAGGACAAGGTCCAAACAGGATCCTCAGCTGCTCTCTGCCTCTTGCTCTGCAGCAAGACACAGTGTCTCGAAGCTCGGCAGGAGCACTGCACCGCTGCGGAAGGCTGCGCTACACTGCACTGCTGCACACAGTCCCTGGGGCAGAGGGGCCGTCCCCAGACACCCAGGGATCAGGGACAGGAGCATGGGAAATCACATAGCCCACCTGCACATGTACCTCCTGGAAGATGGCTTTGAGCACAGACACCGCTAGCCCTGGGGACAGCACATCACACATGCTCTGGGGACAGGAAAAGAAAAGCAAGAAGCCATATAACAAGACAAGCAGCCATATAACAGAGCTCTTCCTTCTGTACAGCAGCTACCTGCAGGATCCCCTCCTGCACTAGGGAGAGCTCACCACCCCCCGACAGCACAGGGCAGGATGTTTATCACCTGTGCTGCTCCCCAGAGAGGCCAGGGAAACCTTGCCCCAGTACCAGCATGGGGCAGGAGGTTATGGCAGTGTCCTCTCTCCTGCCCCTCTGCAAGGGGTGCACAGGAACATGGAGAAGACGGGGCAGTGCTGCCAGGCAGGAGCTGCAGAGCATGAGCTCACCAGCGCTCGGAGTCCCTGGAGCACCGAGGGAATCACAAGGTGATGATCCTGCAGCCGATTCTCATAGAACAGGACCAGGTGCAGCACTGTCAGAAACAGACACCAAGGTGTGTTAGTCCTGGGGAAGCAGTGGTCCTGCACCGGTGAACAGGATGAACCGCCACTGTTGGGTGCATCCTACTTGGCTCCAACGCCTTCACCCTCCCTCCCTGAGCAACCCATGTCTGACCGCAGCAGGGCAGCACCCACCTCTGGCTGCTGCAGAGGTGCTGGAGCCACCCAGGAGGCATTTGCCCTGGCCTGTCCCGACAGGTGGATGCAGACACCAGCAGCTCAGGCCTGCTCAGCCCAGGCTGGAGGATGCCGTGGGGTGGGGCGCAGGGATGGAGCGGGAGCTCCAGCTGCCCTGCGCTGGCTCCACAACACGTTCCTGGCCCCTGAGTCAGGGCCAGGGGCGCCTGCACACCCGGCCCCGGGGAGTGGCAGCAGGAAGCAGACTGGAAGAGCCAGCTAGGAGCATCCTGTGCCCACAGCTGCTGCAGAAACTCACCCCCCCAGGAGGCAGCCTGACGCAGCGCTTGAGAAATGAACTGCGTGAGGAGGGGCACAAAGGGAGATGGAACCAGCTGGTGGTGTCTCAGCTGCCTGTGCCCCCCGGGAAGCTGGCTCTGCCCACCCTCCTCCAGTGGCTCCAGCACAGCTGCCTCCTCTCACTGAGCTGCCCTGACTCTGCTCCCCACCGAACTTCCCCACCCCCAGCCACCCCTCTGGAGCATCCCAGTCCCAGTCATCACACCTGACTCCAGCTACACCAGTAGCTGGTCTGTCCGTCCTCTTTCTGCACAGCTGCTCCAGGCCCTGCCTGGCACCAGTCTGAACCTTACAGAGCACCAAACGACAAGGACTAAGCTTCCATCCTTCACTTCCTCCACGTCTCACTCAGTAGCTGGGCCCCCAGCCTTGCTAGCCTACTGGCACAGGTTCAGCTACCCATCAGCAAGGTCCCCAGTCCAAGTCAATGTCTGGCAGCACTTACCGGTTTCCCCTGCTGCCAGCAGTTGCTACGGAGCATTTAACACAGCCAAGCTTTCTCCTTGCCTCCTTGAACAGGACATCTTCCTCTCCCCACTCTGGCCCTCCACTCTCATCCTTAGGCTGATCTCCCCTCCTCCCCAGGCCCCAGGGTTCCCCCAGAGTTAACCTGAGCAGGCTGAAGTGCTGTGGTGTGACTCGCTTTGTGAAGGATGGTTTTCCTGTACTGAATCACCACCCAAGGATTTTGACATACAGATGTGTCCCCAAGGCATCCCACGTGGCGCTGAGCACACCTGGGTGTGCAACACCCACACACTGCCAGGGGCACCAGCTGCAGTGCCAGGGCTTTGGCGTAGTGAGGGAGTGACCCAAATTGTGTGGTGAGGCTGGCAAAAAGGCTGCAGCATGAGGCCCCGTGTCCTCCTTGGACTTTGACTCCTGACAGAGATGCACAAAGCTGTCATGGTGCTAAATCAATCCCTTTTCCAACTGCAGGACAGACACCTGAGTGGCACAAGCTTTGCCCCCAACCTGCCAGCAGCCACATGAGGGCCCAGAGCAGCCCTTACCTTCCTTCTCCTGGAGCAGGGAGTAACACTGGAGCAGGACTTGTGACAGCAGCTGGATGCCTCGCCCTCGCGTCCGTGGATCTGTGTTCTCCAGGCAAGACCTAGCCCAAGTGGGGAGCAAGCCCAAGAGGTAGCTGTGAGCAGGGTCACCCCAGCAGGAAGCACACCCTGAGCAGACACATCAAACAAGAGGTGCTGCTCCCTGGGCAGGGGGGCAGTGGCCCAGTCCTGCCTGACCTGCTGGTGGGGTGAGAGCAGGCTCCTCTTCCTGTGGCTGCCCTGCACATGCACCCAGCCCCAGAGCTGCACAGCAATAAATCCAAGTTCAGACCAGAGAAACTGCTCTGGCACCAGGCTCTGCACCTGAATTTCAGGCTCCCAAGATCTCAAAGGCTGAAAGACCCAAAAAGGGCAAAGCCCCTCACATCAAGGCAAACCCAGCCCCCACCTGGGGAGAAGCAAGCCTCCCCAAGTCCCAGGCCACGACAACTGACACAGAGGCAAGAGCCAAGTGTGAGGCAAGAGCTGAGTGCAAGCCAAGTCGTGACATGGTGATGTGCAGCTGTGTGCTTAGGCACTGACTGGGGACAGTCCCAGCTGAGAAGTGCCCTGCGGCTCACTGCCTGCCCCAACAACTCTCCTCAGTCTTGGGAGAGCACCCAGTGCTGCTCTGGTCTTGCTCTTTCCCAAACAGCTCCCAGGTCCTGGGAGGGAAAGCACTGCCCAGGCCTTGTGCTGTGAGTAGCCAACATCCTTGCAGGCCTGTGAAGCTAGCTTGTCCTGGACGAGCGTGTCCATTTTTCCTTCTGTCCACCCTTGCAGGAATCCCCCCTGCAAGGCCCTTATGTGTGTAAGGCTTCTCTTACCCCAGGGCTTCCACAAGCTGCAGCACAGTCCAGCTTCCACCTTTCACCCCTGGAAAGAAGAGGTAAAGAGGGTGAGCCAAAGAGACTCCCAGACCATCAGTCAGGCACGGGGCTGGAGACAGGTGCTGGGAAGGGCCCCAGCACCACAGCAGGCAAGGCTGGCTGTGCACCAGCACCTCGCTGAGCACCAAACAAGCCGTGTGCACTCTGTTGGTGGAGATACCTGCCTGCAAACACATCCAAGACCAAGAGCTGCCTTGACCAGACCAGAGCTGAGAGCAGGCAGCAAGAGGTGAATTTGCCAGCACTTTGCCTCTCCCCTCTCCTCACAACCTGGCTGCACCCGTGACCAACACATGGCTCCCAAGAGAGGCAGTCTTGCTGTGCTCCATTTTGCTGAGACACCAAAAACCACTTCTCTAATGTGAGCAAGCCAAGAGGAGACAGAGGGCAACTCCCCAGGTGATTCCCAAGGGAACATTAGCTGAGCAAACAGCCCAGACACTACTGATCACCCAGGTTCCCACCTTGGCTCCACCACCTCCACACTATGCTGGGCAAGACCTGTACAAACTCCCTCCAAGATGGAGGGCAGGTAGAAAGGCAGCTTTGTGGTCAGAGGAAGATGAAGCATTGGGTCTCCTGGAGTCTATTTCCAGCTCTGACTCAGACACCCTGTGAGGTTGCTTCACTCACCTCCTGCCTCAATATTCTTGCAACTCAGCTGGGGGAAGAGTCACTCCTGGGGAGGCTTTGGTAAGGACCTGCTGCATCCTACCAGAGCCCTGGCAGGAGGGCAGGTTCTCCACTCCTGCCACCCACCACCAACGTGACAGCTTCCCAGTAGGAAAGCCCTGTGTGTGTGGGAGGTGAGGGACTGCCTTACCTTTAGCCCTCTGATCTGTAGCTCAGGTGGCAAGGGACACTGCTGGGAAACAAGCAGCACCCTTCACTCTAGACCTGAACAAAACAGTTTTATTTCACCCAAAAAAAAATCCCCTCCACCTTCTAGTCACCTAAGACTAAGTCTTTGCCCTGAGCACTTCTGGGCTCCCCAGAGGGCTCTGATTCCTGCTGAAGTCTTGTCTACACAACTGCCAGGGCACCCACCTCCTCTGAAACGTAATGGCTTAATTCTATGCTTTCCCAGGCCCTGTCTCAGCTGGTGCCTCCTGCTGTTGCAAGCGTTTACTGGCTCTCCCTAACCAGTTAATTTCAGTATTAAGTCCTGCTGTTCATCAGAGAGCAGTCTCTGGGGATGGGAGAAGGGATGACACTGTTTTCTGACAGCAGGCAGCCCTGGCTCCAGAGATAGAGCTTCCAATCCCGCTCAGCACAGCGGGGAAAGGGAGCCTGGACTGAGGGGCAGAACAGATAAGGGGAGCTGTGAGGAAGAGGAGGAGCCCAGCAGGTTGCAGAGTCGACAGGCACAGGTTGAACCCCTCGAGCAGCTGTAAGGTGCCAGCAAAATTTCTTGGAGAACAACAGTGCAATAACAAGTGGGTGCCATGCACTGGGCACAAAGCATAGTGGGCTGCCAGGAGAGCTCACACCCAGCATCCCAACATCCTGCTCCACAAGCTCACAAAAAGCCCTCGTGCCTCTGAACCGCCGTGGAGAAGGTCCAAGGCAAACACTGTGTCTGCAGCCAAGCACTCTGCCTCTCTGCATCTTCAGAGACCAAAAGCAGCACCGAGACAATGCCGCTGGCTTCCTACTCGACAGGAAGGAGCCCAAGTGCAACCAGCAACCACAGCCGGCTGCCGATGGTCCTGGCGGTCAGCAGCCCCTCGCTCGGGTTTGGGGAGGGAACTTGTTTCACTCTCGGGGCCCCCAGGGGTGCAACCACCGTTTGCCTGGTGTGGAGTGAGCACAGCAGCCCTGACAGCCTGACCTGCACACTGCCTCGCACATGCAGGCACAGCCGCCCGGGCCGCAGCTTACGCACAACGCAGAGCTACAGCCGGACCTGGCTCACCCGCACGGCGGGCACAGCCCTGGGCCCGCCAAACCGCTGCCTCCACATTGGGCAGCGGCACGTCCCCGAGGTCCACGGGGCACCCTGAACCCCAGCAGCCAAACCTCTGCCTCCACATCGGGCAGCGGCACGTCCCCGAGGTCCACGGGGCACCCTGAACCCCAGCAGCCAAACCTCTGCCTCCACATCGGGCAGCGGCACGTCCCCGAGGTCCACGGGGCACCCTGAGCCCCGGCAGCCCCTTCACTAGGAGGGGCCGTTCTGGTGTTCCTGTAGTCTGAGAGGCTAAACAGCAGCAAGCCATGTACCCTCTGCTGCACTGTCACTCAGAACGAACCTTCTCCCTTTCCTGACACCTCTTCCCTCCCTCCATGCAGTGTCCTAACAAACACTAATCCCTGCCCCACGCTTCCCATTTCTGTCTGCCCCACACCCTCACAGCATTCACGGGGAGCGCGTGGCAGATCTTCAGGAACCTTCCTTCCCCACCTTTTATTAAAAATGAGTTTGGTCTCCTTCTGCCACCCACTGACCCAGGCAGCCCGAGCTGCCTGTGATGCCACTGAGGCCTGTCTCCCACTTGCCAAGTTACACTCTGCTGAGTGGCTAGCAGTGCAGGGGAGAGGCTGAACGCGTTTCTCCCAACAATTGCACAACAATGGCCACAAGGTTAGGAAGAACCTCTCCCCTCTCGCTCAGGGGTAAGTGATGCAATTTAATACTTTCTGATGTGTGATTCTGTGCGAGGTCAGAGGGGCCAAAGGACATTTGCTGGCTCCCTTGGCTTGTCAAGGTAGGTTTGTCACAAGCAGCATACAGCTGAGGAGCATGGGGGCGGCTCTCCCCTTTGCATGTCTTTGAAGAGACCACAGCTTTCTCCAGGCACTTCTGTAACATGACCACAGATGACAACAGCAGTTGTAAGGTTATCTTTCCCTCCCTCTATTCCAAATGTGTCAGAGGCTTTGTGCAACTCTTTTGCATCATCTTGAATGTCACATAACTTAGTGAATCCCTCCGAGTTTCCTTGGCACTTTCTTCACTCTGCATTGCACGGACTACTGGGTCGCCTTCCCGTTTTGCCTGCTCACCTCAGCATCAAGATACAATCCATCAGTCTTGGGAAAGGCTATAAGCTGCCCCCCTGCGTCATGTAACCTATGTAGTCCTCTGCTCTCACAACTCCTTTCCAAAATGCACTGAAGTCACTGCCTAGAAACACAAATGTGCTGCCTTGTCCTTAAAAAGCCACATTCCTGAAGCTGTAAATTCCCTAAAACAACAAAGTCACCAAATTGCTGCTCCAAGCAGAAAGACAAATTATCCAAGGAAACCAAACGCCTCAAGTTCTGCCAGGAAAGAAGGAGAAACCACAGAGAGGGCAGTCAAAGCCTGGGCCCCAGAAGCAGGGGCCAGAGAAGCCAGCACATCAGCCATCTCCTACAGCATCTCGGCAAGGCCAGGTGCTCCCTTCCCACTGTCTCTCTCTCTGCATCCCAGCCAGAGCTGCCCCCCCAGCCAGTCATACCCAGTATCACCCACAACAGCTCCCACTGCACCCCAAACCTCCGGTGCCAGGCCTTGCAGCCTCACACATCCCATACCATATCCTTCACCCCAAAGCCCCATTCCCTGTTCTAGGGCACCCCCAGGAGACCCAACACCTTGAAACCCATCCCATGCCCCAGACTGGCCACCTGAAACCCTGACCTCAGCTCCCAACAGCCCCACACCTACCCACATGCACCCCAAGAGCCCCTCACCCTCGCTGCTGCCCCACACCCCCCAGCTTTCATCTCCCGCTTCAACACCCAGCTCACATCTGCAGGCCCTGCCCATTCCCCCAGGCCTGGCCCCACAGCCATGCGCCACAACACCTCCCGCCCCAGCCCCACAACACACAGCCATGCTTGGAGCAGCCCCACCGTGCCCTGCCCCGCCCCACTCGG
>VZTU01000766.1:43368-59519 GCA_013400835.1 Zapornia atra
GGGGGGCTTGGCCGGAGCGTGGGCACCGGAGGGGCGCGATTCGCGGGCGCGGGCGGGGCTGTCCCGTGCTCGGAACAGTTCCGTTCCCCCGGGGGTCCCCGGGTTCGGTGGGGGTTGCGGTCCGGTGCGTGGCACCGAGCGCGGTCAAGCATCGCGGCTCCGTCCTGCCGCTCCGGCGGACGTCGCAGGCTCTGGGCTGGGGTGTGCGGCGCGTCCTGCCCAGCCCTGCTGCTGCCCGGCTCCTCCCGAGGAGGGGGTGTCCCGGGAGGGGTGTCCCCGCTTTGGGCTCGGCGGCGTCCCCCGGCACGCCGCGTCCTGCGAGGGGCCGGGTCCCTGCCCATACACCGGGCTGCTGCTGGTGACGGGGACGCCCCCGTCCCTTCTCCTCGGGGTTTCGGGGTCTGCCGGGGGCCAGGTCGCGGGGCGAGCAGGGAGCGGCTGCGCCGGTCCGGGCAGCAGCGGCGGGGCGGCACTGGTGCAGCCGAGTAACCCGGGTGCTGTGAGACGCCTCCCCGGGATGCTGCCCTGGAGGGTCCCAGAGGCCACGGGGATGGGCACGGCTACCTGCCGGCGGAGGGGACCTGGATCGGCAGGGTGAATCACGCCTGCCTTCCCCTCGCCCGCCTCCCCGGCCGGTGCAATCACAGCCGGTAATTACTGTGTTTATGGCAAAGCGGTGGTAGGCGGTGGGAGAGGAGGAGCAGGAAGCGTGTGCCCGGAGACGGGGCGCCCCGGCCCCCGCCCGCAGCTGGGGCGCGGGGGGGAGGTTTTTCCCGTGGGATGGCCCCGGCAACGTGTGTGGGGTGCCGTGGCTGCCGGGTCCGGCTGTACCTGCTGCCCGTGGGGAACCTCCCCACCGTGCAGGGCCCCAGGAGTGCCAGCCTGCTCTGGCAGTGCACTGCTTGCTTGGGGTAAGGTAATGGCCCCCCCGGCAGCCCTGCTCCCCCTGAGGCCACATCCCAACCCCAGTATGCTCTGTCCTCCAGAGGCTCAGGTACCTTCTTGTGGGTGTTAGCAAGTCCTGAGTTCACTGAGCTTGTTGGGGATGTGGGGCCGCTACCTCATAACTCGGGCCACTGTGGCTGGAGGGGGGTGTCAGATCCCAAAGTCTGGCTCTGTGTACTCCGTTCCTGTGCCAGGCAACATCTGGTTACACGGTCTGTGTCTCCATCACCACTACTTAGTCCTTGATGGGCTCTCCTGGGATGGGTCACGGTCCCCTCCTGCCACCCCTGTGTTCCTGGAAGCTGCTGCCACTTCCTTGCACTGTGTCTGTTTGGGGGGCTGCAGGGCTGTGCCCAGGCTTGCAGGGTGCCACCAGCCCATGGGAGCCACTTGGCAGGTAGTAGAAGATGAAGCAAGGCTGCCACTGCCCTTACCCCCAGTACTGGGACACTGCCCTGGACTGGCAGGTCCCAGCATGTGAGGACCTGCTGTTGGTGAGAAGGGGTTTTCTGCCTGCTTGCCTCTGCTGCTCAGGGGGGCTGCTAAGCAGCCAACCTGCCTGCCCAGCTCCTGCTCTGGCTGGGGTTTGCTGTGACCCCCTGGAAGAAGGGTCCTTCCAGGGCTCCTTGCAGCAGGTAACAGTGTTGTCCTGGGGGTGGCCAGCTTAATGCAGGGCATCCTGGTGGCACACAGCATCCCACCCCCGCCTGGCCCAGGAGGGGACAAGGGAAGCACTGCTGGAAGCAGTGCCACGTGCCATCTGGCTGGCATCTCCTCTGGGGCCAAGCCAGTCTCCAGGACCTGCTGGCTGGGCCTGCCCAGCTCACCCTGGGGCTCCAGCCAGGCAGGGAGTGAGCTCTAGGGCAGGGAAGCCTCTGGGGAGCAGTCTCCTGCCTGGGGGTCCCTACAGTGGGGTGCCATGGGGCAGGCTAGCTGTAGGCAGGGTGCTGCAGGCACAGGGAAGGAGGCAGGCAGGCTGCTGGCCAGATCCTGTTGGCTCTAGTCCAGGTGCAGCGAGCAGCTGGACCTGTCCTGCGATGCTGCCGCAGCAGGCAGGGGCGGAGGGTTGCACAAGGGGCCAGGAATAGAGCGGCAGGAGGCGATTAGAGTCCGCGGGGCCTGGCTGGGCGGCAGCAATAAATAGACAAGGCTTAGCCTCTGCCTACCTGGGCAAGGCTGCTGGGCACGCCTGCCCACACGGGGCGGCCACAGTCAGGCCCCGCTGCTCTGATCCTGCTGCCTCCCCTGGGCCAACCCTTCCCTTTCTATGAGCAAAACCATCGGGACAGTGCTGGCCAGGACTCCTGCTGTACATGACAGTCCCAGCTGTAAGGACATGTGCCCCCGTCTGGTGGCTGTCGCAGCGTGGAGCCATGGTCCCAGCCGTGTCCTTCAGGCTGGCCATGACCACTGCTCCGCTGCCCGCCCGGGGCAGGTGCTGCCTCTGACCTTGCTCTGTCCTGCGGTGCTGCAAATCCCTCCTGCCCAGCACTGTGACTGCTGAATCGGCAGCAGTGGCTGCAGCCAGCTGCCCTTACTCCTCCAGGGATGTGGGTGCATGCGGGATGCTGACCGTCAGGGATGCTCAGCATCCAGCCCTGGGATAGCTGAGCTGCCGTGCCCCGTGGGGACTCCTGGGGTGGGTGCCACATGTTGTGTCCAGCTCCAGGCCAGGTGCTCACTTGGGAAAGCAGGTGCTGTGCTGGCTCCAGTGGTCTCGGACGGCTGCGACAGGACTGATGCAAAAACAATAAAAATGGAGTGCCCTGTGTCACCACACCACATGCTTACCATGGAAAAGCTGCCTGGGGGAGTGGCTCAGCCCACATGGGGTGTGTGGCATCACCTTGCCTGGCAGGTCCCTGCACAGGCACAGGCATCCTTCCTGTCCGGCTGGGCCTCCACATCCCCTCTGTCCTGTCCCTACAGGAAGGGTGCCGGCTGGCTGCCCCGGGGAGTGGGGAGGCAGGAAGGAGCTGTTGTCACTCCCAGCTAAGCAGGAGACAATGCATGACAACAGCTCCTTCCTGCCCCATGCTTCCTGCCCAGCCGTGGGGCTGATGGGACAGGGCTGTTCCCACAGGGCTACAGGCCAGTCTAGGCAGGGCAGGATGGTTTTGTGCTGGCATGGGAGGTGGCCTGGACCCCTGCCACTGTGCCCTGGGCAGTGTTGGTCACTGGGGTCCCTGGGGATGTGTTTAGGGGTGTTCCCTGGAAAGCCTTTTCAGTTCAGCGCATCGCTGGGGTGACTGCAGTCCCCTGCCCTGGTGATGCCCTCTGCCTCTGATGTCCTGGATTCCGTGTGCTTGTCATCTTGCCCAGAACTGGTTCCTGCCACCCTGGGGTGGGCAAAGAGGATGGAGAAGTCCTGCCCCTCCCTGTCAGGGCTGCAGCTCAGCCCCCATAATCCCATTCCCATTCCGACTCACCGGCTTATTTCCTGGCTAATTCCCCAAGCTATAAATACTGCTCTGCCCCAAAGAGCCCTGAAGTTTGGCAGCCACCCTGTGGGAGAGGAGCTGGTCCCCCTAGCATGGGAGCGAGGCGGTGTCCCTCCTGGGGACAAAAGCTGTCACTTGAGGGGCCAGCTGCTATGGGTCCAGCAGGACCTTGGGCAGGGCAGGCTGAGAACCATCCTGTGCTGCACAGAGCGGTCTTTTGGACACAGTTGTGCACGGTGTGAGGGGTCCCCCCAAGTCCATGGGGCTGGAGAGGTGGGAGGCTTGAGGTCCAAGGGGGAGCCCTGTCTTTCAGATGAGCATCCTCTCCCCACTCCACAGGCCGCAATGAGCCCCTGAAGAAGGAGCGTCCCAAGTGGAAGAGCGACTACCCCATGACAGATGGCCAGCTGCGCAGCAAGCGGGACGAGTTTTGGGACACAGCACCCGCCTTTGAGGGACGCAAGGAGATCTGGGATGCCTTGAAGGCAGCTGCCTATGCCGTGGAGGCCAACGACCACAGCCTGGCCCAGGCCATCCTTGATGGAGCCAGTATCACGCTGCCCCATGGTGAGGGATGGTACCAGGGCTGCAGGTGGGGTGGGTCCTGAGTGCCCCACATCCAAGCGCATTGGAGTCCCGGGCTGGAGGGGAGAGGGGATCCCAGCTGCCATCCGTGCAGCTCAGCCTAACCAAGGGAGGGCAAGATGGGTTTTGCCCCGCTGCCTAGGGTGACCCCATCCCCACTTAGGGGTTCCATGGGGACGCCTACCCACAGCTTCTCACTCTGTTGTCCCCAGGGTCCCTGACGGAGTGCTATGATGAACTGGGCAACCGGTACCAGCTGCCTGTCTACTGCTTGGCACCTCCTGTCAACCTGATCCTGGAGCGAAGCGAGGAGGAGGCTGCAGAGCTGGCCGAGCCCCAGCCCAACACCCGGAGAGAGTTTGCCCTCAAGGTGCGGCTCTCCACCGGCAAGGACCTGCGGCTCAGGGCCAGCATGGGTGACACCATTGGGCAACTGAAGAAGCAGCTGCAGGCACAGGAAGGCATTGACCTGGCCTGGCAGCGCTGGTTCTTCTCTGGCAAGCTGCTCACTGACCGCACACGGCTACAGGAGACCAAGATCCAGAAGGATTTTGTTGTGCAAGTGATTGTCAACGAGCCCCTGCCACCCAGGAACTGAGCCCCGCACTGGTTGCGGGAGCCAGGCAGGGGGTGGGGGACAGTGGCACGTCTGAGGACACACCGGGCTATGTTGAAGCCCTGCCAGAGTGGGGGCAGCCTCTGTTTTCCCCTCCCAGGATGCCCCCAACCCGGGTCACCCCCCCAGGAGGGGCTGTGCAGGGTTGTGCTGCCACAATGGCTCCTCTCAGCTGGGGACACGGGCACTTGCTGTGTTTGCTGCAGGAGGTTTGAGACCAAATGTCTCCAGGGGGGGGTGGCATGGCCAGGGCCCCACTGCTGGGCTGTGCTGGCAGGAAGAGGCCATGACCTGCTGGGCTCTGGCTCCCCCTGGCCAGGAGGCCCCTGGGTGCTGGGCTGGGTGGAGATGTCTCCCCTCTGTACATAGTGTGTATTTATCAATAAAGCCTTTTCATCCTTCCTCTAGCCCTGTGGCCCGGTGGAGGGGCTATCACTTGTGGCCACAGGAGGTCCCTGTCCTACATCCCCCTTCTGTGCTGGGATGTGCACAGGGTGGCCAGGGAGAGCCTGGTGCCATTCTGACTCTGGCCCACCAGCCCTGACTCCTTGCCTGCTTGGACCCTTCCCCAGTGCTGCTGCCATCATCCCATTGCCACCCTGGTTCTTGCCAGCATGGGGCTACCACCTGCTTCTTCCAGTGTTCCACTCTGGAGGTTTCAGCCTGTGCCTGCCCCAAGACCAGGGGATGGTTAGGGGGACAGAGATGGTCCCAGGACCACCTTTGCAGCCACCATCATCTGTCCTAGTAAAAATGGTGCCTTTCTGCAACTGTCAGCTGTAGCACCCATGGGACAGGCCACCCAAGGGTGTTCCTGGGAACTGCCTGGGAGGGTGATGGTGACGTGTCCCCATCTGTCCTTTCTCCAGGCCCTGTGCTGGGGGCTGGTGCCCAGCGTATTAACTGTCCCAGCACAGGGAAACATTGGCCTCATCTTACAAAGAGGGAGAGCAAAGCCCAGGGGGGCTGAACAATATCCCTGCTGCCGGGAATAGCTGCCGGCTCTGCCTGCTGGCTCCACGTGAGACCAGCCCTGCTGCCAGGCTGCCTGTGTGCAGTGGGGGAGCTGGAGCAGCCACTGGGACCCTGGAAAGGCTGCTCGAGACGCTCTGCACCTGAGATCATCTTCCAAAGTGGCTCAGAGGGCCCATGGCTCCCAGCATCACATGCTGCCTGCTGCTGGCTGGGAGGTTTGAGGGGGACATTGCCTCCTTTTGCAGTGGGCAGCAATCCCCATGGGTGCCAGGGAGCCCTGGGAGATGCTGGTGGGTGCTGCAGCATCTGGTTGCATGTGGATGGGGTGATGGGAGCCACAGGGAGCATCCCTGCCACCCAGGGTGTGTGGTACGGAACCTGTAGGATGACCCCAGACCGTGTCCCTGACCCACTCAGCCTCTTTGGATGAGCAGCTGCGGCCTGGGTGCACCCCAGCTCCCTGTACCCAGCATAGGGGTCCCAGGCAGCCCATGGGGGGCAATTGGTGTCTTTAAGAGGGTGCAGGGCCAGGGAGGTGAGCCAGGGGCACCAGAAAGCAGGAACGTGAGCTCATGGCAAAGCTGCCCCAGTCATGTGGAGCAGTCACAGCTGTTGGTGCCCTTGGGCTGCGGGACGGAGGGGCCGGCAGCATAAAGCCCCGTGGCCAGCGGAGCTGCCGGCAGCACTGGGAGCCAGAGTTGGGTGCTCCCTGCCCGTGGTGGTGAGAAGGGGAGGCCGCATCCTGCACAGGGCTGTACACCGCAGGCAGACATGGAGCTGGATGTGGAACGGGCCAAGAAGCTTATTGAGCAGAAGCTGGCAGAGGAGGAAGAGAAGGTGGGTCTGTAGGGCAGGGACCCACCTTGTGCTGTGTTCATCCTTAGGGACCTGGATGTGAGGATGCTGGCACCGACCCTGCCATCCTGGGGGACGCAGCGAGGTGGCCAAGGGCTCTCAGGGGCATCAGGTTCCCATCCGGGGAGCTCTAGCGCATGGGGCAGAGCTGAGCAGCAGGCAGGTGCCCAGCTTGCCACGTAGGGCAGGTCGCCATCCCATAGACCTCATCAATGAGCTGTGAGCCATGCCAGAGCCACCTCGTCAGTGGGCTGGGGATGGAGGTGGTGGGGCTGCTGTGTGCTCAGCCGGGCCCACGCAGCACCCCCGTGCCCATGCAGCAGCTCAAAGGGGATGACGGCAGACGGGAGCCACCACCGGTGGAGCGCATGAGCACGCCCGAGCTGGAGGAGGAGAAACGCCATGGCCCCAGGAACCGGGGCCTCGACGCTGTCAAGGTGAGGGGGTTGGGGCGCANTGCTGCATGTTGCCCCCAGGGCCAGGAGCGGGTGAGGAAGAGCTCGGTGGACCTGCGGCGGGAGATCATTGATGTGGGGAGCATCCAGCGCCTCATCGAGCTCCGCAAGCAGCGCCGGCAGCGCCGGGAGGAGCGGGCAGCCACCCCCGAGCCCCCCCCGCCACCTGAGCCCCTGGAAATCGTATGCTGGGGAGTCATGGGGTGTGGGAGGGGTACTGCTGGGACAGGGGCTGGAGCCCCTATGGGCCAGCTCCTGAGTCATCCTGCCAGTCAGGGACCTACTTGGGGAAGCAGGGCAGGGGGCACCCCATGTTGCCCCTCTCCTGCACCCCTGCAATGCCCCAGCCCTGAGCCCATCCTGCTGCCAGGAGGGTCCTGTGGAGCCAGAAACCTTCCTGCGAGCTGCTGTCCAGGGCAAGATGCCTGTCATTGAGAAGTTTCTGGCAGATGGTGGGCCCCCTGACACCTGTGACGAGGTAACATCTCCCACGGCTGCTGGCTAGCCCCCACCTGCGCCCTGCAGTCATGCCCCACTGTGACCCCCAGGACAGGGCTGGGGGTATGGCTGGGCTGAGGGGGAATGGATCCACCTGCCAATGTGGCAACTCATCCCCCCAGTTCCACCGCACAGCCTTGCACCGCTCCTCACTGGAGGGACACATGGACATCCTGCAGAAGCTGCTGGACAGTGGGGCCACTGTCGACTTCAGGGACCGGGTGAGGCTGGATCCTGCCCCTGGCTCCATGCTGGTTTGAGCCTCCGGGCATGGCACAGCTAGAGCAACAGCATGGTTGGTGTCCCTGCAGTGGGACAGCGTTGTCTCTGTCACTGAGGTGGCTGTGAGCAGGGCTCTGCCAGCTCAGCCCAGGCATGGGGACTGGCTGGGCTGGGGGACAGACATGGGGTGTAGGTGTCCCCAACCATGATGTGTCTCTGTGAACCCAGCTGGACTGCACTGCTGTTCACTGGGCCTGTCGGGGTGGGCACCTGGATGCTGTCAAGTTGCTGCAGGACCGCGGGGCAGACCTCAATCTGAAGGACAAGGTGTGCAAGGCAGAGGCCAGGGGCACAGGGCAGTGACAGGGGCATGGGCATGCCCCGGAGCACCAGGGCTGGTCCTAGGTTGGGTTAACAGGGGTGGTGGTGATGCTATCTTGTGTCCATCACCTTGCCTCTCAAGCTGCTCAGTACCCCCCTCCACGTGGCGACTCGGACCGGGCACCCTGACATTGTGGAGCACCTCATCCACTGTGGGGTGGACATCAACTCCCCAGACAGGGTGAGTGCTGTATCTGTACAGCCAGCACTGAGGGGGCAACGCTGATCCCCCCCTCCTTTGGCTGACCCCTCCAGGGGCTCCCAGCACCTGCAGAGGGGCACATCCAGACACACATCTCTGCCCTGGTGTGCTGGCAGCCACAGCTGGGACTTGGGTGGGCACCATCCCCCTTGTCCTCATGGGGAGCTGGGTGTGTGGGGAGCTGGGGAGCAATGCAGGGGACAGTCAGGGTGTCCTTGTCCCCAGAGTTGGACCGCAATCCCCAGCCAGGCTGTGTCCTTCTCAGGAAGGTGATACGCCATTGCATGATGCCACGAGGCTCAGCCGCTACAAGATCATCAAAATGCTGATCCTGCATGGGGCTGACATGATGGCCAAAAACCAGGTGAGGGGGGTTGGCAAGCACCAGGACCATTTGCTGCCCCACCATGTTGTGCCACCCCGGCCCCAGCCTCTCCCTGCCCACTCGTGCAGGCTGGCAAGACCCCGACGGACCTGGTACAGCAGTGGCAGGTGGACACACGCCAGGCCCTGGAGACCAAGGAGCAGCCACAGGGGGAGATGGAGGTCCCTGCCTGATGGTGCCGGGCAGGGGCCAGGGACCGGCTCGGCTCCAAGGAGTGGGATCCAAGAAAGACTTATCCATGTCAATAAATCCAGTGAAGATCAGCGTTTGGCTCCAGGGGGCTGTGGGTCTGGGCAGCCTGCACTGGGGTGATGGGGCTGGGGTAGCTGGGTTATCTGGGAACTAGGTTATCTGGCAGGATGGACTACCTCCTGGCACGGGGACCTGAGTGTCCGTGACACCAATGGGCCAGGACACGAGTGGCTCAAGGGCAGAACTCCTTGCTGTGGGATGCCCTGGTTGCTCATAGTGCTTCAAAGTCACACCTGGGCAAGCTCAGGGAGGAAAACTACATCGAGGGGAGATCACCCTGGGTCCACACTGTGCTGGAGGCTGGGGCTGCACAGTCATGCCCCAGCTGGACAGGCTGGATGGTTGCTTGGTCTCCTGCCTTTTCTGCTGGAGCCACCCCTGAGGTGACACAGCAGCCAGTTTCCAGGCTAGATCGTTTCTGCTGAGTGCAGTGGTCATTGCTCCCTAGCCAGAAATGCTTGTGCTCACCCATGTCCTGGAGACCCTACACCAACATCAGAGCAGGCAAACCCTGCCTGCAGCCCCAGTCTCCCGGCAATGCCTGGTCCCTCCCTGGCCTGCAGCCCGGCCCCGGAGATTGCAGAGGAATGGCTGCCAGAGCTGGCAGCTGGGAGAGGAAGTGCAGCCAGGGTGGTCTCTGCTCACTGGGAGGGGTGCTGAGCTCCTGCGGCCAGCTGCTGGAGGAGAGCGCCTGGCGCTCATCCGGTACCACCCCCACATTATCCGCCCAGCTGGGTCCTGGGTCCCTCACGTGCCCCGTGAAACATTAACCGCTGCTGGGCAGGGCAGGAGCACGGCAGCACCCATCCACCATGGCGCTCAGCACCCGCCTTGCCTTGCCCCTCCGGCCCACCCTGGCAGCCCTGCTTAGGGCGGCCCCTGGGCAGCACCGGGAGCTCAGCACCCCCCCGGGACCAGAGCACACACTCGACCTGCGGGGCATCTTCCCACCCCTTGCCACCCCCTTCTCACCCACACAGGAGGTGGACTATGCCAAGCTGGAGGGGAACGTGTGCCGCTACGCCAGCATCCCCTTCCGAGGTAAGCACTGCCTGCTGCCCCTCTCTGTGCAGGCTCCTGCCACGTCCCTGCCCACCGCAGGGGTCCATGGCAGTGTGGAGGCAGCCTGCCAGCTTCCCAAGCTTGCTCAGCCTCCAGAAGGACTTTGCTCCGGGGCTGGCAGCCCCTCGGGTGACCCACCTGGAGCCCTTTGCCCAGCAAGTGCCCAGGGGCATACATGTGCCTTTGCACACCCCCACCACGCTCCAGTGCACGCTTGCACACATCCTCCACATGCAGCTGCAGGACTGCACGTACTCTGCACAACGGTGTGCGCCCACACAGATTCAGCACTGTGGGATGCACATTTGTGTATTGCCCAGGATGGATGGATGGAGGAGAGGGGCTGCAAGAGGAGGCTGGGCGTTGCAGGGATGCGCCTTGGGGTCTCCCCTCTTCTGACAAGGGACAGGAGAGGGCACACTGTGGCCTGCAGAGCCCTGTCTGAGTGCCCAGGAGCAAGGAAGGGAGAGAAGCTGATGGGGACGCGCAGCCTTCCTGGTATCCTGGAGCCCTGGGTGCTGAGGCAGAGCCTGGCAGCACTGGGCTTGAGCTGACCTGTGCCCGTGGTGCTGGCAGGATCCCAAGGAAGGGTTCTGTATGCCCCAGCCAGGGACAGGGTGGCACAGCCTGGCTGCAGGCATCAAGAAATGCCTCGCTAGCAGTGCTGCGTGGGGCAGGTCCTGGGGATGGAGGTACGCAGATGTTCAGCTCCCTGGGTACATGCATGGCACACACGAGGACAAGGGATGGCACCGCTAGCGCTCAGGGCAGTGGAACTGGGCAGTGCCTTCCAGGGGGCACATACTCACAGGTGCCCTTTGTGGACGAGCCCAGGGATTTCTGTGGCACCTGCGGGAGCCTCCTGGCCCAAGGGGGCTGCTGGGTGCAGGCATCAGGCTGCTCCAGGTGCCTGGTGCCCGCTCCGGACTGGTGTGCGGAGAGGCCAGGAACAGCCGCCCCATGGGCACCCTGCTCCTGTGCTGAGCCCTGCCCTCCCCACACTTGTGTTTCAGGGCTGGTGATGCTGGGCTCCAACGGGGAGTACCCCTACCTGGCACCCCGCGAGCGGCTGGAATTGGTGAGCTGTGTGCGCCGGGCTCTGCCCAAGGACCGCTTGCTGCTGGCTGGCTCAGGCTGTGAATGTAAGTGCCTGCATGGGCAGTGCAGGGGCCACATCTCCCCCCTCAGGGTATCCCTCACCCCTCTGCCTCCTCCCCAGCCACCCAAGCCACTATTGAGCTGACAGTCAGCATGGCAGAGGCAGGGGCCGATGTGGCGCTGGTTGTGACACCCTGCTACTACCGGGGAGCCATGACAAGCGCTGCCCTCATCCATCACTACACGGAGGTGAGCCATGCCCAGTGCCCACCGGCAGCCCCAGCTGGGGCAGCGGGATGGGGAGGGCATCCTGTAGGTCTCCGACCCAGCCCAGCTGCTGAGCACTCCCTGACTGCCCACAGGTCGCCGATGCATCCCCCATCCCTGTGGTACTCTACAGTGTCCCTGCCAACACTGGTCTGGACCTGTCTCTGGAGGCTGTCCTTACCCTGGCTCAGCACCCCAACATTGTTGGGATCAAGGACAGCGGTGGGGATGTGAGTAAGGCAAGGCTTTCCTGGGGCTAGCTGGCCACCAAACCTGGCCCTGAGCTGGGGATGGGGAACTGGGACTTGTAGCCCTTCCCTGTGCCCAGGAGATGAGCCTCATGGGCCACACAGGGGGAGAGAGGGGTGATGCCTGCTCTGAGAAACAGTATGTCTCTCGACCCAGATTACCCGCATGGGGCTGATGGTCCACAAGACACGGCAGGAGGATTTCCAGGTGCTGGCAGGATCAGCTGGCTTCCTGCTGGCAAGCTACGTGCTGGGTAGGTGCTGCTGCCTCTGTGCAGATGGGGCACAGGGTTCTGCCCTGGGGGCACTGATGGGGACTGGCAGCCAGGTGGGGAGAGGCAGGCGAGGGGCTGCGATGACCAGGAGATGCTGGCTGGGCGCACCGTGCAGGCTGGCTGCCAACATGCTCTCGTGTCCCTAGGTGCCTCTGGGGGTATCTGTGCCCTCGCCAATGTCCTGGGGGGCCCACTGTGCCAGCTGGACCGCCTGTGCCGCGAGGGCCACTGGCAGGAAGCCCGTGACCTGCAGCACCGGCTCATCGAGCCCAATACGGCGGTGAGTGGGCAGCACCCCCAGGGATGCTGCAGGGTGTGGGTCCTGGGCCACGGCAGAGTGGAGGACATGAGGTCCGTAGTGGCAAAGGTGGTCTGAAGGGGACGGGATGGCACACCACCCGCCTGGTGAGCCAAGCTGTGCTGGAAGCGGTGGGGTGGGAAATGCCAGCCCTGCCGTGCCAGGAACAGCGTGTCCACTGGCAGCGGCCACCTGCCCGACCCCCCGTGGGAGCCTTGCTGGTTATTTATAGGCAGTGATGTAGGGAAGAGCTGCTCCTCCCCAGGGCCTCCACCCCACTGCAGAGTACCCTGTCCCTGCTGCAAGGAGCCCACCATACCCCAGCGATACTCCCTGGCCAGGCTGTGCTCTGTGGCATTAACTCACAGCAGGCTCTTCAGGGGGGGCTGCAGCTACCCTACACCCTGCCCAGCCCTGGACCCCCACACTAGGGATGATGGGCAGGCATGATGGCAACCAAGGAGCAGAGTCGGCAGGAGCAGGGCCCACGGAGCTGGCCGCCCTGTCCCATGGGAGCCAGCAAGCCCCTGCACCCTCCCTCCCACAGGTAACGCGCCACTTCGGGATCCCAGGGCTAAAGCAAGCCATGGAGTGGTTCGGCTACTACGGGGGTCCTTGCCGTGCACCCCTCGCCCCGCTGAGCCCCTCCCAGATTGAGGAGCTGAGGCGTACCTTCAGTGCCCACAGCTGGTTGTGAGGGGTGCACCCCCCCCCCTTCCCACACCAGGAAGGTGCAGGAGGCAGAGACCCCAGGAACTGGGATGTGACGGGGACACTGGGACATGGCCAGGAGAAAGCCACCCATCTCACTCCTTCCTGCTGGACAGGGCTGCCCTGGGCAGAGCGAGTAGGGGGGACATCCAGCAACCCCCGGACACCCTTACATCTCCACCAGCACCCGGGGTCCTGCTGCCCCACCTGAGAAGGAACAGATCCCCACACTGTGAGCTGAGAATAAACCTGCTGCCCTACTTCGTGTCTGTGGTCCTGCTCACGTGGACAGCCCCCTGCCCAGTCTCTGGTCACAGCACAAAGGACACGGCCCGGGCGTTTGGCAACGTGGTTTACTCAGCTGAGGCCAGCACAGGCAGCAGCACAAGGCAGGGTCACAGCAAGGCACAGGACTGGTGCAGGCAGAGACTGGCAGGGAGGACACGGCCCCTGTAGCCCACCACCAGGCTGCGAGGGCTGCCAGGACCCCCATGCAACTGCCAACCAGACCATACCGGGGGTGAAAGTGGGTGTATGGGGGGAGATGAAGGATGTGGGGAGAGGGGGCAAGATGGGGTGCTGCATGCCCCTGCCCACCCCCTCACCATGTCCCTATCCCTGCAAGCCCTGCCCAGGCCCACTGGTCAAGCCCTGGCACCCCCCACAGCCCTGCTTGTGCCCCTTGTCGTGGGCTCTAGCTGACCCAGCTCCTTGCTTGCCGTCGCCCCTACCTTCCCACAGCATGCAGCAGGCACGGGCCAGGCTGAGCTTCCCCTGGCCCCCCTCACTGGGGATGTTGCTGCAGATGTCCCCAGGCAGTGGGTGGGCTGGATTGGCATAGGGATGAGTGGGACATCATCCATCATGAGTGGGACATGCTAGCCTCAGGAGCAGATTGGGTCCTTTGGGGGCACGGTGCCACCCTTCCCAGAGCATTTGGGGTGATGGCTAGTCATCCAGAGCTGAGGGCATAGGCCATGGCATGCCCAAGGCGCCAACCTTGCATCGGGGCCAGGGTAGCAAAGCAAGCCAGGAGCTGCCCCTCCATGGGTGCACGCTCCAGCCAGCAGCCCCAGCCAAGACACCCTAGCAGTGGGGTCAGGGCCCAGCCCCAGCCCATACACCCCAGCTCCATTCCCCACAGCAGGCTGGCAGCCCTGGTGGTCCGCAGCCTTCCTGAGGGCAGAGGGGCTGGGCCCTGTCTGCCCTGTCCCTGCGCTGCTCCGGCAGGTGCCAGGGCTACAGCCAGAGAGAGAAGGCACGACGGCCACCCTGCGGCACTTGGGTGGAGAGCGGGAAGTTAGCAGGGAGGCTTGGTGAGGACCCCTGACCCTGCCAAGGCTGGGCAGCCGGTGAGCAGAGGGCAGGGGGGCCACCCAGCAGTGCTGCATCCCTGCTCCGGGGACAGTGGGGACAGCCAGTGCCTGGCGGGGGGGTCCCCATTGCGGTGGGGTCCTCAGTGCGGCAGGAGGGGGGTGCTGGGTACTGTCATGCTGTCAGGTTGTGGGCAGACTTGGAAGCACCCTGGGCCCTCTGGATGATGGCCGAGCACTTCTCCCGCCGCAGCAGCTTGTTGTTCTCGAAGAAGCCCTCGTTGCGGGGCACCCCGTGGGAGCCATCAGGGAAGGTCAGGAGACCTGGGGGAGGAAGGAAGGGACGGGGTAGGAGTGACAGGGCAGGGAGCAGCACCCACTGGGGCTGGGGATGGAGCTGGAGGGGCAGAGTGGGAGATGCTGGACCAGGGGCCATGCAGGGCCGTGGCTGTCTGCGCCATGCTGCCAGGCACTCACCGAAGCCATACACGCGTCCGCCTTTGAACTCGCCCTCAAAGGTCATGTTGTCACAGCGGGTGAAGACGCCGACACCATTGAACTTGCCTTGTACAAACTCCCCCTCATACCTGCGTGGGATAAGCTCCTGAGGCAGCAGCTCCCCACGGCAAGCAGGGGTTCCTGGGGGGATGTACACAGGGGTGCCACGCTCACCTGGAGCCATCGGGGAAGGTGAGCACACCACAGCCATGGAAGAGCCCGTTCTCAAAGTGTCCGACGTAAGCAGTGCCATCAGCAAAGGTCAGCTGCCCCACACCATGCCTGCGACCTAGGTGGGGGCAGAAACAGGTAGTGCTGGACAGACAGAGGCAGGATCTGCCCCAGCATGGTGCTGGGCAGGAACACAGGGGCTGCTCGGCTCCCAGTGCAGGCAGCACCATCCCCTCCCGCCCCGTCTCACCTTCCTTCCACTCGCCACGGTACTCCTCCCCGTTGGAGTAGGTGAAGGAGCCTTTGGTGAGGGTCATGGCGACAGCCTCTGGCAGTGCAGGGCAAGAGCTGGCAGGGAGAGGCAGGGAGGGTAACTGCTGGGTCGGAGGGAGCAGCCCAGCTCACCCAGAGCACCTGTGTCCCCTCAGCTTGCAGAGAGGCTTGTGTCTGTGCTGGGGACAGCTCTGCTGGGGCACGCTGCAGACAAGGAGGTGACCCCAGGAGCTCAGCCACCCTGTTCTGACTCTGAAACCCCAGCCGCTGGGTTCGGGTTGCTGCCCACCCCGCTGCAGGGCTCAGGGTGATGTGAGCCCATGGGGGTCACAGCCCCGTGAAACGTGAGCGAGTGGCAGGAAGCAGAGCCTGGCAGGGGTTGGGTGCCTCCCACAAACCTGAGGGGCTCCTGCTGAACAGCAGGCTCAGGCCAGGGAAGAAACAAGCATTTGGAGAGGAGATGCTTGCTGTATTGTGCTCTGTGCCAGCTCCTGAAGGCAGAGCTTGTGGGGTTTCCAGCTCCAGCGAGGAGGACGGACAGACGCACCTCAGCCCCCAGGGCTGGAGTGGCCGCTCCTCCTAAGACGGATGGTGGAGGGAGGACCCTGGGACTCCAGGGCCTTGCTCAGCTACTGAGGGTATGCAAACCTGCCTGCTAACAGCAAGCAGCCCCCGGAGTCCTGCACACCCCCAGAGCCACGGCTGCACGGCACAGCTCTGCCCAGCATGGAGCTGGCCCCACAGACGGGCTGGGTGCTGCCCCTCCGGCGGCTCGCAGCGCACAGCTCGGTGTCTGCGATGGGAAGGGGGTCGCCACTTCAAAAAGCGGGTATCCGTGCTCACACCGAGCCGCGCACCCCCGGAGAGGCGGGCGCGGAGCCACACTACGCAGGCAGGAGCAGCGCCCAGGAGCACCGCAAGGAACTTGCAGTGGCTTTGTATCCAGGGGAGCAATGGCCCCCGGCGCAGCCGGAGAGCGGCTGAACAGTGCTCCCTGCCGATGGCAAACACCGGGAGCTCAGCGCCGGCTCCCCAGCCTGCCCAGCACCCCCGGGGACGCCTACGGCAGCGCCTGGAGAAGGAGAGGGTGCCGCCGGGGCTGCTAACGCCTGCTGCAGGGGAAGG
>VZTU01000767.1:0-25605 GCA_013400835.1 Zapornia atra
TGTTGGAGCAGGTCCAGAGGAAGTCCATGAAGGTGCTCAGAGAGTATCCTACGAAGACAGGCTGGTATGCTGTCTGAACATGCTTGTTCAGCCTGGAGAAGAGAAGGCTCTGGGAAGACCTTATTGCAGCTTTCCAGTACCTGAAGGAGACCTCCAGGAAAGACAGAGAGGGAATGTTTATCAGGGAATGTAGTGATAGGACAAGGGGTAACAACAAGCTGAAAGAGGGCAGATTTACATTACAGATAAGGAGAAATTCTTCCCTGTGAGGGAGTTGAGGCCCTGCCACAGGCTTCCCAGAGAAGCTGTGGCTGCCCGCTCCCTGGCAGTGCCCAAGGCCAGGTTGGATGGGGCTTTGGGCAACCTGCTCTGGTGGAGGCTGCCCCTGACCGTAACAGGGGGGTATGGAACTAGGTTGATCTTTGAGGTCCCTTCCAACCCAAACTAGTCTGTGATTCTGTGATTTCTCTGTGGTATTTTATGTGTAAAGTCTGAATTCATCTCAAATACTAAGGCCTAAAATTACTTCATAATTGCTCATCCAATTTACTAACACAAATAGAGGCAGGGAACTGGATCCAAACTACCATAGATTTCAAATATGCATGCTGGAAAAGTTGTTTTGACCATTTTCCCTGTTGTGAAATATAACATTACTTGTGTAAAAATTAATTACACATAAATATGACTACTTGAATTTTAAAGATTTTGTGATTAACCATCTGGCCATAGATGCTCTACCTACCTGTTTCATCTGTGTTTACTCCTTCTGCTTAGATGTTTTCTGTTGTCACATCAAGAGAATACAGAGCCAAGATTCTCCCATAAGGGTCATAAGGTTAGATTAAAAATAGAGAGGAAAAAATTTATCTATGTTTAAAGTTAATTTGTTTCTACCAAGAGCTCAAAACAAAGAAAAAGACCTGGTTGATGAAAAGTCCATTTAATTTCAATAACCTAAAATGTCAGCCCTTGCTAAATGTGATTATACTTTTAAGATTGCTTTGAATTGGATCAGGAAGGTCCAGAACACACCAACCATGTGCTTTAATCTACTTTTTTTCTTTCTTTTTTTTTTTTTTCTTCTCAACAGAAACTAAAACAATTCAACTTATTAACAGAAGCAACTCAGACCTGCTGGATTAGACAGTTTGAAAAGAAATCTCTACACTGTCTGTCAGTGAAGGTCATGTCCTCTCCTCTAGTCTTACACCAAAGCACGTTTTTTCTTAGTTGCAGTGACCATAACGTAGTCTTCTTGGTGTCCCTCAAAAGTACTCCACATTTCCACATATTTCAAGAAAGCATGCAACATGTGCATGGATTACAACCCCAGGGCCTTCCACCACTACTCCTTCCTGTGGCTTGATCACAGTCTCTTAACCAAACTATATCATAGCTGGATTCTCAGCAAGTGCAAACTTCTCCAATATCCAGAAGTTAATGTTCAAAAATTATTTTTTCCTCTGCCTTTTTTGTTTACACACATTAACAAGTAGAGTTCCTAGGGATGGAAATTGAACATAATTAAAAGTCATTATGTCAGAGAGAACTGGTACAGAGAGACAGCAACTATATGGCCTCTCTCATCCCTGTTTTCTCTTTGCAGAAGTGCTTTTTAACTATATGTCCACAAGCCCCTGGAATAACTGTGACAATGTACTTCACATGGTCCCTAGAAGTGAGCAAAGAAAAGCCTATCTCTTATCAGCAACTTAAATTTTTGTTATGAATAATCGGGAAAATGTACCATTCCAGCAGGAATTTTAAGCATCTATAAATCCAATAGGACAGACAAGGGTTATTTGTCTAAAGGAATCGAAGATTTCACCAGAGCTGCACCACAGAACTGTGGATTACATGTCTGTTAGAGTTACAGAATAACAGAATACTTTCCAAAGCAGCTCAAATTAAATTATCTAAACATCTCTATGGCATTTGTAACACAAACTCCAATGATGGCTTAAAACAAAAAACAAAGCACGCACACAAAATAAAAGTAAAACAAACAAAAAAATCGGTGCAAGCATTTAAATATTTTTTTTCATATATTCAGATATAAATGGCTAAAAAAGCACTGTGCTATCACTGAAGTTAGAACTGATAATTTTTCTTCTCACTTTATCAATAAATGTGCAGTCATATATATTAATTTTTTTTCATAATCTGGAGCTACGTAAAAGTCCTCACAGTCACTTCCTGGTTGTTAAGTAGTCCTGTGGTTATTATTTGTTCTATTCGTGTATTGACAAAATATTCAGTTGGGTGTGTGAGGAACACCACATGCATCTTATATAACTATTAATGAAAATTGCATGCCTAAGTGTTGCATGTACCTCACTGGAAATGTATTCCATAAATTGTTACTTTGTCTCTTCATACAAATTACTAAAAACAGCTGAGACCTTGTGTGAACAATATGCCTCTGCCATCTAAGATGCTAATATATCTTCTGAGAAGCTGGTAGAAGCAAGGAAGCTGTATTGGCAGCATATATTGCTTCTACCTTTACAAGACCCAAGAGATTTCCAGGTAATTTATTGTCTATGATTTTTCCTTGCTCAGTAGAATCACTTCTTTCCATTTGAAGTTTTTAACGTGCTTAGGCATGCACAGGGAATAAGGGCTAACTCTATTTAAGAGATGTTCTGAAAGCTTGAGGAGTGATTTAAATTAAGTGGCAAAAGTTATATCACTGGAAGAGTGTATATTGCAATTCAAAGCAGTGTTTTGCCACAACTGTTTTCAAAAGTCAGTTCACTAGGTGCTGTTACTGTCTACAGACTTGTCTTCCATGATGTTTTCTTTATATCAGATTTATCCTTTAACCCTTTTAAGGCTCTTTGTGAAGAAACAAACAAAACCAACCAACCAAAAAACCCAAAACTAAACCAACTCTTGTTCCAGCTCAGAACCTGGCTGACATCTTCACATATTGTCCATCTTGTCAGAGCTCCCTGGGAAAAAAGCATGTCTCGAGTTAGAGTATGGGACACCAGAAAGAGTAATTTACTTCAAGGCAGATGTTTTTACAGGAATGAATATACAAACTATAAATCAATGCATAGGAGATTTATATTACAGAGATGAAAGAAGATTAATAACAAAATAAATATTTCAAAAAAACAGAATTTTGAAGTTTCTGCAGAACTACAGTGGCTTCCCTCTGAATCTGACAGAGATTATAACCAGCTATGCTCAGATGTCATGAGAAAAAGTGATCTCCAAGTACTGTAAGTCTAGCCAGTCCTAAAAAGCTGTAGTATTCCAACCATACCTCTTGCAAAGAAACTTAATTCAGTCTTGACTGTGGTTGCAACTGAGCGTTCAGTAGCCTTGAGTCAACGAGCTCTGTAATTTTTTACCATTTTTATATTTTACCCTCCCTTCTGGGAACAAAAATAATACACCCTTTACTAAATGTTCAGGAGATAAAAAGCTATGTTTCCAAACTTTGTGTGTTATTGAAACTTAACCTGTTATCCTTTCTACTTAGACAGTAAACCAGTACTGAAGGTTTGTCTTAGTTGTGTAGGTAACACATGGGACCAACAGCTGCTGCAATTAATTTTTATACTGGTTACATGGCAGGTCAGTTTAATATTATTTGGATCTAAAATTCATATCTACTATTCTTTCTAGTCAGAGAAGTTTATGTGCTATTCATATCTATTATTTTCACTCTGGGTGCTTATAATATTTTTTTTTTCTTGTGTTCAATTTATTAACTGCTAACATGGAAAATGTGGATTTGTAGAGTCATGGTTTTCCTCTCTGTTATGTTAACCTCAGAGCTATATTATAGACTCATCAGTAGAATGCCCAAGGGATCTTTCTCTGGATCTAGGGCCATACGGCTTGGCACATCTCACATCCATAAAATTGAAGTCACTTTCCTTCCTAGCACAGGCAGTCTATCAGAACTGACTGTTGTGATGGTTGCTAGTCTATGCTAACCCCTGGCATCCTATGTCCAGACAGCGAACATAAGAACCATAGGGATATGGTTTAGCGTAGGATGGGATTGGTTGGACTTGATGACCTTCCAATGGTCTTTTCCAACCTTGTGATTCTGTGATTCTGTGTGATTCTGTGATTCTGTGAACAGAAAGAACGGAAGAGGATAGTTTAGTATAAGATAGGAGAATGGAATGGAATGAGAATAGAATAGAATAGAATAGAATAGAATAGAATAGAATAGAATAGAATAGAATAGAATAGAATAGAATAGAATAGAATAGAATAGAATAGAATAGAATAGAATAGAATAGAATAGTTCAGTTGGAAGGGACCTGCAATGATGATCTATTCCAACTGCCTGACTACTTCAGGGCTGACCAAAAGTTAAAGCCTATTATTAAGGGCATTGTCTAAATGCCTCTTAAACACCAACAGCCTTGAGGCATTGACCACCTCTCTAGGAAGCTTGTTCCAGTGTCTGACCACCCTCTCAGTAAAGAAATGCTTCCTCATGTCAGTCTAAATTTCCTCTGGTGCAGCTTTGAACCATTCCCACACTGGATACAAGGGAGAAGATCTCAGAACCTCTGTTTCCACTTGCCCTCTTCAGGAAACTTCAGAGAGCAATGAGGTCACCCATCAGCATCTGTCTCTCCAAAGTAGACAAACCCAAAGTCCTTACCTGCTCCTCACAGGACATGCCTTCCAGCACTTTCACTAGCTTTGTTGCCTTCCTCTGGACACATCTGGGCACCTTCACACTCTTAAATGGTGGGGCTCAGCACTGCACACAGTTCTCCACATGAGGCCACACCAATGCTGAATACAAGCAGGATTATCACCCTTTTAACTGCTGTGTTTGACGCTCCAGGATGGGGTTTGGCCTATTGGCTGCCAGGACTCTCTACTCACTCATACTGAGCCTGCTCTCTACCAGCACACCCAGGTCCTTTTCTGCAGTGCTGGTCTCCAGCCACTCCTCTCCCAGTTTTTACTTGTGTCCAATATTACTCCATCCTAGGTGCAGAATCCAGCATTTGTCTTTGCTAAACCTCATGCCATTTATGATTGACCAATGCTCCAATCAATCTTGATCCATCTGCAAGGGGTCTTGTCTCTCACAAGAGTCCACAGTACCTCCCAGTTTGGTATCATCAGCAAACTTGCTAATGGTGTATTCAACCCCTTGATCCAGATCATTGATAAAAATATTGAATAAAACTGGCACTAGAATTTGAATCTGCTTATTGTCACATGCCAAGGAAAATGCTAATATTTGGAAGGGATAATTATGAGGTCCAAGACCTCAAACTGTTAGCTTAAAAAATTAGTCCTAGAGTCCAAGGTTAATTCTAAGGAGGTGGAAAGAGTATTTAAGTGAAGTAAAAGTACCATCAGGGAACTTAGATTTGCCATAAAGTCATTTCAGACAATCTGGAGAGACAGGTCAATTCACAAAAGTTCATGAACCAGCAGCAATTTGTCATGTCAGTAGTAGGATGAACATGTTAGTTTTGTGGAGTGCCTTCCTGAGCTGCTTCCTAAGATCCTAACATGCTCTGCCTCTGAACTGGGAGACCACCACTGACCATAACCCCAGTGCAGCACTTGGTTCTCAGGGATGAATGAGCAGCTGACTGTACCTTGTTCTTTTCAACCATAAGGACACCACGCACAGTGTATCTTTGTGTGCTTTATAAGATTTGTAATTTAAAACTTTGCAATTTAGAAAGGATCAACAAAAATATAAACTGGTATGTGTAACCTAGATAGGATGCACATCAACCTTTAAAGACCTTCTAGACAAAGGCAATACCCACCTTCCAACCATCACTACTACCACTGTGTTAAGTTCCAGTGCCCAGAATCAAGATGATTCAAATAACAAACCCTAGACTGGGTCTTCTGCTCTGTTGCAAATTCCTGTGTATATAGAAGACCCTCAGTTTTACTGCTACAATCCCTCCTAAGCTGCTCAGAGTAGCTGCAAAACTGTTTAAGATGGGTAATTGATATTGATCCTAACAGCGACTTTTCACCTGAGCGTCCAAGAGGCAAACAGCAGCAGGAACAAACTGCCTTTTCTTTTAATGTCTCCTGACTGTAAGTAGAAATCTATGTGTTCACCCACAGATTTAATACCCGTTTAACCCATCCCAAAGAGTTGTAAACACTATAATAAAAAGAAAAGGAAATGCAGTAGTCCAAAACAGGAGTTCTGCATTTCTCACCTTTCTGTCCATGCTATTACATACTGCTGTCTTCTGATTTGTGGAAGCTCCAGTTAATAAGGCAGGCAATACAATAACTTCCATTCTATTTCCTTTGTGACAGAAAATGCTTTCCAGAAGTATTCACATTGCAAAGGTGGTGACTTTTAACATTTTGGAACTACATAGCCATTACACAGAGGAAGATTCCTATCTGTATTCATGTTCTTGGGCTCCCTTGAGTGCCCCAGCTGTCCTTGTCTGCACTGTCTGCACAACAAATGATAGAGGGAATACACTGGGAATAGCACATAGCTCAGCATTGGTTTGGAGTTTTGCCAGAAGATATAGGCTTGGGATTTCTGCAGTTTGAGAAGTACAGAGAGAGAGAATGGGATATTAAAGCCCTTGCGTGAAGGCTCATTCTTATTCCATGAAGTACTCTACAGAATTTACACAAAGATAAACCAATCTGATCCAACCGTAGGTACTTAGGGGAACATCTGAAAAATGCATTCTGTCAGGATGGCTAAAATGTATTAGACTATTTATGGCTTGATATTTTTTATTGACCCACATTTCTCACTGGAATAAGCATGAACCTTTACAAGCTTTAGAGGACTCTCGCAGAGCTACATCTTGACCTTTTGTTCAGCCTTTTCACCAGCTGCAGGTACCAGGGCACGCTTCTGAAAGAAAGCCCATGAATGCTCAGGCATGTGTTACACAACAAGGTGCACCGTACCCCTGAGACTAAAAATATGAAATTTGTAGGCTATAAGCACACACAACGATTTGACATTAAACATTCCAATTTGGAATTCCTCCTCTGCTATATACATACACTTGAAGGTTATTCCCTGCAGAAAAGTAACCACTCTGACTGTCAAACTCAACTTTTTTTATAGCATAAGTGTAATATGTCAAGATACCATTACCTTGTTTATAGGAAAATAGAACCTAATCAAGACTGTTGATAAGTATAGCTGATGCTTTCTAAAGAACTGTTTAACTCACAGGCAAGCATTTTTTAAATAACTTGAATGGGTGTGGGGATTAAATATTTAAGCTGCACCAAAAATTTAATTGATTAATTTGAAATTTTTTCAATAATTATTTGCAAGAAAGGAAGAGTCATATTAACCCTTTGTCCTATATTATATAGGAAGGATACAACTTTAAACTGTGACGAGCAAGAAACAGATTTGCATTAACAGCATCCTATGCAGCCATGCTTAGGTCTCCTTCTTCCTTCCTATTCTTCCATTTTGTCATGCTTTCTCATTCCGTGTAAATATAGATACATATCCTCTCCACACAAGTTTGGGGAAAGGAAGCACTGTTTCAATATTGTAGAGACAGCAAAGAATAAATGTGATGCCCAGGGTCACAGAGGAAGCCTGTGACTGATCTGAGTAATGGAATATGTTTTTCAGAGCTTCAGATTGGTACTTTATTCACATGGTATTTCAGCCTCCTAATAAAGATTTGTCACCAGCAAATGAAATGCTGCTGGCAGCTGGGTAAAAATGGTCCTTTTCTTCACTTTACAGATCATAGAAAGATTCTTAAAAAGTTTCAGGGAAGTGTATATGAAAACTTGAGAATTACAATTTACAGGATAATATACACCTGTAAACCACAAAGCAGTATAGTGAGTAATATCAAAATAATAAAAAGAAAAGTCATATTGGCTTAACGAAAACTTTGCACTACGTAAAATATACCACATCTGTCCAACTTTTTGACAGGAACTTGACTCCTTTATAGCCATTTATGCCAGACCTGGACAGCAGATACGCATTTGTATTATGTGACAGCAGAAAAGACCTTAGGCAGCAGGAAGAGTTACGCTGGGTTTGGTCCAGCTGGACACCAGCTGGGCAGCCCTGCAATAGACTGCAGCTCAGCTCTGGCATATTCCAGCTACAGCACAGCAAGGACCTTGGCACTGAGGGTACCTCAGAAGAGCATGAATTCACCTATTCACCTTGCAAAAGTGGAAACTGGGAAAAAAATTGTGTTTGCTGAGGTAGATTCCCATTCAGGTGCTGTGAGCTTTGCCCAGAGGTCTGGCTGGCAATCCAGACCTTTCAGTTCCAGAGACAAGCAAAAGCAAACAAAGAGAACCATGCTAAATAAAACTAATATGCAGCTTGCCTAGGGTATCCCAAAGGCAAGGAGCAGTTATTGTACTTTAAAATCTCTTCATATAAAAACTAAAGTCAAATCCTGTCTCGAGGCACAGGACACTAGAACTATTATCAGCAGCAAAGGATCTGAACTGGAGAGAAAACCAAAAATGTGTCCTCTTTTGTCTTGTATTAATGGTAGTCAGACAATTTGGGTTTGTTTTGTATTTTATCAAAGTACCAAGTTTTGATAAATGGTGAGGGCTTGTTTTCTTAATGGCCTTCAAAGGGAGTTGTAGGTGGTGCCTTAAAACACTTGGAACTTACTACTGTGATTAAATAAAGAAAAGGAATCTTGCTTTGTATGGTTTTTCTCTGCATGAGGTGCAGAGAGCTTAGGAACATGTAAGAGAAAGTGAAAACCAGTGGAATAAGGGCATTATTCACAAGTTTTCAAAGCATCCACCAGAACCCAGGACAGGTCCTCCTCCATCTTTTCACTCACAGTACTTCTCTTTCTGTTTATAAAAATAAGTTAATTGAGAGAAAACTACACTAAACAAAATACTTTGGAGTACAGGAAGAGATTAGAACTGCACCGCAAGTTTTTGAGGTGTAATTTCCACTGTTAACATTGTCCCTTTGAAACTCATATATATTAATACTAAATAAACATATAAAGAAGATATAAATTAACACTACATTTTAAGCCTTACGAGTTTTGTCAGTTCTGCAGGCAGATCTCTTTATTTAGGGCTTCCAAGGGACATTAAGTCTGCAAGCAATTTGCTCAGAAATTGGGTGGGCAGGAGAAAAGTGTATTTGATTCATATTTGAGTGAGAATGTGGGAAATGTATTTCTGAACGCTTTTTAATTTAGATTACATTAGAATTTCCTAAGTTCCTGTACACACCAATTTATCAAATCCATATTTAATCTGAGAAGTAAAGCAGGATAAGTAGTTTATACGTATCCACACAATTTTCAACCAAAAAAGCGCCTCTGTTTATTTGTTCTATTAAACACACTCAACTTGTATTTTAAAAATCACATCATGTATTTCCTTCCTCCTTCAGCAGACTCATTGATGTCTCAGTACCTACACAAGTCTTCCATGTAGTAAATCAAGGAGAAACATGTTATTTGAAAAACAAGTTCAGCTTGTTAGTTTGATTTTGAACAAAAGTTGTATTCTTTCCTCTTCTCACCTTACAGTTCCCAACTGCAGATTACACATGAAAGAAACATTACCCGGTCTCTTTTTCAAGGGCAAAAAAGGCCGCAATAGCACGCAGAGTAATGTGCTGGTAGAAACAAAACCAAAGACTAAAATGCCAGGGTGCTGTTAGCAAGAATGTGGTTGAAGAGTAGAGAGTTTTGTTTTCCTGCATAGGCCCAGAGGAGAAAACTATGTCAGCATCATGTTTCAATAAAGACGGGCCTCCAGGGAAACAACTCAAGTATACTAGGAGGTAAGAAGCAAGCTGTGCTGGAACACCCTTGAGGGGGGAAAAAAAATACTCTTCCCATCCTGACATGCCTCCCATTTAGGGTAATATGAAAGTAACTTTGTTTCAGGCACTGCCACTATCTGCCAGACCAATAAAACATACTTAGTCCAGTCAGTGCAACATACCATGCTTCTGAATATTTTCTTTTTTTTTTTTTTTCCTTCTGTACTAAATAACTTCACTGACTGTCCTGATTTTGACTGGGATAGAGTTGATTTTCTTCCTAGTAGCTGGTATGGTGCTGTCTTTGATATTTAGGATGAGAATAATGTTGATAACACACTGATGGTTTTAGTTGTTGCTAGGCAAGTCATACACCAAGTCAAGGACTTTTCAGCTTCTCACTCTGCCCTGACAGCAAGCAGGATGGCGGTGCACAAGAAGCTGGGAAGGGACACAGGCAGGACAGCTCACCCAAACTAAACAAATGGATGTTCCACACTATATGATGTCATGCTCAGTATATAACTTGTGGAAAGCTCATCAGGAGGTGGACCACCTCAGGAATGAACTGGGCATTGTTGGTCTGTGGGTGGTAAGCAATTGTGCTCTGCATCACTTGTGTGGCATATTCATTATTATTAATATTGTTAGAAGAAGTAATAGTAGTAGCAACAGCAGCAGCTATAGTTGTCTTTCATTTCTGTCCTATTAAACAGTCTTCTTCTCAAACCAGGCATTTTACCTTTTTTTTTTTCCTGATTCTCTCTTCCATCCCACTGAGGGGGGATTAAGTACCACACAGCCACTCACTCACCTTCCCCCAGCAGGATGGGGGAGCGAACAGTAAGAGTGAAAGTGAAATTACTGGTTGAGATAAAAACAGTTTAATAAGACTCATAAAAAAGGAGAAAATAGTAATAAATGTATATATTAATAATGTATACAGAAAACAAGTGATAAACAGCACAATTTCACTCTACTTGGAGTTGATGCTATCTACTTGGAGAGACTCCCCCAGCTGCCTTGCAAGACCTCCAAACTATCCAGCCTCTCAGCCTACATGTGCAAGCAAAGCAAAACAAGGAATTAATTCACCACTGCCCATCGTCGAGCAGGTACTCAGCCATCATCCCAAAGTCAATGCTGTGCAAGAACCCCAGCTGCCATGCCATGTCCTCAGCTGCCACTCCAGGCCCTCAGCCCATCCTCAGTTATAAACAGAACATGATGTATGGTATGGAATGGTGATTTTGGGTCAGCTATCCTGGCTGTGTCCCCTCCCAGCTTCCTGGGTGCTCTGCACCTTCTCTTTAGCAGGGCAGCATGAACAATTGAAAAGTCCCTGACTGCTGGGCAACAAGTAAACTGTCACTGTGTTATCAGCACTCCTCCATCCTAACTCCTAAACACAGCACTATACCTACTACTAGAAAGAATATTAGCTCTATCCCATTCAAAATCACGACAATGGCCAGTGTATAGTTAGAGTTGAAGGTGCAAAATAATAAAAAAGAAATGTGTAAATTACACATATCAGAGAAGTACCCAAAACTAACTGGGATACTTGAAGTTCCCAGGGACTCTGCAAAATGGTTGCTAACAATACCTTATCAAAAAAAAAGCCCACAAAAAAAAATAAGGACCGTGTTTGGGGAATGGTTTTGTTTTGATTTTTTAATGCTGATGACAAAATGAGAAAACTTTGACCAGTAAGTTAATGAATCTTTAAATCTTTTTTGTCAGCAGAAATTACATTACTGGAAAAGCACACCCAGAAATTCCTACTATATTCATTATACACAGACACCAGCTGAGACTTCATTTCAGGAAACAGAGTTTATATCCTTGTTTCACCTATGAGCTGAAGCAAATCTCTTGGGTGCTTCAGCTTTCTCATCTGCAAAGAGACGTGATTAAATTGTTTTATGTGGTGGTTGAGACAGTGATGAAAAGCAATACATGAGACAAAGTGTTATTATAAAAGTACAAAAAATATGTGCAAGTTATAAAAAGACATTTGTCAGCAAGTGACATTTTTTTTAAAGGTTCACATGCAGTAATATTGACGTAACCACCATAGTGGGACTACATGTAAAGGAGAAATTTACCCAATACATAAAATATGATTAAGCAGCTGCATAATAAGGGAAGAACAAATTTTCTATCAAATATTATTTTGATCAATTAATCGCAAATTGCTTATATGAACTAGTTAGAAATGTTTATTTCAATTTTTAAATTATTTTGATAATATGGGGTTAAGCAGAAGAAATATATTGCATAGGGTTTCAAAATTATTTATCTCTCCATTGTCCCATAAAATCCAGATTTTAATTTCTGAATGAAAAATAGAGAATAAGCTTACTAAATTAATAATAATTGGAGCTACAGCCTGGAACTGAGGAATGCAAGTGAAAATACTTAGAACATATAAGGATTCAAAGTGAGGATGAGGGATGGCTATTCAAATAACTGTTCAAAGAAAATGGACATATGCATTATAAAGCTGCACGTAAGTCATCTGTGTCATACAGAAGAGAAGATAAATGCTTGCAAAAGGTAAAAGCAGTCTTGTTTGTAAAACATTAAGCAATTCTTCAGACTTCCTTAGTATCTGCTGCTTCCCAAAGCATTCTGGATTTGGATGCTGCATTTCAGGTTAATGTGGATCAACTGTAGTGACACCAAAGGTGAGTACAGAGGTTTGGAAAATCTGATTCATGAAGACACATTGAAAGCATTGTGGCAGGAGACATCAGTCTGCAAACATCTATAAACTAGTTATGAAGAGAATAAAGTCTTTTTCTTGCCATGTGTGGGAGGAACAGAGACTAGCCAGGTGGAATGGAGGAAGGGAGATTGAAATTAGTTTTAAGAAGGCACAGAATGACTGGAAATGAACACCAAAGAAAAATAGTTGATTTCAAACCTTACAGCTTTAAAAACAAAACAAAACCCTTATTTGATGTAACATGACATCTTGAGGTATTTACCATGCCTATGATCTGTAATTTCTGTGCTCATAATAACTGAAGAGAACTGCAATTTTGAATTAACTCTGCCAAAGTCTTCTGAGTGACTAGGGTTTTATCTTCATGAACCTGAAAGTGGAAACTGCTTTAAAATGGCCAAAGATGCCACCTTTTTTCCTTCTAGTTTCCAAATGGATGTTCACCCCTCTTGAGTCCACCAGTACCTTTGCTATAAGTGGGTCCTTCCAGCTGTTTTGTGCTACAACCTCTTTTTTCAAGCAAACAGCGAGAATTTGTAGGCATGCACTTCATGCTTGGGGGAAAAACTTCCTGGGGGTTTCACTGGTTTATGCACCTGCAATTAATTAGGAGCTGACAGTTTTGGTTTTCCAGAAATCTGTAAGCAGATTATATGGATCAGTAACTGTTTCATCTGTGATTTCAGCTCACTTCCAGTCATCAAATTGTTGGGAACTGAGGTACCTGGGAGCCTAAGTCGCCCGGAGAACCTAGCCACCATCACCGATGGCTGCCCAGTGGATTTATCAATGGATTGCTAAATAGCACGTCCAATGGACAATGTAACTCTGAAATATTTTCTCAAGGTATTAGTGATGTCTTTTCTTAATCTGTTAGAGATCAGTTTGGAGAAGGTTTGTGATGAGCAGCACACCTATTTCCCCTCTCTGCATAACATTCTCCTATGAATTTCAGGCAAACAATATTGTTTTCAATAAAAATACAATAGAATAAACTTTGTAAAACCTTTTTCTCTTTTTTATTATTCACTTTTCTCAAGAGCTTATGGTTCAGTTATTAAACTTTTTAGAGGAGAGGAAAAACCAGAAAAAGTTGTGCTGCTAGATATTTTAATGTATTTAAAATTTCAATCGACATTTCTAACAGAAAGGTTGAAAATATGATCTCTTGCCAAGAAAGCACTGTAAAATCATCTTAGAGAAACTCAGATAGAAAATAATTTAGTATATTAACAGAAAATGTACACTCATCCAGCTTTTACTGTCTGAATAAATCAGTGATAGGGGAGTGTGGGAGGATCTCATTGGAATGACAACAATGGCACACAACCTCAAATTTAATTACTTCAATTCAAAACTCCTTTGGTCCAACTGATAATTGACTTCCTATAATGATGGCAGAGTGGTGTTTTGTTTTTTGGGTTTTTTTAAATTATATTTGTGTAGCTTTTATTTGTTATCTTGAATGGAGGAATTTTTAGCAAAGCAATCTTAGAATCTTTTTAAACACAAGTTTTGGCAGAACCTCAAGTACACTCCCCTGTTAAAAGGAATATTGGGGTGACTTATTATTGCTCTATGAAAAAAAAAAATTAGATGTCCCAATTGACCTGCTGTAACTAATGAATGTATTTTAAAGATCAAATTATTTCCTGTTATTAGCCATGTTGTATCATTTTGAAATGTAAGAGAAAGAGAAATGATTGACTGAAGCATATCATATTCCGGGTCCTATTGTTGCTATGCAAACAGCACATACCATTTGTTGTTGTTCTATTGGCTTGGAAATTTAAATAGTAAAGTTAAACCTTTCTCTGAAATGCAGCTAGCTAGACTAACACCCACTTATTTAACAATTGCTGTGTGTATTCAACCCATAGCTATCTACTATTAACATACAATCTCAAGCTTTTCTCTTTTTCGGATCAAGTTGTTGAAGGAGGCTTGGAAGAATCCCCCCTTTTTAATATAACTTAACTATAAAAGCAACTTTGCTGGCCAAAACTAAGTAACATGGTATTTTCTCCTAGAATGAACCTTTAATTACAGTTTTACGTGTTGTTATTTCTAAAAGTTTGCTTTCTCTATTAAAAAACCTCAGGACAGTTTCTGAATGCTGCATAGCTGCTCACTCTCATGCAGCTTCTCTAGGAGCGTTCAGACCTCATGATCAACTTCCATATTTTCTAATCACAGAGGAGAGCTGAGATAGTCCTCTGCTAGAAAAAATTACTTGACTGAACTATTTTCTATATTGATAACATTTTTCCATGGAAGAGACGCACATAGATGTATATTAGCTTGATAGCCCATTTTCTCTAATTAAAATTACTGCAGTTATCCAATGGAATTGAAAATATTTCTCATTATTAAAGCAGGCCAACATACTCCAGTCACTTGCAACTTCACTGAAGTTCAAGGTAAGATTTCTGTATGGGTTACATTTGCTTTATTAACTTTGGTGAAGATTTTGTGTCATTTTGGAGAATAAGACCACAAGCAAATACACTGTTAATTCCTTCCATAAAACGTTAGGGATTTTTTTTTTTTTTTTTGAATGGGGTTCCAACCATGACACTGATGAAATTTGACATTTAGTAAGGGATACTCCCCAAGTTGCACAATTTCTTTCTGAAATATCAGGGCAAAATCTGCTCTGAATTTGCCTCTGGTAGTGGCACATATTCAGTAGAAATGGTTTATATTTCATGGTAAATCCCTTCAAGCGCACACATGAACATAAGCAAGTTGAGAACTTTGCATTCCCTTCAACTACATCTTTGAGCATCTGTAATAGGACCACCAGCAACTGTTTAAGACTGCATATTTCAGTAAGAAATATAGACTTTATCCATCCCCTGCCTATGCTTCCCCAAAAGATGAAGAGACACCTTGGAATTTTCTACACCCCTGCTTTCCATTAGCTGTGTTTTTTTTTAAATATCTACCTGAGTCTACTTCTAAGCATTACTGTTTTAGGTGTGTGCTTAACCCTCTAGAAGATGCTATCACTCCTGTGATCCCAGTGACATTGTTGGTAGTCACAGGAGTAGGACAAGAAGCTGACTGTCCCTTCCATGGAAAAGACAAGTGTTAGACCTGTAAATGCCCCTTGTCCTATCACTGAGAACAGCCTGGCTCCATCCTCCTGACTCTCTGTAGTTACCGGGGTTCTCCTTCTTGTCCTTTTTGAAGACTAGAGTAACATGTGCATTCCTCCTGTCCTCAGGCACCTCTCCCATCTCCCAGGATTTAGCAAAGATGATGGATAGTGGCCTAGCAATGACTTCTGCCCAGCTCCCACAGGAACCTCGGGTGCATCCGGCCAGGATCAATGGATTTGCGGATGTCCAGATGGCTTAATTCACTCCTGACCCAGGCATCATCCACCAAGGCAGACTCATCATTTATCCTGACGTTCTCCGGGGCTTCAGCCATCTGGGGCTCCTGCAAACAGTCTCCAGCAGCATAGACAGGGGTGAAGGCAGCATTCAGTAACTCTGCCTTCTTACTATCCTCAGTCACCAGGGCACCCACCTCATTCCACAGAGGGCACACATTGCCTCTAGTGTTAGTTTTGTCAGCCATGTATTGGAAGAAGCCCTTTCTGTTGTCCTTGACCTCCCTTGCAAGGTTTAATTCCAAAGAGGCCTTGGCTTTCCTAGTTTCCACCCTACATGACATGACAATAGCCTTGTATTCCTCCCAAGTGGCCATCCCCTCCTTCCATGACCTGTAGAGTCTCTTCTTCCACTTGAGTTTGCCCAGCAAACTGCTGCCCAGCAGTCCCCTGTTTATCCATGCAGGTCAAATNCTTTTCTTGATTTCTCTCCCATTGAGTTGCTCTGATCTTGAGCTTGGAAAAAGTGGTCCTTGAATATGGAACAGTATCTTGGGCCCCTTTTCCTTCCAGTACCCTGTCCCATGGTGTTGCAGGAGGTCTGTGGGAGGCCGCCGGGATGTCGCCGGGAGGCCTGGGGAGGCCACCGGGGTGTTGCAGGGAGTCGGCGAGGGGGCCGCCAGAGTAAATGACAGAGTCCTTAAAGTGCTAGAAGCATTGTTCCCTTTATTGCTGCAGCCACACACATTTCTACCCTGTACCAGGTTTGCTCCAAAATAGTCAGCTAACTAATTGGTTACATGGTGCAGTACACGAGCTCCCCTTTAAGGATTATTGGCTAGCCAAGGGTCAGCACACGATGTGCAGTCTTGTAGGAATGCTGTCTTCTCTGGTTTCCCATCCGCCTCTCTTTTTGTTTGAAGTTTTACTTTATCTCCTTGCAGCCCAGGGCCCCCTGTTCCCAGTCCTGCAGCTAGGATTGTTATGTTACAGCTGCAGAGTAACTGCTGCATCAATAATGCTCTCTACATCTCCCCCTTTTCCTTTTTGCACAATCTACATTTGTGCAATAGCTTTATTAATTAATGTTTTAACAAGCCAAATTAGTCCAATACGGCAATCAATGGGATCAAAGATGTCTGCCTTGCAAGCAGCAGCGAGATGTAACTGTTGCCTGGATCGGCTAGCCAAGTCCCCACACCATGGGATTTCCCCCATTAATTGCTTGAAGAGGCCTAAGTTGACCCTATTGAATTCCAAGGTTGTGGTCCTATTTGATATTCTCTTCCTACTGCAAAAGATCTTGAACTCCACCACCGCATGGTCATTGCAGCCATTTCTACCCTCGATCTTCACTGCTTCAACCCATCCCTCCTTGTTCGTAAGTACAAGATCCAGCAGCATGTCCTTTAATTCTCACCCACAAACTCTCAACTAATTCCTTGTCTGCCCCTGGACAGAACTCAATACATTCTAGTTTTTTTACATAAAGAGCAACTCCACTTCCTTTCCTTGTTGGTTTGTCTTTCCTAAAGAGGACACAGCTATCCATGGCCACATTCCAGTCATGCCAGTTGTCCCACCAAGGCTCTGTAATTGGAACTAAGTCATAACCCCTTGGTCACACATAGATTTCCAACTCCTCCTGTTTATTCCCCATGCTGCATGCATTGGTGTACAGGCATTGTAGGGAGCAAGCCAAGTGCACTGCTTTTGCCTTGGGGAGGTGTGAACTCTTCTGGTTCTCATTATTATCAGAACTCTGCCCCACTGGTGGGAACCCAGCAACAGCCCCATTCCCCTTTGAATATAGTTTAATGCCCTGTGGATGATGACAGCTATTCCTCTTCCTAGGACCCTACTACCCCTGGATGATAAGCCCTACCCACATACTCCTGTCAGGCCTGATGCCTTTTTTCTATTTGATTTTCCAAGAGTTTTATCCCTTCACAAAGACCTAGAAAGAATTACAGCCTACTTCTCTTTCAGCTACTCTATGAACTAAGGTGACAGAAATTTATGTGGTGGATCAAAAGACTCAAAATCCTCGAGATTCACATAGCTGTGAGCATAACTCAGCTTATTTAAAAACAAAAACAAAATCAAAAAACCAAACAACCCACCAAACCATCAAAGCCCCACAAACAAAACTGATCAAAAACATGCAGAAACACAAACTGAGGAAATTTCACACATACATGCATACACATACTTTTTTTTATTAAAATAATAGTCTTAAAAAGGAAAAAATAAATTTATCACATATGGTAAGAGCCAGAATCATGACTACATTCGTAAAGTTAATTCAGCACCTTTGATGCCTCGGAAAGCCATAATCAAAACTCAATAGCCTTTGGTGACTATTAAGTAGGTATCCTTTATTGCAGCACTGGGCACACAGGGGATCGCTCCTCCAAATGTGTGCTCCCATTAAAGACTAATTTATCATATTTATACAGATAAACTATACATATTCATTATAATTTCTAAGAAAAAGGCAGGGTTATGCAAATTATTTCCAGGAAGTAATTTACATTAACTCCTCCCAGATAGAGCATGCTCAGTGACGCTCAGGGGGTCTTACGGTGGTCTTCAGGGATGAAGGCTGGTCATCTTCCTCTCTCGCAGCGCATGCTCTTTATAGTTTTCTCCATGCTTATCTGGGCTCCCAACACCTGCACCGACTAGTTAGTTTTTCACTGAAAACAAGATATCCTCTGTCTTTTAATTGGTTGTTAGTCTCATTATTTATGACTCCTCTATCTCCTACCCTCTGGTTTCAAGGCTGTTGCACTATTATGGTTAAGTTTTGTAGCCGCTTTCATGAAACAACTTATGTGATCACAGCCAAATTCTGCTAAAATTCAAAACTAATCTATTCCTAAAAACACACAAATTCTTACTTCTTTATCTTCAAGGCCGTTACTGTTGTATTGTTATGGTTAAGTTTTGCAGCTGCTCTCACAAGCAGCTTACACAGTTACAGCTTTCTCTTAAACTAGTCTATTCTGAAAACTATGAAAATTCTTATATTAAAGTTATATTAATTGTCTCTTAAGCTACACCTATATCAATCTATTCAGCATGATTACATTTCATTGAATCACCTTTGGTACATTAAAACAATATTTTTGGGGAACATATTTCACTGAGTCCCCGGCAAAAAAAACAAAACCACAATACAGCAAAAAACAAACAAACAAAAGCAAAACCAATAAAGTCCAAACCAACTAATCTCACGGAACAGGTCAGGTCTAAGGATAAAACATGTGTGAGGAATGACTGGGCAATGGAGAAGGGTCTTGGTACAGGTCCCCTTGTTCATTTGCAGCAGGAAGGATATACTTAAGGATGCTGAAGAGGACCATTCTAAGTGCATGTTCCTTATTTTCTAAATGAATGACTTAAAACATTGGTGGCCTAAGTTGCAGAGCTGCTGTAAATTCATGGCTGTACATGAAGTCAATGTGAACTGTGCTGAAATATGTAAATGCTGTGACGTTAGAGACAGACAAGACTAATCCCCAGTGTTTCAAGCTAAACAACATAAAAGTAATAGTTCTTTAGACAATAACCTCTGTGCCTATCAGTCCCCATCTGTTTAGGAAAGATAAAAATAAAGCCTTTTACCATAGTGTTGTCAGCAAACAGACATTACTGTTTATGAACCACTCACCTGTGAATATGATAAGCCTCAAAGAAAAATCCATGAAGAATATCAGTTTGGCCTCTTTGGAGATAGAGGGTGTTGAGCCAACTGCTACACAGCAGTGCTCATGGGGGTAGCATTGCGCATCTTGCATAAACCCTGTGCTACATTCAAGAGGGAAAACAACAAAAAAAAAATGGGATTAGAAGGCATAAACAGAATGGACATAAATGAAGACAACCTCTAATTTGATTCTAGCATTACCTAAGTAATAAGTAACTTATTTTCAAATTTATTAGTGTTATTCTAACACAGATTTATTTTCTATGTACAACCTGTATGAAGTAATGCTATACATCAGTAATGTTCCTTATTTTGGAGGATTAGTTTTAATGGCAGGCTACTGTTGCAGGGAACTTTTATTCCATTGCCTTATTGTTCTGCAATGCAAGGATCCTTCACATATTTATGTAGTTGATATGTGTCTCAGAGTCAGAGAACCAGAGAAACTGCTCATTGTTAAATTCAGCTAAAGTATTCTAGTATTGGATACCAATTTTTGTAATTTTATCAATTTTTTAAAAATTGAATGGATATTTCTTTTTCTAGGCTCTTTCATTTTTTCATTGTTTAAATAATTTAATTCATTTAGCCAAACAATATAAGTTGAAGCACATGGTTGTTCTTACTGTCTAAATGAAAATAAATATTTTACAAGAAAAAAGCTTGATAAAGTCCAAGTACACCTCATTCAAGTTGGATAGTTGCATACCTGTTATCAAAGAGGATTCAGTCTGGTTTTAGGCTTCAGATATTTTCTTTCATATTTATGTGCCATTTAATGAATAAGCCTTGTGTAAAGAAGTAACACAGTCTCAATTGACCTGTTTATCAAGACATCATTTGCTATACCACCTTTGGCTCAATAGATAACTGCAATGATTGTTCACCTAAAGAAAGCAAATTCCATTCTTGGGAGGATGAAAAATAGTTTGACACTCAAATCACATCTCTGTAAGAAGGCTAGAAGTCTAGAGAATTTTTCTTCCATTTCTTCTACCTCCATTAATTTTGCTGGATGCATGGAACTTACTGGGGAAGTACATAAAATATGTCCACTCTTTCATAATGCAAGGCTTACTATTATCACAAGTCCTTTTCGAACAGGATGCAGTCATCATTTTTAAATCTATGTAGGTCAGTTCAGAACAAAATCATGCAGACAGTCATACTAAGCATTCATATTAATGTACTGGTTTTAGTGTCACACTTTTTTAAGGTATACGGTGTTTCTCTTTAAGATGCACAAGTTTATTATTCCAGAAACCCCCCATGTCTCTCTTTTGACTGTTTCACAAAGCATGTCCAAAATAAATTTTTGTTAAAAAGTTGGTTTGGTTCCTTCTTCCTTGCTTTCATTCTCCTCTACTTCATGAAATATGGTTTGGCAAATAACAGGTTAGCAACAACATAGAGCATTCACAACAACAAGGATCAGGCACTTACAAAGACACATGTTCTTTATGTTATCAAACAGCTTTTAGGTATCCTGCATAGTGTATGCTACCAAAAAAAAAAAAAATCTCAGAAAAACTGACTAGTGAATACTCAGAAACATTAAGAAGTTGAAGATACAACGTTATATTCATCAAAATGCATCTATAAATAATGCACATAATGAAACAACCTGAGCCCCGCTATCCAGTGCTCTTATCAAAGAAACACTCCCTGTGAGTCTGCATTAGATAATTCCCACAATGGGTTTTCTAGTTAAACAAACCGCTTCACACTTTTAACAGAATACTTACATTGTACTCTAAATCTTACAAGGATAAAAGTTATCCAGTGCTTTTTATGATTCTTGAGGGGAGCCATTATCTGTTAAGTATATGCAGATTTTACAAATGAGATTCACTAAAGCTTTTTGTTTCAATATTTTAATTGCATGGCTGACACTTTTCCAGTATGTTTTAACCTATCCAGCAGCAGAAAGTGGTTGTGGAAATTCCTACCTTCTAGTTTGAAGTCTTGCAGGGTGCAGTATTGACCCTTTCTTTTATCTTATTCAAAATTCCTTTTCAGTACCCTATGGTGTGGTGCAAGTAGGCTGAAATGGATTAATAAATCACTATCCCTCTCACCCTTACTTCGGCTTCTCCTTGTGTTTTACTTTTAGACACTGACACTATTTTATCATCTCAAAATTCAGATGGAAGCTCTTGCAGGCAAAGGTCACGACTTCCTCAAAATTCTATTCCTTCTTCCCCTAAAAATATTAATAAAAATGTTTAAGGAAAGAGATAAAATTATTTTGCCATACATTACTTCCAAATACGTGTTCAGTAACCCACCTTTCAAAGAAACTACTTTTAATTGGTTAGAAGGAACAGGAGACATACTCCGGATGATAACAAAAACCCTATGAGCTCACAGTCAGGACATAACTGAAGAGGGTAGAAGTGCAGCCAGTAGTTCAGCTCCAGGTCTGCAACTTGAGCTCCAATGTGCAGCCCAGTTCTGGGCTCCCTGGTATAAAAAAGACAGGGACCTCCTGGAGAGAGTCCAGACAAGGGCTACGAAGATGATTAAGGGCTTGGAACATCTCCCCTATGAGGATAGGCTGAGTGAGCTGGGACTGTTTAGTCTCAAGAAAAGAAGACTTAGGGGGGACCTAATTAGTGTTTATAAATATCTTAGACATGGGATGCAGGGCGAATTGGCCAGCCCCTTTTCAGTGGTCTGTGGGGACAGGACTAGGGGCAATGGCTGTAAGCTGGAGCATAGGAAGTTCCGCACCAACATGCGGAAGAACTTTTTCACAGTGAGGGTGACAGAGCCCTGGGACAGGCTGCCCAGGGAGGTGGTGGAGTCTCCTTCTCTGGAGATATCCAAGACTCGTCTGGATGCCTATGTATGTAATATGAGCTAGGGAGCCTGCTTTGGCAGGGAAGTTGGACCCGATGATCTCACAAGGTCCCTTCCAACCCCTACGATTCTGTGATTCTGTGCAAATGGTATGACCAGTGTGCTGCCAGCAGCCATGACAGTCCTCATCCCACAGAGGGAAATGGAGGAGGCACGTGTCCTCATTCCCATGCCATTCAGTGTTAGACATGCTTCATCCGAGGTATAACCATGGCATGACGGGTGCTGAAGCCTGTGGTAGACCCCAACAGAGCAGGTGAATGCACCTGAAAGAGACTGTGACCCTGTGGGAAACCTGTCCTGGAGCAATCTCCTAGTAGGACCTGTGGCCCTGTAGAGAGAAAAGTCCACACTGGAGCAGTCTGAGAAGAACTGTAGTCCATGAGAAGGACTCATGTTGAAGAAGTTTGTGGAACACTGTCTGCTGTGGGAGGAATCCCATGCTGGATCAGGTGAAGAGTGTGAGAGTCCTCTCCTGAGGGGGAAGGAGCGGCAGAGACAACATGTGATGAACGAACCTCAGCCCCCATTCTCTGTAGCCCTGTTATTGCTTGGGGAGAGGAGGTAGAGAAATGGGGACTAAAGTTAAGTCCAAGAAGAAGGGAAGGGTAGGGGTAAGTGGTTTTTTTTTTTTAAGATTTTGCTTTATTTTTCATTATTCTACTATGTTTCTCTTTATAATAAATTAATATTTTTCTAAGGTAAGTCTATTTTGCCCATGACAGTAATTGCTGAATGATCTCTCCCTGTCCTTGTCTTGACCCATGAGGCTTTCATTATGTTTTCTCTCCCTTGTCCAGCTGACAAGGGGAGCAAAGGAGAGGCATTGGTGGTCATCTGGCCTCCAGCCATGGTCAAACCACCATGTCAAACCATCATTGCTGGTTTCTTACAACATTGAGTTGAAGCTCTGTTACTACAGAGCCTGTGATCAATTTTAAATATAATTATCTAGCTTGAGGTCTTAAAAAGTTCAGTTCTAAAGTTAATCTTAAATGTAGAAAAGGTCAACATGCACAAACTAGGAGCAATAAAACAATAAAATCCAATCCTGTTAAATGAAGAAATTTAACAGCAAAAGCAATCTATACATATGTTTCTTCATCCTGTCAAACAATAAACCTGGTCCTGTACTTTAAACCAATGAAGTACAGCAGGTCAATTTTAAAGCAATATAGGTACTAAAGAACACAACCGCTAAACAAAATTAGTTTTTAATCAAGTGATAGAGACTATAACTTTCTGGCTGCAACTCACCATGCTGATGTTTTTGTTATTAAAGCCTTAAAATAAATTAATAATGATAGTTTATGGTTAGGAAGAAATTTAGAAGCAAAGGGGACTCCTTCCATTTCTTTCTTTATTGTACATGCTTTAGGACATAAATGGGCACAAAATTTCCAACAGCACTATAATAATGTCCGGTACAACAGCAAAATTACTACAGAACATAGCACAAGAATCAAGGAAGGTTAAGGTGAAATAAATCTGCATCTTCTATTCAATTTCACTGCTAATAAACAATTTTTCCTCAAAGCACGATTTCAAGTGTTTAGTTCAGTTTAATTTTAAATGTCTGGAGAGACAGATACTCCACTTGTTTTCTTGAGATTGTAATCCACTCCCTTACAAATTACTGAGAAACTTGCCTTGACATTCAGCCTGCATCTCAGAACAGAAGCAATCAAGTTTGTCTCACAAGATTTCCCTTCATCTACCCTTAATGCCCTGTGACTATTTATTCAAATAGTAAAGTCAAGATCCACGCCAGTACAAAGATAATTCTAAGGAATAGTCTTTATTCTAAGAAAATAAATTACCTTATTCTTATTTTTGTTTTCAGTGAGATTGCAGCACTTGACTTAGAACACAGTGCTTTGTGGTAAATAGGACCCATTAGGTTCTTTCCCTGAAGAGAACTTTAAGAGGAAAAAGAAAAAAATTGAACTACATAAAACTAGGGATAGATCTTCATATGCCATAAAACCTTCTGTATGCATTAACTCGAGTAGAGTTGAGGATTTGGAGCATGAAATTTAAATATAGTATTTTGTATGAGACAATCACCATTGATTAAACTTTATCATTTGTATTATATAAATGCCTCTGAATATGACTTTTACTGGACTTTCCTTAGCTACTTCTCTTAACGATTTTACATTGTTAAAGGAACACTTTTAGATAAAAGTGTCACGACAATGATGAACATGCATTTGCTCATACTGGCATAAATAATTTGACAATATATATATGTTTCTGGATAGAGCTCCTAAGTATGTGAAGATCACTACAGACCTTTTTAGACAATGCCCAGTCTCAAGTCCAGACATGTAATTCCTTGCAATTTATCAGTTTGAGAATATTCCAGAGACATATCAAAAGTAACATTTATAATTTATAACTCCTAGAAAACCTGGGAAGAGGAAATCTATTTCAACCATTGCCGATACAGGGCCTGAATAGATAGTGACAGAGGATCAGTAGCTCATAGTTGAGACTCCTGCATCTCTTCATATCACTTAGATAAGTGATGATGATCAAGTCCCTGAGCAATGGACCTGCTCACAATTCTTTTTTACTTTACCACACTGAGACTTCACCCTCCACATGACATTTTCCACTCACATCGGTAAAATCAACACATCACACACATGGAAATAAGTCACCTGGAGAAAAAAGAACTCACCACTGTGTCGCATATCTTTCTTACTTGAAATCTCAGCAGAAATCCAACATCTCTGGGCATGTGTCTGATGAGACTGTTGTGACAAAGAACTTTCTGGCTGGGCCTATAATTTGGCTAGTGCTGTCTGCAACACAAGAAGTGTTCTTACACAAGTGTAAGAAATGAGCTAGATATAAATCTCACATCTCACAGGAGTCATGTAGCCAGGACAAAACTTTGTTTTCCAGAGTTTTTGTCAATATGACATTACTTAATTCTTCATGCTTGTATGTCAAGCCCCCCATATAACACAGGTGATACAATATAATTTCTGTGGTCCATAAGGCACTACAATAGAAATACAAAGCAGTAGTAGCTACTTAACCCAATGCATGATCAGTAGTCCTAAGGATATCAGCAAGGATATCAGCAAGGATATATGACTTGCTATAGGTGAGCATAGGGTATAGGAGAGTTACGATAGAAAAGTGGTCAATGACTTAAGTTTCTGAGCTCAAATATAGAATCATAGAATCAT